>JAJOZX010000698.1:937500-1115000 GCA_023014485.1 Bathynomus jamesi | reverse complement strand
GGTTTTTCGGGCAGTGTCTTTTACTTTCCTATTAGGAAACTTGGAGATTCTGCTCAGCATTGAAAAGAAGTTTCTTGAACCATCGGTCACTGAGTGATTCTTTTTGATTTCAAACGAGCTGGAGAAATACACTTTTAAACAGAACTCAGCAACAGTTATCAATACTAAACTGCTTTTTCTGTGAAACATAGAATCTGAGTATTCTACAACCTAATGTCAGCCATCTTGAGTGATTTAATGGCCCAACTTCTAAAAGCTCAAGGTCCTTTTCAATAGTCCCCAGCATGACTGCCATGCATATTCTATAAGCATAGTATTGGTCACGACTGAGATCATCAATTACATCATTGGGCAATATAGCGAAATTCTGATTTCTGATTGGCTTAAATTTGACAACATCCCATTCAGAAACCATACCACCTAGCTGCTTTCCTATTGGCCCTGAAAAACTATCAGGGCCCTTCGTAGTCCCATCGAGCTCCATGAAAACATGACGAAGAGGTAGCTCGTTACAATGTAAGAGGCATATGATCCTTTACAGTGGTCTTCCAATAAGCTCTTCAAAGACTCTGATCGCCCCTGAATTATGTCCAGTCATCACTGCAGTTCCATCTGACCCCATGACTTGCAGGTTGTTTTCCAGATCAGTGTCTTTCACTGCTTCATAGACTTAGTGCAACTGATACACCGTTCCCATTCTCTGGGGTAACATGTGTCAGATAACGTCCTCCTGAAACATTTTAAACAAAATTTAAGGAAATAATAAATGTATTTGAGATCAGTAGATTACCATGTATGACCAATGAACATATATAACTATCGCATAGTTCTTACTCCTTAATGTTACTAAGACCAAATTTATGCTATCCACCAAAAATTTAAAACATACCATACAGAAAACAGTGGCTTACCCGGTTCTCCGACTATAACATAGTGCTCTTCTACTTTGGTTGATAATGTCGCCCCTCTAACTCTGTAATTGTCACAGTACCATCCTGTCGGCCATCAACATAAATGCTGTCCACTAAACCAAAGAACACTTCTTCCTCAGCACTGATCTGTTCACGGTACTTACACCGTTGCCTTCGTAGTTTACTCCTGTATTAATGAAAATTGTTTACAAATTTATAAGGCTGGAGGTAGCACTGATAAACAGGAATATGCACGACAGGAAACAATGAACAGTGATGGGCTAAATACACTGACTTTTATGCCTGAGCCCAATATATTTGAAATTTATTTTTCCATGTTACAATATATATGTATAATTAAATAAAATTACTTTACTTCTTAGTAGTAGTAATTGTAATTTTGTTAAAAAAGCTTAGGAAATGTGGATGAAAATGTAATCATGATAATTTTGAAATCTTAGCTGTCAATGACGTTAATGTTGTTGTTGTTGTTTAGCCGATCAGCCCACCCTGATCGAGCAAGCCGGCGGCACGCAGGTAACCGATCGCCCTCTCCGGAGTGGACCAGAGGTTCAGCGCACTAGTGATGTTGTGTTGTGTTCGTTGTTGTGCTAGAGCGGTACAGTCCGTCATAATGTGTTCAATTGTTTGTGGTGTGTCTTGGCACAGGTGGCAGGTGTCGTCTATGGAGTTGTCTAGTCTGTGTTTATATGTCCATAAGTTTGGGTGATGTCCACATCGGAATCGTGCTAAGTTAACTCGATCCGATCTGCTCAGGCTGATCTCTGACCTGTTAATGGGTGGCGGCTTCGCACCTAGGACCGCATTCGGACCGAGTCGTGTCAGTGCTTTGTGGGTTAGATGTGTGTGTATGTGTTTTCTGTACTGTGTGATGTCTGTGGGGCGTGGTATGGAATGGAGTATTCGTTATAATATCTCTCTGGTGTTACCTTAATGGTGCGAGGTGTTGGTGCATGATTGTACATGTAGTGGCAAGGGTGTTGTGGGTTAGTTGTCGCTGCTGCCATGAATTGTGTTCCCCTCATGTCTAAATGTTCCCTAACTTTTAGTATTTTTGTTTCTGTGTGCAGGTGTTCTATTGGTGTTGTTGAGTGCATCCAGTAATGATACGAAGTGCGTTGTTTTGTATTGTTTGTAAGGTGTTTATGTGTGTGTTTGAGATAATGGGTGCCCAGCATGGGCTAGCATAGTCCATAACTGAGCGAATATATTGTTTGTATATGAGTGATGTTGTTTCCTGCTGGTGTCCAAAGTTTGTGCCTGTTAGTACCCTAAGCGTGTTAAGTCGACGTACATTTGATTTTAATGTCCTGAATGTGGTTTGCAAAAGATAATGTGTTGTATGTGACACCAAGTATTTTGGTTCTGTGAGTGTGTGGAATGTTGATGTTGTTTAGTGTAAGCTGTGGAATTACCTGGTGTTCTTTTGTGTTGCTTGTAAGCAAGGTGATGGTTGATTTTGTGGGCGCTACTTTGAGTCTATTGTGTGTGAGCCAGTCTTGTATACTGTTTATGTATGTTTGAGGTTATTTGTAGCGGTGTCGATGTTGTTGTGGGTGGATGTTAGAGTGATATCATCTGCATATGATGATAAGGTAAGCTTGTTATCTATGGGTGTTGGAATGTCATGCATGTATAAGTTGAAGAGTGTTGGTGAGAGAACAGAGCCTTGAGGGACCCCGTTCGGAAAAAGCTTGTTTTTGGATGACTTGCCATTAAATGTGACATGTGAGTATCTTCCTGAGAGATAGTTGCTCAGCCACCTTTTGGTGTTATTGTGCATGTTTGTGTTGAGTATTTTGTTTATGAGAGGGAAGCGTGGGATAGCATCAAATGCTTTACTAATGTCTATTGTTGCTAATAGTGTACGTTGAGCTGGTCTTCTGGAGTTGATGCCATCCATGATGTGCTGCGTGAGGTTAGTGAGTAATGTCATGGTGTGAGTGGTGAGGTCTGAATCCATGTTGAGTAGGCGATAGTGGTATGTGTGGGTTGGTGATTTGTAAGATTAGTCTTTCTGTTACTTTGGAAGGTGTGCATAGTAAAGTAATGGGTCTATAGGAAGCTGGTTCTGTTGGATTTTTGTTTGGTTTGAGTAGTGTAATAATTTTACCTGTTTCCATATGTCAGGAATAATAGTGTTGGTATGAATATGTGCTGATATTTGTGAGAGCTAATATTCCTTGTGGGCCCAAGTGTTTAAGGTGTATGTTAGATATGTTGTCTGGTCCAGTAGCCTTCGAATTCTTAATGTTTTTGATGATCTTGGTGGTCTGGTCTGTATTGAAGGGTGTAATGGTCATGTCGAGTCTGTAGGTTTTCTTGTGTCTGGCTGTTTGTCTGTCTGCATGTTTCTGGTTGTTGTCTCTGTTTAAGTGACTTATCTTTGCGTAGTGATTAACTAGAATGTTAGCTTGTTGTGTGTATGTTGGGATATTATTTTGGCTGCGACAGATAGCCGCGTGTGAGGTGTGAATGCCGCTGTTAGAGTGGGTAATGCTGTTTATAGTCTTGTATAGCCTGTATGTATCTGTGGAGTGGTTTAGTGTTGTTATGAATTCCCTGAATGTTTCTGTTTATCATCAGTGATAATGCCAAAATCTTTTAAAACTGCTGACGCTACCGCTGCACCTGCTCTGTCGGGAATTGAATACCTGCAAGATTGTATTTTGAAGTTGAGAAAAATTATATCCATTTTAAGTCTATCGAAATGACATGGCACATACAACTAAGTACAGTTATTGAAGAACAATCACAATTCACAAGTGCTAATTTAACTATCAACAGCTCTGCACAGGTTCTCCAGATCTTGGTAATTACAATGAGAGGAACCAGCAGGCTGTGGATCATCTCGAGAGTCTTCTGATGGAGTTTCGCTAGAGCTACCAGTAGTGTCTGGACTGTCTGGTTGAGGTTGTGATGCACTTGCCTCTTCTCTCCGGCTTCGTTCACTGAACAATTAGTATGACTAGATGACTAGATTTACTATGCCAATATATATATATATATATATATATATATATATATATATATATATATATATATAAACATCAAAGGTTTAATTAAAATGGTTCAAGTCATGATGTACTTACTCTCTGACTAACCATAATTCCGCTCGTTGTTCGTCAATTATTCTTCTGTATCTAACATCTGCCTCTGTGAGCTTTTCCTCAAATCTTGAACAGTATCCTAGCCTCACAGATTTTTGATCCTCATAGAAGGAGAAATCATCCTGAGTCATCCTCAGTTTAAACTCCTCCAATTTTCGTCGTTGAGAAAGATCCTCAGAAAAAATATCAAATAAACAATCAAGCTCTTTGACAAACAATTCTAGTTTTGCCAAATAGGTTGAACCTCTCTTTGTGACAGAGTATCGATGAAACCTGTTGATGCATTTTCGAAGTTGAAATATTTAAAAAAAATCAATATTTTCTTAATTAGAAATTAAAAATTTTGGTCACAAATCGCTTAAATATTTTTTAGTTTAGAAATTTTGGCTGAAATACATAGATAAATTAATTCACAGGTTTACAGAGCACATCACAACAAAATTATATTTAAAATAAAAAATTTACTATTGGCTAAGAAGACATTCTTGTAATTAATTTAGTACTACCCAGGATAGAAAGTTATGATGACTTACCATGAAAAGTCTGCTGCTAGTTTGTCCACCTTCGTCTCAGTGGTGCGCAAGGATAGTGGATAAACATTACACCAAATCCATTGTTTCCTCAACTCATCCGCAACTTTTGTGATGTTTTCTTTGGTTTTCCAGTTTGGCTCCTTAAGTAGACGCTGAACAACTTGTCCAGCGGTAGGTAATTTTCCATTAGGAAAACTCAATGGATGGAAAACTATGGCCACCGTGTAAGACTTTTGTTGTCTGGCTTCTACGTTTAATAACTAACTAAAAATCTTGAAGACGTTAAACTAGTGTTAATTGAATAGGTTATAAAAATTCTGAAAAATAGAAGTAAATATAAAGTAGGTTGGACAAAAACAACTACTGATTTTAATTTAACTCTCAAAAAATGTTTATACATCAATGTACACTTTTGAAAATAATTTTGTTGTTCTCAGCATCAAAAAATCATAAGATGCACTTTTTAGATTGTGCTTCTAGCTATTATAGAGCCCCAAATAGGCAAAATAAAGGGGTTTTTTGAGTCGCATGTGGGCGTGGCACATACAATGTGTGGTTGCTGATGCGATATCACCAGCAACCACCAAAAACCACCACCAATGCTCATTTTTAGACATTTGACAACTATTTGACACCCCTGATATTTTAAACTAAACAATCACTCCACCCTACTGGTGCATTGCCTTGGGTCCGAGGCTGTCTTTCTTGTAATTCTATTTTTTATGGGTACAATTTCAAAACTTCAATCCCCTCCTGTTCATGACTCTGGCCCGTCCTTGGATTTGGATAAGACTTCTACTTCTGGTCGTTCAGCGGCTTCTGCCTCCGCTGGATTGACCTTAAAGCCGTATGGCCCCCTCTCGTCCTCTGCGGCGTCTGGCTCTCGTGGCCGGACTCGTGGTGGCCGTAGGGCGGGGTCTTCGCAGCCCTCGTTCTCTCGCCCACGCTCGGTTACCGTCACACATGGACCTGTCTCTGCTGTCAATTTCTGTCCGGTGGACAGGTTCCTTGTTCTCCGCCCTTCCGCTGGCTCCTTTCTGGGCAACTCGGAACGGGTGTTTCAGCGTCTTAAGACGGTGGCGGTTCCCTGCCGTTACGATATCCGCCCTCTGAAGGATGGGTCTCTTCTTTTGAAGTCCCGTTCTTCGTGGGTGACTGAGTCCCTTTTACAGTTGCAGGATGTTCTTGGTTGCAGAGTTTCTGTGACCCCATCCGCAACTGAATAGCTGTCAGGGCACCATTTTCGCTTCCAGTCTGCTGTCAATCCCTGTTGGCGAGTTGCAGGAGGATCTTACCCCCCAGGGGGTAACAAAGGTCTTCCGTTTTTCGTCCCGCCGGGATGGTGCTCTTATCCCGTCTGCTTGTCTGCTCCTGACCTTTGACTCCCTTGTACCTCCGGTCCAGGTGTTCTGGGGCGTGGGTGATCGCCGGTCGTGCGACTTTTCGGTGCGGCCGTATATGCCTGACCCGGTTCGCTGATTTGGCTGCAACCGGTTCGGCCATATTAGCTCTGCGTGCCGCCGTGAGGGTAAGCTATGTGTCCGCTGCGGTGGGCCTGCGCACCCTCCCCCATGCACGAAGCCCCCGCGGTGCTCGAACTGCTCGGGGGCCCACCCTTCCTCCTCTCGGGACTGCTCCGTTTTCAAGTTTGAATTCGAGGTGCGGTCCTTAAGGACTACCGAATTCCTTAGTGCGCGATAGGGTCCGTGACCGGGAGCCGCGGCGGGGGTTGTCCTATGCTGCGGCTCTTGGCTCCGGCGGGTCCTCGGGCCCTGTTACCCCGGCGCCTACCGGAGTGGTGCCCCCCTGGAAGTTCAGGGGGGGTCCTCCTGGCGCCGCGGGACCTTCTTGTCCCCCTGCCTCACTTTGTCATCCCGTCTGATTCCCTGCTTACAAGTGCCCCTTCTCCCTCTCCGGCTTTGGGGTCTGGAGGGGAAGCGGCGCGCCGCTCCTAATCCGCTCGGGACTCCACCCCTATACGGAGGATTGGTGGGGCCTCACCTCCGGGTGTAGATTGAGGTACATCGCCCCATGACACCGTCGATAACTGACTCGGTTCCCACGGTGGACCCGGTCGAGAGGGGCCTGGCCCTTCATGGAGTCTCTCTCCCTTCGGCTCCTGCTGAGTGGTCGGGTCTCTCTCCTGGATCTACCTTTCCCACCTGTGGTGGATCTTTCTTCCCCCCCCCCCGTCAGCACTTGTCCGGTGTGACGAGCCCTCGAACATCTGGTTCTCCCTGCCCCACATCTGGTGGGAAGTCGGGGGTTTCGGCTGGGCCCGTCTCGTCGTCTCTCACCCCCTCTGAACTCCCTGTTTCACTTTCCCACTCTCGTTCTACTACGAGTGAGGCAGCTGAGGAGTCTGTGGCCTGTAATCGGGATCCTCGTCTCCCGGGCTTGCCCCCTGTGGCCCTTACCCTCCCCTCCCCGTCCGAGGTGAGTCGGGGAAGCCGATTCCGTCCCTGGTTACGGAACGTTGAATTTGCTGCTCAGCTTGGTCCGTGGCTATTTCTCTGCTTTCTCTGCTTCCTCTGCTTCTTATAATGCCCCTTCCCCTTACAGTTCCATTTTGCATTGGAACTGTAGGGGGCTTTTAGCTAACTGGGAAAACCTTGCCTTCCTGCGTTTGTCTCCAGGAGACTATCCTGGCTGCGCGGGGGCTCCCTCGTCTCTCTGGCTATGTTGGTTTCCCTTGCACCCCGGATGAGCACACACGCCGGCGGGGTGCGGCGATTTATGTCCATCATTCGTTACCCTCGCGAGGTGTGCCTCTTCGTACTTCCTTGCAGGCTGTGGCTGTGCGGCTCTTTTTAGATCGCCAGTACACTGCCTGCTCGATTTATATTCCTCCCCATGACCCTCCTCCTC
The DNA here is from genome assembly GCA_023014485.1 of Bathynomus jamesi. NCBI lineage: Eukaryota > Metazoa > Arthropoda > Malacostraca > Isopoda > Cirolanidae > Bathynomus > Bathynomus jamesi. The sequence goes on along the minus strand of JAJOZX010000698.1, from coordinate 1,107,557 downwards.
GCGTCGCGGTTCGCGAGTTGGTGTTGCAACTGCCTCGACCGTTTCTCCTCCTCGGGGACTTTAACAGTCGCGACCCGGCTTGGGGAGATGTCCGGTCGACTAATGTTGCTGGTATGTTGCTCTCCTTAATGGAGGAACTTTCCTTCGCGTGCCTCAATTCCGGCGAACCTACCTATTTCCACGAACCCACGGGTTCATCTACCTGTATTGATCTCTCCTTGGTGTCCCTCGATGCCTTACTCGATTTTTCGTGGAGGGTGTTGGGGGACTCTTATGGCAGTGATCATTACCCAGTCTGTCTTGAGCCGGTCGGACCGCAGCCGGGTGTCTCGTCTCGACCGAGGTGGTGCCTGGCGCGGGCTGACTGGCCATCCTTCAGAGCTCGTTCCGTCATTGCCCGTTCGGTGTTGGACTTTGGCTCTGTGGATGAGAGCTTGGAGTTCTTCGAGCGGGTGGTGATGGACGTAGCGGAGGACTGTATTCCTCGATCTTCCGGTAACCCGGGGACGCGTAGCGTCCCGTGGTGGACTCCAGCATGTCACCAGGCGGTGTGTGAGAGGAAGAGGGCAACGCGCCGCTTCCACCGCACCCGGCGCCCAGAACACTTGATTGAGATGCTGCGGGCGAGGGCTTTCGCCCGCCGGACTCTCAAGTTGGCCCGTCGGGCATGTTGGCGTGCTTTTGTGTCTGGCATTTCCTCGTCTACCCCTTCTGCTGCTGTGTGGCGGAAGGTACGTAGTATCGAGGGGAAACCGGTCCATGCTCGTCGCCCTGTCCTTCGGGACGGGGACGGCTTCCTTTCGGATCCTACTGCTGTGGCCGATCGGCTGGCCGGGGCTTTTGCTGCGGTTTCCCGTTCGCCTTCAGGTACGGATCGTCCTTTGTCGGATGTTACGTTCCCGCCGCCTGGGAACGAGCCCTATAACCGTCTCTTTACGATGCAGGAACTTCGGGCTGCCTTGGCAACCCGTCGTTCTTCCGCCCCTGGCCCTGATGACATTCCGTATTTGGAACCTGCACCCGATGGCCCTACACTTCTTGCTGGATCTTTTCAACCGGATGTGGGTTGAGGGGTCGTTCCCTTCCCGTTGAAGGGAGGTGATTGTGGTCCCGATACCTAAGCCGGGGAAGGATCCGGCGGAGGTGGCGGGCTATCGGCCTATTGCCTTGACGAGCTGCTTATGCAAGCTCCTTGAAAAGATGGTGGCCGTCCGACTTTCCTTTACACTGGAGTCGTTTGGGTCATAACCCCGACCGAGTATGGCTTTCGTCGATTTCGGGGTACTCTGGACCCCCCTTCTCCTCCTTGGTCATGATGTACAGGAGGCCTTTTCCCCGCCGGAATCTTGTTCTGGCCGTCTTTTTCGATGTCCAAAAGGCCTATGACACGACCTGTCGGGGAGTTGTCATGGACCATTTGAAGTGTCTTGGTTTTGTGGGCTTTTTGCCCACATTTATTTGTAACTTCCTCTGCCGTCGCACTTTCCGCGTCCGTAATGGGGCGGCCCTATCTGACCTGTATGTTCAGGAGGAGGGGGTGCCTCAGGGGTGTCTTGAGCGTCTCCTGCTTCAATCTGGTCATGTCTGCGCTACCTGGGGCCCTCCCGCCCTCAGTGCGTTATTCCATCTACGCCGACGATCTGGCTGTCAATGCCACGGGGACGAGTCCCCCCCTTGTGGAGAGGCAAGTCCAACTCGCGGTTAATCGGGTTGAACATTGGGCGTCGTCAGTGGGCCTTACGCTGTCTTCCCCGAAGACTTCGTGTGTGGCCTTCCTTCCGTCGAGGAGACGGGGCTCCGGCGCCGTCCCGGCCTTTAATCTTACACTCGGGGTCAGCCTCTGGCCCTCGTTCAATCAGTACGTTTCCTGGGCATGGTCTTCGATAGCCGTTTGAGCTGGGTTCCCCACCTTCGCAGGCTGCGCGAGACTACAAGACGTACCCTGGATTTGCTGGGACATTTGTCTCATACTACATGGGGCGCGGATAGGCGGACACTCCTCCGTTTGTACGTGTCCCTGGTACAATCAAAATTAGACTATGGGAGTGTGGTGTATGGCTCCGCCTCCCGTACGGCCCTTCGGATACTGGACCCGGTCCTCTCTAGAGGACTGCGCATGTCATCTGGCGCCTTCCGCTCCTCTCCGGTTGATAGTCTGCAGGTTGAGTGCGACATCCCTCCCTTGGAGGATCGGAGGTCGTTCCTCATTGCCAAGCACTATCTCCGGATTCTCCGTCTTCCCAACTCTCCTCTGTTCCAGGTGGTTGAGAGGGCGTTCTGCCGGGATGGGGTTGGTATTTCACCGACACGGTGACCTCCCTCCTCGATGGTATGGGCACTCCTCCATCCGTCATACCGGTCTCTTTCGAGGGTGTTGCACCTTGGGAGAGCACCCCTGTTACATGCTGTAGGGCGTTGCGCCCCGTTCGCAGGGCCGATTCTGACTCTGCCTTGCTTCGGTCTCTGTTCCTTCAGCATACAGCGTGTCACTCTGCATGTGTTGCGGTCTTCACAGATGGCTCGTCGAGGTCGTTGGGGCTGCGGCTGTTCCCCAGTCGCCTGCCCTTGCTCCCCGATGTACCCGCCTCCCTGATGAGGCTTCTGTTTTCACGCCGGAGCTCTATGCCATTCTGAGCGCTCTGGAGGTGGTGCGGGAGCATCCGGATGGGTCGTTTGTCATCTATTCGGATTCCCGCAGTGCCCTGGATGGCTTGGAGTGTTTCGACCCCGTCCACCCACTGGTCTGACGTATCCAGTTACTGTGCCATATCCTTGTTACTTCTGGTGGCAAGGAGGTGGTATTTTGCTGGGTCCCTGCACATGTTAACGTGGCTGGAAATGAGGCTGCCGATCAAGCTGCCCGTTCCGCATGCCGACTACAGGTTTCACCCGTGTCCCTCCCCTTTTCCGATTATATCCCTGGTTTTCATAGGTTTTTGCGCTCCCGGTGGCAGAATCGCTGGGATGGCGCTACAAATAACAAACTCTGCAAGATTAAACCCAAATTGGGATGTTGGGCCTCTTCCTTCCATCGGTCGCGCCGTAAGAAGGTGGCTCTGGCCCGCCTCCTTATTGGCCACACCCACCTGACCCATGGCTATTTGATGGCCGGGGATCGGGTGCCCCGATGTCCCAATTGTAACGTTCCACTTACAGTTGCCCACCTCATGGTGGAGTGTCCGCTTTGGCGCAGAGTATTTTCCCTTTTTGGTGAGCGTTGGGCCTTGTGATAGACTTGGCGCTATTCTATCTGAAGGTCCCTACTTTTCTGTAACCGGGTTGTTCTCCTTCCTCTTTCGTTCCCGACTTCTTTACCGGCTGTGACTCCGCTATGATTTTTCTGTATCGGTTTTTTTTTTCCTCCCCGTCTATTGCTCATTTCCGTTAGCTGTTCCATAGTCTTCGTCCTGTGTTCGCTCTGCTATTCACCTTTCTTTTGGTGGCCATGAGCGGTCATACTTTGAAAAAAAAAAAAAAGTTTTGTTTCTACCTCGTGGTTGTTTCCGCTCTGTGTAATATCGAAATAACTAGTGTTTATAAGTTCAGCGGTAAATTCTATCTTATACCAGTGTGTGTATTTAATACCAGTGGATTCGCGATAATAAATTATTAAGTGAAAGCCGGTGGCATATAGCTTGCACAACGAAAAAACATCAAATTGAAACATAAATTTAAAACACTTCGAACGGAAAAACAGCTCTGATATTGTACACTAGGCCTAAGAGGGAAAAAGGTCAGTGCCATAAAACGAAGTTCGAGTTATCGAGAGAAATTTGAGAAGCGAGAAGAAGAAGAAAATAAAGGAGAAAATGGCAAAACATACGAAGAAATGGGTAAATTGCGGGAAAGTCAGAAAATTAAATAAGTCCGGATTATGTGTAATGGAATGTGCCGCATATCAACTTTGCGATTGCAAAAATGAAGCAGACCAGACCTCGGGCTTATACTACATTCTGTGCAATACCTTTAAGCACTACGAATGCATGAACTTAGATAGAAAAGACAGGAAAATGGTAAATAGAATAAATAACAAAATCATGGGCCTTTGTGGTTTCTTATGCGTCAAATGCATGGAAAACAATAGAAAATTAGTACAGAGGGGAACACAAATGTTGAAATAGAAGAATCAAGTACAGCAGTTTTACCGACAGAAAAACATGAAACAGAAAACGCCTGCACAACCGACAATAAAAAAGAAAACACACTACAGGGAGGGGGCGAAAGCAGCTTCAGAAAAAGAGGTACCCACTGCAGAAGAGGGAGATGCGAAATACACGCCGAAGAAAACAACCCCACTGAGTAGGGAAGAAGTGGTGGCGAAGCAGAAGGAAATCGAATCACATAAGACTCAGAGGGAATTTAAACGACGGGCCATATGCGAATATTCTAAAATGGGTGCGTGCAAATATGGCTCAAACTGCATATACAATCACCCTACAAAATGCTTCTATATGATGAGGAATGGGAAGTGCAAGTACGGACCAAACTGCAACTTTTTTCACCCTCGTATGTGCAGAGAGTCAATTACTGAGAAAAAATGCCTGAACATAGAATGCCCGCATTTTCACATAAAGGGTACGCAAAGAAGAGATAAGAAAGAACAGATCATATTTGACATAGAAGAAATAGCAAGAGTAATGAAACATATTTTTTAGAAGAAATGAGGATAATAAAAGCTCAGCTTGCCCTTCTAACAAGGAGAGACAGAAGGCCGCAAACATATGCACCACAACATTACGTACACCACCCACCAATAATACAACAGCAACAGTGGTATCACGGGCCGCAACCCCAATACTCCCAAATGCACCGGCACAACCAATAACATCAAACAGGGACCGACCTCGTCCAGGAAACGACCATCATTTAGGAGAATCGAACACGAAGATTAGAAACCCGTTAAATGTATTATACACAAATATACAAGGCCTCTATACGGACCATGCAGACTGTAAATTACAATACTTGCAAAGTTTAGCTACGGAAACCAGCATAGATATCATATGCCTACCGGAAACATACTTATATAAGTGCGATAAAGGTTGTGAAAACTGCATCGAGAATACTGAAATAGCATTGCTGGACTACAACATATACAGAGCAGATAGAGTGGCTAGACGAGGAGGAGGGTGTTGTAGCTACGTGAAAAACACTTACATATGTGAATTGAGGGTAAAGAAATCAAACAGTACAGTTTAAGTTATTATATTAGAAGTTAAAGAACTTAACCTAACCATTATGAACATCTACAGACCACCAAACACCACAAAAGGTGAATTCCAATTTGCTACAAATGAAATGGAAAACATATTAAAATTACTTGAAACTCCAGCAACGAATATTCTAATTTTCGGAGATTTTAATTTCCCATTCATATCATGGAAGAAAAATGACGAAGTTATATACGTTGAGAAGTTTCATGGCAACATTACTGAAGATGACAGAACCCAAGCAACAATGCTATTAGATATTATGGAACATTACGCCCTTACCCAGGAAATCGGTGAAGCCACGAGAAAGGAGAACGTTTTGGATTTAATCTGGACAAATAACAACGAGATAATAATAAATAAAAAAGTAACGTACACAAAGTTCTCCGACCATAACCTCATCGATATACAATTGAAGTTAGCACCCAGAGGTCCGAAAACTCATCCTAGAGAGGCAGATGGAATATTTGTAGGCTTAGACATAAATTCAAAGAAAGTAAATTGGGAAAACGTAAAAAAGATTTAAAGGAGGTAAATTGGGAATTGCTACTGCACGAGAAGACTCCACAAGAAATACTATGTATAATAGAGACGGAAACCAAACCTATAATACTGGAACATATTCCAGAGAGACAGGAAAGAAAACGTAGCAAGCTCGAGAAGAAAATCAGGACTCTATTCAGGCGACGAAGAAAAACCGTAAAACATCTCCACAGATGCAGAACTGATGCAGACTCAAACTAGAGCGGAAACTTGACGAAATAGAAATGGACCTCAAGCAAACATTCATACATAAGACAAACGAGGAGGAAAACAAGGTAGCAGAAAACAATAAAAAATAACCCAAAATACTTCTACACTTTTGCGAAAAGGAAAATGCAGTGTAAGGAGAGTATTGGACCGTTGATAGACGGGGAGGCCGAATACACAAATGACCCGAAAGAAATAAGTGAACTGCTTAGGGAACAATTTAAATCTGTGTTTAGCACCCCCTAAGTCTGAGATGGAAGTGGAAAACCCAGACGAGTTTTTCGACATTCATACAGATCAACCAAGAACAAATCCCGGCACAAACCTATTAATGGACTTCGAGTTCACGGAAGGAGATGTAATTACGGCCTCAGATGCGAGACAATTCAGCGCCAGGGCCAGACACATGGAGTGCCACATTTCTGAAGAAATGCAGAGAGAGTATTGCAAAACCGCCATACTTACTATGGAGGAAATCACTTGACACAGGACAAATTCCACTCCCCTTAAAAACGCGAACATTGCCCCCCCCTATTTAAAGGTGGTAACAGAGCAATGCCCAAAAGTTATCGGCCAGTGGCTCTCACCTCACACCTTATGAAGTGTTTTGAACGCATAATTAGAGGCAAAACTGCCTACTACCTACCAGAAAAAGACTTACACAACCCAAATCAACATGGCTTCAGGGCGGGTAGATCATGCCTGTCACAGCTACGAGACCACCAGGAGGACAAAACATTGATGTAATATATACTGACTTTGCTAAAGCCTTCGATAAATGTGACCATGGAATCGTAGCACACAAACTTAAGGATAAAGGAATTACTGGAAAGCTAGGAAGGTGGATATTTAATTTCTTGACGCAAAGAGTGGTGGGAGACGGAGTTAAATCGGAAGTCTCGGAAGTCGTGAGCTCTGTCCCACAAGGGACAGTATTAGCTCTCTTGCTGTTCATAATAATGATTGCAGATATTAAGGACAGTATTGTATCATGCTTCGCAGATGACACAAAGATATGTAAGGAAATACTGAACGAAGATGACATAAGAAAACTACAAAACGACATTGAAACATTATTCCAGTGGGCAAAAGACAACAATATGAAGTTCAACGAAGAAAAATTCCAACTTCTAAGATATGGTAATAACAAATCCACAAGTCAGAGATCTTGGAGTAATAATGTCGTCGGATGCAGAATTCAGAGAGCACTATAAAATCAAAATCACAACGGCTAGAAAAATAATGGGAATCATCTGGAGGAGCTTCCGCAGCAGAAAAGCAAACATCATGCTCAAATTATGGAAGAGTCTAGTCCTACCAATAATTGAGTATTGCTCAGTACTCACAAGCCCACACAGAAAAAGAGACATTGCGAGCATTGAAGTTATACAAAGGACTTTTACGTCTAAGATAGAGGAATTGGAAGGTGAAGACTACTGGTCTCGACTACAATCCCTGGAACTCTTCTCTCTTGAAAGAAGGCGCGAGCGGTACACAATAATATGCATATGGAAAATACTTGAGGGCTCTGTCCCGAACCTCAGAAGTGAAACAGAAACAAACTGGAATGAGAGAGGAGGCACATTTTGTACGGTCCCAGCTGCGGTGGGACAAGGAGCCATAAAAACGAGGATGGAAAATACCCTCAGAATACGGGACCCAAAGCTTTTCAATGTCCTTCCAAAAGGAGTGAGGAATCTCCAGCACACCGACCTGAATAACTTCAAGAACCAGCTGGACAGATTCTTGTGCAAAATCCCTGACCAGCCATGCGTGGCTGGCTACGAGGGCAGGACTTGATCAGAGAGCAATTCCCTCCTTCACCAAGTCCCGCAAATGAAGCGGGATGCTGCAGAGGGGTCGACCGCAGGTCGATCCTGAACCGTCATTCAAACTCAACAAAAGAAAACAAGAAACAAAAGAAATATATATATATATATATATATATGTATTTGTGTATATGTATGTGTGTGTGTGTATATATATGTGTGTGTTTATACAGTTTATATATGTATGGGTGTGTGTAGTGATTGGCGTCGCTGACTACGAATCCATCAGCCCCGGGATCGAGGCGCAGCAAAACCCAGCTGTCCAGTGTCCATCCTTCCACACAGTAAATAAAGTGGTTGGTAGATAAATGGGTACCCTGGGTGGCCTAGTGGTTAAGACGCTGGGCTGTTGGTCGGGCGTGGTTCGGATTCCACGTTAAACTGTGGGTCTAAGGTGGAGTGAAAAAGCTTGACCTTCGTCAGAATGAACAATTCGGGCGGAAGCTAACCAAAGGGGTGTGTGTGTGTATATATATATACACACACACACATGGGAATGAACTCAGAATGGTTCCCTGAGTTTTTTATGATACACACAGACCGTGCATGGAACAAGGAAATCTTCTGGGATGATTAAATCCACTATAGTCCGAATAAGTAATGGTAAATGACAAATACCATAGTTTTTCTTTTTCATGATGCAAGCCCGACGTGGGCAACGGGGGTCTCGCAAAGAGGTCCCATAAATATAGCTTCCCTCACCAGCTATCTGCAAAGCAGACAGGATCCAGCTTTGGGACATGGATCTAGGGTTTAAAGCAGCCTAGCCCCACTACATTTAGAACCTCAATATAAGTAAAAGACTCGTTGCATTCACGTCGGATTGAATAAATCAAAGAAAAAGGGGTAACTATTATATTTTTAGCAAAAACCAAAACTTAAACCTCAACTGGCAGAATTGAGCGTCCACTTTTCAAGGCACATAACATGTCCGTTTCATGATGGGAATGAACTCAGAATGGTTCCCTGAGTTTTTTATGATACACACAGACCGTGCTATGGTATTTGTCATTTACCATTACTTATTCGGACTATAGTGGATTTAATTATCCCAGAAGAGTTCCTTGTTCCATGCACGGTCTGTGTGTATCATATATATATATATATATATATGTGGTAATATCCATGTCCCATAACCCCCAAGGAAGTGAGGGGGATAGGGGCCAGAGTCAATTAAAGTAGTGATCGGCCCGCCGTTTAGTCGTGACGTAAGATATAGAAAAGACAGCACTGGGGCTTGAACCTACAAAATGGTGGAGTCTCAGCACTGCTGGGCGGCTCCTCACTCTTGCACTGCTGCTTTCTTCAGCTCCGATATCGGCGTAAGCGAAAAAAATATGAAAAAATTAAAAACGTCTATTGATGTGGACCGCAGTCCCCTACGTTAACGTCTAATTAACGTGGACCGTAGTTCAGGGGTTGACTAGGGTGGATAACCCTGAAAACCTCGAATTTGCCTGGAATTTCATTTTAGCCTTGAATTTGATGAGTATTCCAAAAAGAGCCTTGAATTTGGATGCCCTCAATACTGAGAAATATTTAGTTTTCATTTGCCTCCAGGTTGTCCCCCAGAAAGCCACCTTGATGTAATTCTAAAAAAAATAATAATTTAAGCCAAACCAGAATTCTCATTTGACTCGATGGCACATTTATGTATGGGACATTTGTTTCATATGAGTGGGTAAAGCGAAATTTTTTTATTGGATTGAAGACTTCAATTTCATTGAAAATTGCCCTTGAAAACCTTGAATTAACCTTGAATTTACCTTGAATTTACTTCCACCATTTTAACCGATCGAGCCCCCCCCCCTACACACACACACAAAGGATATTTGCTCCTGGTGACGTAAACAATCACAACTCGTTTTTTCTTCTTCAGGAATCACTCTTGAAGAAGTGGAGAGAGGGGGTATCGAACTGGAAGAAAGATTCCAAGAGCTTTTACCTCCGTACTCCACCCATGAAATCAGTGTCGTGTCAAAATGCGAAGAGTCTCTTGTTCATATCATCGATATTCCTTCCGTTTCCGTTGAAGAACTGAAGAAAGTGGGAAATAAGCGAAGTAAATCTTATGTCTAAGAAAAGTGGTTACAGTTAACCTAAATTAAAAGTTTTTGGTCCAAAGAAAACGAGCCATGTAAGGAATAAATTTAAATACTGAAATTAAAAGATTTTGGTTTTGAAGTAAAATGTATGTTTAATTTATAAGGTGTCACTTGCGTAGCATTTCATGTACCAATTTTTATAATTTAAACTATCAGAAATTTAGTATTTGTTCAGAAACAATATTGTGAAGCGAGTTTTCCTTTTTTTAATTTATTTACTGTTTTTTCTGTCAAATACATATTTCTGTTTCTACGTATATGTTTTGACCAAATTGATATATATTTTGTTTGTTGACAGTTGCCCTTACTTAGGCACGTGATACAGTCGTATATGCGCCTCGGTGGTGTAGTGGTTAGCGTCGCTGACTACGAATCCATCGGCCCCGGGTTCGAGACCCGACGGCAGCCGGCGCGCAGCAAAACCCAGTTGTTCATCCTTCCACACAATAAAGTGGTTGGTAGATAAATGGGTACCCTAGGTGGCCTAGTGGTTAAGACGCTGGGCTGCTGATGGGGCGTGGTTCGGATTCCACGTTAAACTGTAGGTCTAAGGTGGAGCGAAAAGCTTGACCTTCGTCAGAATGAACAATTCGGGTGGAAGCTAACCAAAGGTTATAAAATAAATTTGGGAGGGCCATACTGGATTGCATTGCCCATTCGTCACACTTTCGTGTCCGCGCCTTAACTTTTGAACTTCTCAATATAAATTAATGAAACTTCATACGCGTATGGATCATTACAAGACTGACATGAGCAAGAATCCGGTCTTCGCATAAAAGGTCACAAGCAGTAAAGGGTTTGTTGGTTTTGCCACAGAGTGATTTATGAAATTTCTAGGATAATCCCAAAAACCTGCTACCACTCAAGGAACTATATATTTTCCCGAAATATACATATACAATCCCTATCGTTTTTAGCCACTGAAGGATTTTTAAATTGTTTCACTTTTGTAATTTTAAATTGTTATTGGTTTTAAGGTTTCATAATGTTAAGGACAAGGAAAGCATACTGTTATAGGAGTGAAGTGTAATTTACAAGAAAAGTTTCGTTTAAGAGTCTTTCACTGTTAAACTTTAATCCAAATTTGTACGCAGCAACGGTTAATTCAATGGAAAAACAAAAACTAATACTGCTGTTGTCTTCACGGATTTCTGCCCACGGTCATTGTCTTTCGTAGTCTCTTGTGGTCTCTTTCTCTTGTCTTATATTGTGGCACGACATTGCAGTATTGAAACTCGTTCTGGAAGCTTCTATTCCAAATTATTCTGAGAGCCAAGTCTTTTAAATTCACTTTTATAAATACAATTCCGCACCAAGAAAAAGGAATACCGTCTCAAATGTGCTCATGACCTCATTACCTTTAAGTTATACACCTTTATGAGAAATATTGAGTAGCTGTGACGTCATTATGATAAAAAGACGCCTCTGCGTGCCAGTTTTGAAAAAAAATTAAAATGTAACAAAAACCTTATTAAATAGTGAAAAGTTAATGCATAGCGACATAGCAAAATATTAGTATATTTTCAGGTGTTATAAAAAATAAAATAAATTTATGTTTATTGAATATTGCCAATACATTAAACCTTTACCAAAAGCTTTTTAACTGCGTCTTAGTATTTAGCTGGTCCACCCTCACCCCTAATAACGGCCTCCAATTGACGTGAGTAGTATTGCGGCAAAAGGGTGGAGTGCAGAAATGTTGCATAATATTACGTAATGTTGCAAGAGTGCCACCCCCACCCCTTTGTTGCTAAATCCCGCCTCCCTTTGGTACCAACCCCCAACCGCCTTGTTGCCAACCCCAAAATGGGATTGCAAGGGGTATGCAACTTGGAGGCGGAGTTCTCCCCGAAGCTGAGCCCCCCAAAGGGGCATGCCTATCCTAAAGGCGCATCTTTGGGGAGGAAGGGGTTACCTCACCCCCCAAAGAAGCGGAAAGAGATAGCAAGAGAGGAAGAGGAGAACCTTCATCCGACAGATGTCGGAAGCATATGACTCCGTCGTCCAGCACCCGGCCTCTTATAGTGCCCCTATTCAGCCAGATGGCTTACGCAGACAGTGCCAGCCACTGCCTCAGGGCGTCATCGACTTAGACCATCATCAGCCAGGGCCACAGGATGCCATCGTCTCAGAGCATCACCAGTCAAGTGCCACAGTGTGCTAAAAGGATCCGGGAAATGGGATTCCAAGGGGCATGCAACTTGGAGGCGGAGTTCTCCCCCAAGCTATTCCCCCCAAAGGGGCATATCTAACCTAAGAGGCCTCTATGTGAGGGAAGGGGTTTCCTCACCACCCAAAGGGCCAGAAAGAGAAAGCACCAAAGATCCTTGCTCGGATGGAAGCCGAGCTCATATGACTCCGTCGTCCAACACCCGGCCTCTTATAGTGTCCCAGTCAGTGCCTCAGGGCATGAGTTGCCAGATAGCATTAAATATTTAATTAAACCATATATTAATCAGCCAATAGAAGGCTGAGTCGCCAGTTTGCGTTATATACAGGGTGTCTCAAAAGTCACTATTTTGTAAAATAATGGGAATTACGAAAAACTGGTTTAAGACATGAAAAATATATTTATTTCAAAGTAAGTGCCACAAAGAATTAGTGCTATTTATTTATCTGTCTCCACATGGCGACCATCAGTGTCTACAGAGCTCAAAGCGATAAGTTGTTTCCCGGAACACACTTTCCAGCATTTGAGGTGTTATTTTCTGAACTGCATCGGTAATACGATTTCGAAGTTCGGCTACATCACTAATTCTTCTACCAGTGTACACCTTAGACTTAATGAAACCCCAGGCGAAAAAACCTAATGGTGTTAAATCGGGTGAACGTGCTGCCCATGGTTGTGTTCCTCCACGACCAATCCAGCGACCGGGGAAGCGTCTGTCAAGATAATCACGTACAATTATTGCATAATGGCACGGTGCTCCATCCTGCTGAAAAACTACTGTGTCAAGAATGCCATCTGTAAGAAGTTGAGGTTCGAGGAATTGTTCAAGCATGTCAAGATAATAAACCAATTAACTTTTTGTAAATACACAAATTTGCACCAGAAGTACATATCTTTATGCCAGCATAGCATTTTTTAAAAAAACATCTTATGTCACCGAAATAGATAGTGACTTTTGAGACACCCTGTATATTAAATTAATTCATATATTAATCAGCCTAGAAGAAAGTTACCAGATAGCAATATTTATTTAATTATTCCTTATATTATTCAGCCATTCGGTTACTAAATACCAACATTTATTTTAATTTATATTAGGGAGATTTGCGAAGTACCACCATTTATTTATATGATGATAGTTGTCAGGTACTGCCATTTATTTTAATTCGTTACCACAACAGATCAATCTTCTTAAAGAGAACTATTTATTTTAAAGGAAATTCTGCTTATTAAATAAATAATTAGAATTTAAACACGCACACACATTCCTATACATATGACCGAGTGACTAAATTAACCCATATATTCATCCATTAACAGTCTTAGAAGACCGATTTGAGAAATAGCAATTAATTAATTAATTCAGAAAACCAAACAAATGATATAATTGTGTACAAGGAATAAATAAATCATTTTACTACTTAATTCCTATTTTTATTATTATTAATAGAATAATTTTCGATCAAATATTAGTACAGGAAAAATAGTTATATTATCAAATATTAGTACAGGAAAATATATACCAAACGTATAAACATATTATTACAGGAAATATATTTATTACTTAATTCCTATTTTTATTATTATTAATAGCACAATTTTCGATCAAATCTTAGTACAGGAAAAATTCAAAACACACGGTCATCTCCCCACCTCCCTCATCCCGTCCACAAACTTCTCACCCCATCTGCGTTTGTATATATTATTTTGAAAATATACAAAACGTATAACCTTGTTTGTAGAAAAAATATATATAGAATGTGCAATTGGTGCTCACACACACACACACACACATATATATATATACAGGGTGGGCCGTAAGTTTCGATACATAGGAAAAATAAACATTTTTTTATGGACAACCATTTTTATTTATATAATATGCTCTACATGGTTGCCATTGTTTTGAAAACACATTTCAATACGTGTTCCCCACTGTTGATGAACACGCATTAGCACAGTTGACGTTATGCTTGTAATGGCGTTGGTGATACGTTCCTTTAGATGATTTATGTCTCGTATCTTTTCCTGATACACCATGGCCTTCAAGTGCCCCCAAAGATAGAAATCAAGGGGGGTGAGATCTGGGGATCTCGGAGGCCACTCCACAGGACCACGCCGACCAATCCAAGCATCCGGAAACTGCTGATCCAAATACCGACGCACGTGAAGACCATAATGAGGTGGAGCTCCATCTTGCTGGAAGTAAACTGGGAAGTTACCTTCCTCGTTTAGCAGGGATGGGAAAATCTCTTCTTGCAACATGTTAAGATACCTTTCGGCATTAAGATTTCCACTGACAAAAATTGGTCCAATAATTCTGTCACCCCATATCCCGGCCCACACCATCACTTTACCGGCACCTTGCATCTTCGTCGGACTCAGCCAGTTAGGGTTAGCATTACTCCAATAACGTATGTTTTGCCGATTAACCTCTCCATTGACGTAAAAATTTGCTTCATCAGTAAACAAGATCTTAGTTGAAAAGTTTGCATCCTCGTTCACTTTGGTTAATGCCCATTCACAGAATTCCATCCGTCTATCCGGGTCGTCTTCACTCAAATGCTGTTCCATATGCAATTTGTATGGATGCCATTTGTTTGCTTTCAAAATGCGCCTGATACTCGATCTGCTGACACCACTTTCTGCAGACAACCGTCGTGTACTTTTTCTGGGACTCCGTGTAAGCGCTGTAAGTATCGTAGCTGTTGTGTCTTCATCGGTGGCTGTACGTCTTGGACCACTTCGCGGTTGATCTGCAACATTTCCAGTTTTCTGAAACTTGTTAATAAGTTTTGCCACAGTGTCGTGTGTGATGTTCGTTCCATGTTGTCTGTTAAAGTTCATTGCAACCATGCGACTGCTTCCCGACCCAGCCATCAGTATGATTTCAATTCGTTGCTCTTTCGTCAAACGCATATTCTTAGGGTATCTGAAACATAAAAACAAACGTTTAATTTTTCCTATGTATGGAAACTTACGGCCCACCCTGTATATATATATATATATTATATATATATATAAACTTATTAATGTCGTTTAACAAGTTTATTTGTTTATTCAACAAAGTTATTTATTTTGCAATTTTTTCCATTAACAAAATTCAAGTTAGATAGAGAAATCATTTATCCAGTTGGCTTATATAACCATACAAGGCACAGTATTAACAAAATATTAGTACAGGAAAATATATTTCACAATTCGGCCGGAAATAAAGAAAAAAAAAATATATAATAAATGAATGAACAATCATTATTATTACAGGAAAAATAAATGAACACTGTGTGTGGGTAAATTTCTATTCAAAAAGAAAACTTGTCACGTAAAATTTAACCATATTTACTGGAATTTTATCCAGAAATTTTTAATGAACTTTTCGTCAGCGGTTTCAACAAATAAAATTAGAAATTTTTTATTAAAACAATGCTTAATAATTATTCATTTCTCTATTTCAATTTTTCTCTATTTCAAATCACATGTACATTGGATTTCTTAGAATTCTCTCTCTCTCTCTCTCTCTCTCTCTCTATATATATATATATATATATATATATAATATTATACCTACATATTTTTATTACCTGGAAACGCGTTTCAATTTCACGCCAAACTTTTTAAACTTTACTGTTAGATAAAGCACCATTACTTCAATACGAAACAGTATTATCAAAAGCAATCTTTTTCGTTAACAAAATTCAAGTTAGATATAAAAGAAATCATTAGAAGGGTAAATTCCACTATATATATTATATATATATATATATATAATATAATGTTATAATGTTTCAGACCAACAAAGACCCTAGGATCCACTCATGGCTGGTCTACCTAACTGTGTTCGTAATTGTGTATGCCCTCCGTGGTGGCGGAGGGGACCTACAATTTTACGTGGGTTCCGAACCACAAGAACATAAGAAATTTATGTAACAACTTCCTGTACACTGTACATTGGCAACGACCAATTTAGCAAAACTAATTAATTATCGATTTAAAACTAAAGATAGAATCTCTGGATCCAGAGGATCACGTCATAATAGACTACTATCCACAAATATGTTACTCTCTATATCTATTTATAACCGACATGCAAATATATCAGATCCAGAGAATCCAGTCAATTTCATTACGGTATCCATCAATACTAGTACCTTGTCACGAAAAATAAGTCACGGTCCATATCGATTGTGGACCAAGTCAAAATTTACAACCATATACATTACAATATATACACTTAGGAGGAAAAGTGTAGGTGTGGCTGTAAAGACTGCAGTAATGTAGAAATGTGTGTGCACCCATCTTGGGTCTCCCATTTAAAGGTGTTTGTGGGGCAAGTGAAGATCATGAGTTTTTCAATACCTCACAGTACTATGGGGGGCACCGCTCAGCAGAGGAATCTCTTTAAATGGGGTGTGTAAGGACAGAGTATTCCCTAACCCAAGACGCTGCCTCCCTATATCCCACAACACTTGTGTTGAGCTGTGGGATCTATCCCCACAAAGCCTTAATTTTACTACCTTAAACTATACCCAATCTATCAACATATGCGTCTAATCGATTTTTAAACATGTTTATAGACGTGCTACTAATTACTTCTACCGGCAAACTATTCCAGCTATTTACTATTCTATGCGTAAAAAAGTTTTTGGCAACTGCTGTCTCGAACCTTCTACTTGTCAACTTACACCCGTTATTTCTAGTCCTATTATACTGAGAAATTTCGAAAAAGCTATCTCTATCTACGTTATCGAACCCATTCATAATTTTGAAAACCTGGATTAGATCACCCCTTAACCTCCTAGTCTCGAGTGTTGTCAATTTTAACTCCTTAAGCCTATCCTCGTACGACTTTGACCTAAGCGACGGAATCATCTTAGTTATAATATAATGTAATGTTTCAGACCAACAAAGACCCTAGGATCCACTCATGGCTGGTCTACCTAACTGTGTTCGTAATCGTGTATTGTGTATGTCCTCCGTGGTGGCGGAGGGGACCTACAATTTTACGTGGGTTCCAAACCACAAGAACATAAACTTATTTAAAAACTGCCGGTAAATTGGCAACGACCAATTTTTACGAAACTAAATAATTATCAATTTAAAAATAATTAATTATCGGTTTAAAACTAAAGATAGAATCTCTCGGTCCAGAGGAGCAAGTCATAATAGACTACTATCCACAAATATGTTACATTCTATATCTATTTATAACGGACATGCAAATATATCAGATCCAAAGAATCCAGTCAATTTCATTACGGTATCCATCAAGTCACGGTCCATATCGATTGCGGACCAAGTCAAAATTTACAACCATATACATTATCAATTTAAAAATAATTAATTATCGGTTTAAAACTAAAGATAGAATCTCTCGGTCCAGAGGAGCAAGTCATAATAGACTACTATCCACAAATATGTTACATTCTATATCTATTTATAACGGACATGCAAATATATCAGATCCAAAGAATCCAGTCAATTTCATTACGGTATCCATCAAGTCACGGTTCATATCGATTGCGGACCAAGTCAAATTTACAACCATATACATTACAATATATACACTTACGATGAAAAGTGTAGGTGTGGCTGTAAAGACTGTACAGTAATGTAGAAATGTGTGTGCACCCATTATGGGTCTCCCATTTAAAGGTGTTTGTGGGGCAAAAAATCAAATTTGAACAGGACGTAGTTAAATTGGAAATGATCTGTTTTTCTACGGAAATTCATTTTACAACTGTCTAGTAACAATAAATTGTTTATTTCAGCATTTCAGCCTAAAAATGTAATACTCATTATGGGGTTACGTAAACTCAACACCGGTCAATATGTGTGGGGCCCCTGTGGATTCAATTTTAAACTTGAATTTATGGTCTGGAATTAAAAAATTAAGTAGTTGTACAGGCCAAATAAATTAAAAATTGAAAGGAAAAATTTTACGTCAGAACGAAATCTGTTCTCTCTCTCTCTCTCTCTCTCTCTCTCTCTCTCTCTCTCTCTCTCTCTCTCTCTCTCTCTCTCTCTCTCTCTCTCTCTCTCTCATACAATTTCATACCTCAGCTTAACAACGAAATGTGATTGTTTATTCCTTTCTGTACAAGCTCCACCCCTCGGTTCAAGATAATTTTAAAACCTCAAGGGGAGGCCGCTGGTCAACGGGATGCGGTACGCTTACTAATAATAAATATCTGATGGTAGTAATAAGGATTAAAATAAATAGAAAAATATATTATTTTTAATATTTTGCAATTTTAGCCTTACATCTTATTTCTATATTCTAAATTCAGTAATTTAAACAAATATAACAATTGTAAACCGCCATTCAACAAACCCAATGAGAAATAATGTAACATTTGATGTTCTTTTTTTATATGCAGGAATGAGTGGCCATTCATATTTTGAATTTCTCTTACTCATTAAGTTTTCTCACCATTTTATATTACATACTTTATGCAGTAAGTAATATGATTATTAGCATTCTATATCACACATTCTAATCTGTCGAAAGATAAAATTGTAAACATCAATTTCTATTCATCATACCCATGGGTCATTTCAGCGCAAAACTATCTTTAAATGCAAACAAATGGTGCGTACTGAAAGGAACCCTTCTTTCTACCTGGCCACCTACAGAAAATATTTCATTTTTTACTCTTTGAGTCTTACCATAAAAAGACCAATAAAAATTGTAATTAAACTAACATCCACTTATCTACCTAAAAAGAAAACTATATATATATATGTATATATAATATATATATATATATATATATATATATATATATATATATAGTATAAGGAAAAAAGTAAGTCACAAATTAATAGCATAGAATAGCTTTATTCTGAATTTTTACAACGTAAAAAGCCTAACAGCTTTTTTTAATTAAAATAATAATAATATTTTGTATCTATTTTCGCATCAATGATTGGACCTCAATATGAAATGGTCGTTAGGTTTCTCAGTCCCAAAAAAGCCCAGCAGTTTGATTGCTAGTTTAATAAACTTAACATAACTAATCAACTAGCTTAACCTAACCCTGTAAACGTTAAAAGCTGCAGCCATAATGCATAGATTTTCTGTTTTGCGTTTCTTTAGAGTATTTAAGAGAGATTGCTGATACTGACACCTGTCTGATGGTCTTGTCTTCTCCTCAGGATGTTTTGCATAGCAGAATGTGTCGAGAAATATTCTCTCTCTCTCTCTCTCGCTCTCTCTCTCTCTCTCTCTTGGGAGAGAAGTGGACGGTCTCACCCCATCCCATGGGATCTCTCAGATGAACTCTGTACACCTTTCATGGCCAAATTTTTTTTCCCTTTGTTTAGATTTATCTCGCAGAAAGATTGGAATGTACCAATGTGACTGCACGTCAGACGAATTTCATATTTTGGATTTCTTTTATTCATTAAGTTTTCTCACCGTTTCATATCACATACTTTATGTAGTAAGCAATATGATTATTAGCATTCTATATCCCATATGACAAATATTATTAGTCGGGGGGGGGGAGGGGGCAACAGTTGAGCTTTATTTTGACTCATTATTAAGCAACGTCAGCTTTGTACAGTAGTTTGGTCGGGGTACTGAGTTATATATATATATATATATATATATATATATATATATATATATATATAATAGGCCCAAGTGGACTGGTGTTTCGAAATTAAATATATTCGAATATTCAGAGCTTCCATATACCGTTCTGGTTGTTTACACGAAAATTAGCAAACGCCTTCTTTACGTCAAGGATCAGAAACTTTAGATTTTAGATTATTCTAATTTTTAGAATTTCGTGTGGCGATTAGAAAACGTCTTTATAAACTTAAATCCTACTCCTAAATATGAACAAATTATATGTCAAGCAACCTATAAATAAAACATTTTGGATACAGCAATAACGATTATACGGTAAGAACTTTCTTAAATCTCCAAGAAAAGATAAACCTCTTAAATGTTCAAGACAATTTGCTTCAGATTCCTAAATTCATACCTTTCTTTCTTTCGCTAAATGTACCAGAAAATTTGCAGGAAAAACACCCAAATGCTTAAATATTTTTCCCTTATTTATTACTCGTTTTGCCCTCCAAAATGAGTGTTTTATTGCGTGCACAAGTCATTTGAAAAAAGGAATCACTCATTCTTTTATGTTTATGCATACCCAAATTATGGACCAAAACAGTTATGTTGAAAAGTCGAATATGTTATTGAGTGATAGCGGCACGTACAAACCTCTAAATAGAGGTCCCATCGGAAGATGCTAATAAAAGGTTTAACAGAAAATTAAGAGAAATATTAAAAAATTCGTGTACCATTCGTGTACATCACTCTGCACGAAGGTTAAGACATCTCCATTTTCAGCATCCTCAAAAATTACCGTACAGTATGAGCCCGCTGGTAGATGTACTAATTCCTTAGGCCTAAGCATTCATTGGATAACCGAGGTATAACAAGCTTTGATCTATTTCTGGTCTGATACGGGTGGATTTCTTGATGAGTTACAAAATATCTATTTACCCATTGCAAATTAATGATTTTGTTCTTGCAACTGTAAATACAAATAAAATGTGCCAGTTTGGATAAAAAAGATACCATTTAAAGCGTTGTTAGCGGAGTTTCCCCAAACAAGGGTGCAGTATGTTATATAAGGAAGAACAAGAGTATGATAAAGAGTCAATAAAACATGTTTTGGGCCTACATTTCTAAGTTTAAACATTATAGCTGAATATTCAAAGTGTGAGAAAGGTTTGATTATTTAAATCCCCTTTCCATGTCATTAATATAAACAATAAATATATTGATTGTATGAAAATTATAAGTATATTTATTACTTTTGACATGTTCTTCTATTATGATAATAGATTTAATAATTCAGTTAATCCAAATGTATATTTTGAGTGCTCGTGAAAATAATGAAGTTTGTCTTATGGATATTTCAAGAAGCTTGTTTTTTGTACTCGTGAAGTAGGCTTCAAATTTCAGAAATATAGTTGTAATTATGTCTTCATCTAGTTTGAGAATTTCTTGTTTGTAACGAGTAATAGAATTTAAGGTAATTATTCGTTTTTATCCCCAATCTGTTTTTATGATGAGAACAAACTTTTCTGGCTAATTTTGGTGTTTTGTACGAAACAGCCATCCGTTTCCCGCGCAAGTTAAAGGTAAAAAACCCAGACTAAAAAACAAAAACACAGACTTTGGGGACTATGGCACCAATATGTATTATAATTATATTTTTCCTGGCTACTTTTTATAATTGTATCTTTTTAACTTCACATTTATTCACCTTTTGATGTTTTACATTTTCTTAGCTACTTTTATCATTTTTAACTATTTTAAATTCTTATTAAGCAATTTGTATTTTGTATGTAATCCTCACAACCCATAACTAACCTAAACTAACCTCAATTTAACGCAGTTCACCTAATAACCTACCCTAACCTAATCATTGCCTCTCTAACTCACTACCTCACAACCTTCCTACATCACTACCTCTGTACCCCATTACCTCACTAACTCACCAGCCATAACTAACCAAGAGCAACCTAACCTAGCCTAACCATTGATAGGTCTCGCAAATAAGCTTCCCTAAGGAAACACGCTGTGGTGGGAGCAGTCAGTATTTTAAAAACTTAAAACGCAGTTAACTTGTATGCACAAGAAATTAATAGCGAGAGGAGTGAGTCACACCATAATCTAATGAAACGTGTACGGCTTTGACCCAACATGAATCGCTGTATCCCATTATATTGGGCAGATGTCTTGAGATATTGTACAAAGAGGCGGTTCGTTCCTCCCCATCTTATTTTCAATTTTGGGTCGTAAAAAGGCTTTGTACAAAACGGACGAAAAAATTTGCCAGCAATCGAAGATTGGACTGTTCGGCGAAGCACTCGTTCTCCTTTCGGCGAAAGTGTTTATATCATAGCCTGGCTCCGTGTCGGTCCTGTATTTAAAATAGATGTATGAAACTGGTTGCCGCTAAAAGTAATGTGTACGGAGGCATTATGATAATTTCCCGTTTAATTGATTAGTTTTTGCATCGTAATTATTTAAAATTCGAAGTCTATATAGAAAACTGCTTAACACCTAAATACCTTTTTCCATATAAGAAATACGTTAAAAGAAGTTTTATCAGCTTCTACTTTTTATACATTTCCTGCTTACTAATTATTATAATATATATAGTTTTCGTATATACAATCATTTTATAATGTTTGAAACCGTGACTACAAAATCTTATCATGCCTTCACATACAACCCAACCATAACCATTAATCGATTCAACGCATCTTATTTGTACCGATACAACAGCATGAAGCCTGATTTTATTCTTAAAATAAAGTTGCGAAGCTCTTTTCTGTCGTTTTACAATAGCAATATTGCGATCGCGCTTGCAACGGTAGCTGCAGTGCGATATTTTCTCGACGAGACATTCTGTGGATAAGTTTTTGAGGATAGTTCGTAAATTTAATTTAAAATAACGTACAGATCTCAGCACGAATTATGCTCTCTCTCTCTCTCTCTCTCTCTCTCTCTCTCTCTCTCTCTCTCTCTCTCTCTCTCTCTCTCTCTCTCTCTCTCTCTCTCTCTCTCTCTCTCTCTCTCTCTCTCGCAAAGACCGCACCCGTGGGGAGGGGGGTGGGGTACTAATATACGTGAGGGACAAGTTGAGTCCGGTTGACTGCCAGTTCCGGTCGGAACGGGAGCTGCTTGGCGTCGATCTGAACGTGGGAGGGACGAACTATAGGTTAATCTTGGTGTACAGACCTCCGCATCTCCTCCTCGAGGACGATACAGCCCTGTACACCGAACTCAGTAGCCTGCTAGGGGATAGGGTGTGTGTAGTTTTAGGAGACTTCAACTGTCGCGGCATAAAGTGGGAAAACAGGACTGCCGATGCTGAAGGGAGGAGGCTAGTTGACTTTGCTGATGAGAACTTCCTCACTCAGTGGGTCAACGAGCCTACACGAGGCGAAAGCGTTCTGGACTTAGTGTTCACGACCGAAGACAACCTCGTCACTGGCCTCACCGTTGACGAATCGTTGGGCGGGAGTGATCACAGTCTTATTAGGTTCCGTGTGTGCGTCCCTCGGGTGAAGCGTAGTAACTCGAGAGGCAGTAAGCTCGATCTCCGGCGGGCGAACTTTGTTAGCCTCAGGGATAGCGTAGGAGAGATGGGGTTAGAGGTTGGCGGCGATGTTGAGGGAGTGTGGAGTGCATTCCGGGATGAGTTTATGGTGCTGCAGTCTGCTGCCATACCCTCAAAACCGGTCACCCCTGCTTCAACGCAGCCTAAGTGGTTCAATTGTGGCATCGCTTCGGCTATCCGAAATAGGAAAGTAGCGTATAGGAGGGCGAAGGCCAATCTTTCCCACGAGAACACTGAAGCGTATGTCCGCCTGTGTAGGGAAGTGAAGGCGAAGGTTAGGCTAGCGAAGCGTAACGAAGAACTACGGGTGGCAAGCCTCTGCAAGAGGAACCCTAAGGAGTTCTTCAGTTATGTTAATAGTAGAAAGCCCATTAGAAGCATGATAGGTCCTTTAAAGGACGGAAGCGGCGTTCTGCGGACCTCCGACGCGGACATCGCTAATGTGCTTAATGAGTACTTTGCGGGAGTGTTCACCAGGGAGGATACCCGCGTCATCCCCGAGCCAGCTGTGAGGCACGAAGGTGCTGGCCTGGATAGTGTTAGATGTACCGCGACAGTCGTTGCTCATAGAATAGACAAACTGAGCGCGTTTAAGGCTCCTGGGCCAGACCAGTTTCTCCAGTGTTTTGCGAGAAGTCCGCGACCAGGTGGCTCCCCACCTGGCTACAGTCTTCAACAAATCGTTGGAGATGGGCCAGGTGCCTGGCGACTGGAGGGAGGCCAACGTGACCCCTATCTTTAAGAAAGGGGATCACGAAAGTCCAGGGAACTATCGTCCTATTAGTCTCACTTCAGTTGTAGGTAAATTATTAGAAAGGATAATAGCTGATAGAATCGTTGACCATTTGGATTCCTACAAGCTGCTTGGGGACTCCCAACATGGGTTTAGACGGCATAGGTCGTGTCTCACCAACTTGCTCGAGTTTTTCCACGTCATGTTGAGTGAGTACGATAAGAGTAGGGCGATTGATATACTTTATCTCGACTTTCAGAAAGCCTTTGATAAGGTACCTCACCGCCGGCTAATGGCGAAAGTGCGCGCGCTGGGTATCGGTGGGGAAATAGGTAGGTGGATTGAAAACTGGCTGAGGAATAGGCGGCAGAGGGTGGTAATTAAAGGGGCTAGTTCGGGTTGGGCCTCGGTCACTAGTGGGGTTCCTCAGGGTTCCGTTTTGGGGCCACTGTTGTTTACCATTTACATAAATGATATCGACGGTGGCATCGTCAGTCGGATCGCCAAATTCGCTGATGACACCAAGCTTGGGGCCAATGTTGGGACGCCCGAAGCGATCGAGGAACTGCGTGCGGACCTAGGTAGGATAGGAGAGTGGTCCGAAAAATGGCAAATGCCGTTTAACTTGGGTAAATGCAAAGTGATGCACATTGGCTACGCCAATCCCAAGTCGGACTACTCGATGTTGGGCAGTAATATCGAGGTGACTGATTTAGAAAAGGACTTGGGTGTGCTAATTAGCAGCGACCTTAAGTTTACGAAACAGTGTGTAGAGGTGGAAAAGAAAGCCCAGAAACTATTGGGTTATATCAGGAGGCAATTTCAGTTTCGGAACAAGGAGATTGTGCTCTCACTGTACAATTCCCTTGTTCGGCCGTACCTGGAGTATGCTGTGCAGTTCTGGTCGCCCACCCTCAGGAAAGATATTGAGAGGCTGGAGCGAGTGCAGGCGAGGGCCACAAAGTTGATCCCTTCCGTTAGGCATATGGGCTACAATCGACGGTTACGCGCCCTGAACTTGTTTTCGCTTGAAACTCGGAGGCTGCGCGGTCAACTGATCGAGGTTTTCAAGCTCTTACGAGGGTTCAACGATGTCGATTTTAGAAGTATGTTTAGTTTAAATGATAACCCAACTCGCAACAATGGTTGGAAGTTGGATTTGAAACGGTTTAGGACTAGTGTGTGTGGGAATTACGTTACGTATAAGATCTGTGACACATGGAACAGGTTACCTTCGGAAGTTGTGAACAGTTCCTCTGTGGATCAGTTCAAGAAAAGTTAGACCAAATTTTGCACACTCTTTGAGTGTGTAGAAAATTTTTCCGTGGCACCCGTTGCCATTGGTACCTCCTCGGTATGGGCCGCAAGGCCTTTTGAGGTACTTCTTTTCCTTGTAACTCCTTGTAACTCTCTCTCTCTTCTCTCTCTCTCTCTCTCTCTCTCTCTCTCTCTCTCTCTCTCTCTCTCTCTCTCTATATATATATATATTATTTTCTTCAAGCTAAAATTTGTATAATTGAATCTTAAAATACTAAAAAAACTAATAAACTACAAAATCTTAATTCGTTAGTTGGTCTTATAAGGCTAACTAAAGAAGGCTGGGGCCCTGATCTTCAGATGTTCCATTTAGTTTTTAACAAGATTTTTCCTCCGTACACGAATGATAACAAATTTCTATTGGAATACTGTTAAGCTCTATTTGAATAAATGCCAAGACTGTGATTCCGCAGCGTCTTCAAATAATTTCAAACTCGTACGCATATTCAAAGCGTTTATTGTGTCTATTAATGATGTCATAAATGTAGGCCTAACGAATCCACCAAGAGACATTCAATCAAGCAAAGGCAGGCGTTTTCCCCAAATGCTCAGCAATGATTATTATTATTACCATTATTAATATTAGTTTTACACGGCAGGAACAAATAAACTTACATTTTTTCAGTAACTCGCTACATTTTCCTGCGCATTAGCAATCTTGGGCGGCGTTAGCTTTGCTCACTAGTTTGACTGGTGACAACTTCACATGTACAATATTGCTACGGCATATCTTCATTACAACATTTAGCCTTATATATATCAGGTTTATTTTACATGTGTTTGCAGAGTTAAAGTAGTATATTAATATATATATATATATATATATATATAGAGAGAGAGAGAGAGAGAGAGAGAGAGAGAGCATAATTCATGCTGAGATCTGTACGTTATTTTAAATTAAATTTACGAACTATCCTCAAAAACTTATTCACAGAATGTCTCCTCGAGAAAATATCGCACTGCAGCTACCGTTGCACGCGCGATCGCAATATTGCTATTGTAAAACGACAGAAAAGAGCTTCGCAACTTTATTTTAAGAATAAAATCAGGCTTCATGCTGTTGTATCTGTACAAATAAGATGTATTGAATCGATTAATGGTTATGGTTGGGTTGTATGTAAAGGCATGATAAGATTTTGTAGTCACGGTTTCAAACATTATAAAATGATTGTGTATATAGGAAAACTATATATATTATAATAATTAGTAAGCAGGAAATGTATAAAAAGTAGAAGCTGATAAAACCTCTTTTAACGTATTTCTTATATGGAAAAAGGTATTTAGGTGTTAAGCAGTTTTCTATATAGATTTCGAATTTTAAATAATTACGATGCAAAAACTAATCAATAAAATTAAACGGGAAATTATCATAATGCCTCCATACACATTACTTTTAGCGGCAACCAGTTTCATACATCTATTTTGACTACAAGACCGACACGGAGCCAGGCCATGATATAAACACTTTCGACGAAAGGAGAACGAGTGCTTCGCCGAACAGTCCAATCTTCGAGTCCTGGCAAATTTTTCCGTCCGTTTTGTACAAAGCCTTTTTACGACCCAAAATTGAAAGCCTCTTTGTACAATATCTCAAGACACCTGCCCAATATAATGGGATACAGCGATTCATGTTGGGTCAGAGCCGTACACGTTTCATTAGATTATGGTGTGACTCACTCCTCCCGCTATTAATTTCTTGTGCATACAAGAAGTTAATTGCGTTTTAAGATAGTTTTTAAAATACTGACTGCTCCCACCATAGCGTGTTTCCTTAGGGAAGCTTATTTGCGAGACCTATCAATGGTTAGGCTAGGCTAGGTTGCTCTTGGCTAGTTATGGCTGGTGAGTTAGTGAGGTAATGGGGTACAGAGGTAGTGATGTAGGAAGGTTGTGAGGTAGTGAGTTAGAGAGGCAATGATTAGGTTAGGGTAGGTTATTAGGTGAACTGCGTCAAATTGAGGTTAGTTTAGGTTAGTTATGGGTTGTGAGGATCACATACAAAATACAAATTGCTTAATAAGAATTTAAAATAAAGTTAAAAATTATAAAAGTAGCTAAGAAAATGTAAAACATCAAAATGTGAATAAATGTGAAGTTAAAAAGATACAATTATAAAAAGTAGCCAGGAAAAATATAATTTTTATACATATTGGTGCCATAGTCCCGAAGGTCTGTGTTTTTGTTTTTTAGCCTGGGTTTTTTACCTTTAACTTGGGCGGGAAACGGATGGCTGTTTCGTACAAAACACCTCAAAATTAGCCAAAAAAGTTTGTTCTCATCATAAAAACAGATTGGGGATAAAAACGAATAATTACCTTAAATTCTATTACTCGTTACAAACAAGAAATTCTCACACTAGATGAAGACATAATTACAACTATTTTTCTGAAATTGGAAGCCTACTTGACGAGTACAGAAAACAAACTTCTTGAAATATCCATAAGACAAACTTCATTATTTTCACTAGCACTCAAAATATACATTTGGATTAACTGAATTATTAAATCTATTATCATAATAGAAGAACATGTCAAAAGTAATAAATATACTTATAATTTTCATACAATGAATACATTTATTGTTTATATTAATGACTTGGAAAGGGGATCTAAATAGTCAAACCTTTTTCACACTTTGAATATTCAGCTATAATGTTTAAACTTAGAAATGTAGGCCCTAAACATATTTTATTGACTCTTTATCATACTCTTGTTCTTCCTTATATAACATACTGCACCCTTGTTTGGGGAAACTCCGCTAACAACGCTTTAAATGGTATCTTTTTTATCCAAACTGGCACATTTTATTTGTATTTACAGTTGCAAGAACAAAATCATTAATTTGCAATGGGTAAATAGATATTTTGTAACTCATCAAGAAATCCACCCGTATCAGACCAGAAATAGATCAAAGCTTGTTATACCTCGGTTATCCAATGAATGCTTAGGCCTAAGGAATTAGTACATCTACCAGCGGGCTCATACTGTACGGTAATTTTTGAGGATGCTGAAAATGGAGATGTCTTAACCTTCGTGCAGAGTGATGTACACGAATGGTACACGAATTTTTTAATATTTCTCTTAATTTTCTGTTAAACCTTTTATTAGCATCTTCCGATGGGACCTCTATTTAGAGATTTGTACGTGCCGCTATCATAAAAGAATGAGTTATTCCTTTTTTCAAATGACTTGTGCACGCAATAAAACACTCATTTTGGAGGGCAAAACGAGTCATAAATAAGGGAAAAATATTTAAGCATTTGGGTGTTTTTCCTGCAAATTTTCTGGTACATTTAGCGAAAGAAAGAAAGGTATGAATTTAGGAATCTGAAGCAAATTGTCTTGAACATTTAAGAGGTTTATCTTTTCTTGGAGATTTAAGAAAGTTCTTACCGTATAATTGTTATTGCTGTATCCAAAATGTTTTATTTATAGGTTAGTTGAGACATTCACATAATGGGGCCTGTCGTATGTTTACACATCTTGAGTGTTTGGTAACTGTTTAAGACTGCACACAGGCGTATATAATTTGTTCATATTTAGGAGTAGGATTTAAGTTTATAAAGACGTTTTCTAATCGCCACACGAAATTCTAAAAATTAGAATAATCTAAAATCTAAAGTTTCTGATCCTTGACGTAAAGAAGGCGTTTGCTAATTTTCGTCTAAACAACCAGAACGGTATATGGAAGCTCTGAATATTCGAATATATTTAATTTTGAATCACCAGTCCACTTCGGCCTATTATATATATATATATATATATAACGTAAAGAACGACGCTTGTATAGGAGATATTCCGCGCAAGACGAGAAAGAGAAAACAACAAATGAAAAAATGAAGTACCACCTGGGAATCGAACCCGGGATCTTCCGATTGCCGGTCAGACGCGATAACCACTACACCATGGACTTCACTCTTCCAAATGCCGTAATTCCTCTACATACTCGCAGAAACCAATGCCCCAAGGGGGCACCTCCCGCATGCCGTAACATTATATACATTCAACTGCAAAGAACACGCAGTATAAATAACGTAAAGAACGACGCTTGTATAGGAGATATTCCGCGCAAGACGAGAAAGAGAAAACAACAAATGAAAAAATGAAGTACCACCTGGGAATCGAACCCGGGATCTTCCGATTGCCGGTCAGACGCGATAACCACTACACCATGGACTTCACTCTTCCAAATGCCGTAATTCCTCTACATACTCGCAGAAACCAATGCCCCAAGGGGGCACCTCCCGCATGCCGTAACATTATATACATTCAACTGCAAAGAACACGCAGTATAAATAACGTAAAGAACGACGCTTGTATAGGAGATATTCCGCGCAAGACGAGAAAGAGAAAACAACAAATGAAAAAATGAAGTACCACCTGGGAATCGAACCCGGGATCTTCCGATTGCCGGTCAGACGCGATAACCACTACACCATGGACTTCACTCTTCCAAATGCCGTAATTCCTCTACATACTCGCAGAAACCAATGCCCCAAGGGGGCACCTCCCGCATGCCGTAACATTATATACATTCAACTGCAAAGAACACGCAGTATAAATAACGTAAAGAACGACGCTTGTATAGGAGATATTCCGCGCAAGACGAGAAAGAGAAAACAACAAATGAAAAAATGAAGTACCACCTGGGAATCGAACCCGGGATCTTCCGATTGCCGGTCAGACGCGATAACCACTACACCATGGACTTCACTCTTCCAAATGCCGTAATTCCTCTACATACTCGCAGAAACCAATGCCCCAAGGGGGCACCTCCCGCATGCCGTAACATTATATACATTCAACTGCAAAGAACACGCAGTATAAATAACGTAAAGAACGACGCTTGTATAGGAGATATTCCGCGCAAGACGAGAAAGAGAAAACAACAAATGAAAAAATGAAGTACCACCTGGGAATCGAACCCGGATCTTCCGATTGCCGGTCAGACGCGATAACCACTACACCATGGACTTCACTCTTCCAAATGCCGTAATTCCTCTACATACTCGCAGAAACCAATGCCCAAGGGGGCACCTCCCGCATGCCCTTGGGGCATTGGTTTCTGCGAGTATGTAGAGGAATTACGGCATTTGGAAGAGTGAAGTCCATGGTGTAGTGGTTATCGCGTCTGACCGGCAATCGGAAGATCCCGGGTTCGATTCCCAGGTGGTACTTCATTTTTTCATTTGTTGTTTTCTCTTTCTCGTCTTGCGCGGAATATCTCCTATACAAGCGTCGTTCTTTACGTTATTTATACTGCGTGTTCTTTGCAGTTGAATGTATATAATGTTACGGCATGCGGGAGGTGCCCCCTTGGGGCATTGGTTTCTGCGAGTATGTAGAGGAATTACGGCATTTGGAAGAGTGAAGTCCATGGTGTAGTGGTTATCGCGTCTGACCGGCAATCGGAAGATCCCGGGTTCGATTCCCAGGTGGTACTTCATTTTTTCATTTGTTGTTTTCTCTTTCTCGTCTTGCGCGGAATATCCTATACAAGCGTCGTTCTTTACGTTATTTATACTGCGTGTTCTTTGCAGTTGAATGTATATAATGTTACGGCATGCGGGAGGTGCCCCCTTGGGGCATTGGTTTCTGCGAGTATGTAGAGGAATTACGGCATTTGGAAGAGTGAAGTCCATGGTGTAGTGGTTATCGCGTCTGACCGGCAATCGGAAGATCCCGGGTTCGATTCCCAGGTGGTACTTCATTTTTTCATTTGTTGTTTTCTCTTTCTCGTCTTGCGCGGAATATCTCCTATACAAGCGTCGTTCTTTACGTTATTTATACTGCGTGTTCTTTGCAGTTGAATGTATATATATATATATATAATATATAACTCAGTACCCCGACCAAACTACTGTACAAAGCTGACGCTTAATAATGAGTCCAAATACAGCTCGACTGTTGCCCTCCCCCCTCCCCGACTAATAATATTTGTCATATGGGATATAGAATGCTAATAATCATATTCCTTACTACATAAAGTATGTGATATGAAACGGTGAGAAAACTTAATAAATGAATAAAAGAAATCCAAAATATGAAATTCGTCTGACATGCAGTCACATTGGTACATTCCAATCTTTCTGCGAGAGAGATAAATCTAAACAAAGTGAAAAAAAAAAGTTTTGCCATGAAAGGTGTACAGAATTCATCTGAGAGATCCCATCGGATGGGGTGAGACCGTCTACCTTCTCTCCCAAGAGAGAGAGAGAATATTTCTCGACACATTCTGATATGCAAAACATCCTGAGGCGAAGACAAGAAAGACCATCAGACAGGTGTCAGTATCAGCAATCTCTCTTAAATACTCTAAAGAAACGCAAAACAGAAAATCTATGCATTATGGCAGCAGCTTTTAACGTTTATAGTGTTAGGTTAAGCTAGTTTAGATAAGTTATGTTAAGTTTATTAAAATAGCAATCAGTAAACTGCTGGGCTTTTTTGGGACTGAGAAACCTAACGACCATTTCATATTGAGGTCCAATCATTGATGCAAAAATAGATACAAAATATTATTATTATTATTATTATTATAATAAAAAAAAAGCTACGTTAGGCTTTTTACGTTGTAAAAATTCAGAATAAAGCTATTCTATGCTATTAATTTGTGACTTACTTTTTTCCTTATACTATATATATATATAGTGTTTTCTTTTTAGGTAGATAAGGGGATGTTAGTTTAATTACAATTTTTATTGGTCTTTTTATGGTAAGACTCAAAGAGGAAAAAATGAAATATTTTCTGTAGGTGGCCTGGTAGAAAGAAGGGTTCCTTTCAGTACGCACCATTTGTTTGCATTTAAAGATAGTTTTGCGTTGAAATGACCCATGGGTATGATGAATAGAAATTGATGTTTACAATTTTATCTTTCGACAGATTAGAATGTGTGATATAGAATGCTAATAATCATATTACTTACTGCATAAAGTATGTAATATAAAACGGTGAGAAAACTTAATAAATGAGTAAAAGAAATTCAAAATATGAATGGCCCGTCCTTCCTGCATATAAAAAAAGAACATCAAATGTTACATTATTTCTCATTGGGTTTGTTGAATGGCGGTTTACAATTGTTATATTTGTTTAAATTACTGAATTTAGAATATAGAAATAAGATGTAAGGCTAAAATTGCAAAATATTAAGAATAATATATTTTTCTATTTATTTTAATCCTTATTACTGTCATCAGATATTTATTATTAGTAAGCGTACAGCATCCCGTTGACCCGCGCACTCCTCTTGAGGTTTTAAAATTATCTTGAACCGAGGGGTGGAGCTTGTACAGAGAGGAATAAGCAATCACACTTCGTTGTTAAGCTGAGGTATGAAATTGTATGAGAGAGAACAGATTTCGTTCTGACGTAAAATTTTTCCTTTCAGTTTTTAATTTATTTGGCCTGTACAACTTTAATTTTTTAATTCCAGACTTCATAAATTCAAGTTTAAAATTATGAATCCAAAGGGGCCCCACACATATTGACCGGTGTTGAGTTTACGTAACCCCATAATGAGTATTACATTTTTAGGCTGAAATAAAGAATTTATTGTTACTAGACTGACTGTTGTAAAATGAATTTCCGTACAATAACAGACATCATTTTCAATTTAACTACGTCCTCTTCAAATTTGATTTTTTGCTTATATATATATATATATTTTCCCAGGGCGTTTCAGGTCACACCTGTGCGAACAATGGACGAAGATAGAAAATAAAATTTGGTGCTTGTAGTTCTCTTTTTCAGCGTATATATATATATATATATATATATATATATATATAGATATATATATTATATATATATATATATATATATACAGTATATACAAGGTGGGCCGAAAGTCTGGATCCATAGGAAAATATTTATTTTAATAATAAATTACAACAAATGGTAAATACTTAAAATGAATATCAACTTTAACTCGTAATGCGTATCCATGATACTGTACAGTGGTTCGTACTCCAGTATAAACAACAAATTATAACAAATGCTCAAATTGGCGGCCTCTGACATCGAGACACTTAGGGATGGAATTTATGATGTTTAATAATTCTTCGAATTGACGTTCTCGAGATGCGTGTTTCATTTGATAATCTTCTTGTTGACTTTACTGGACTATTCGTTAAAGTTTCACATACCATTGCAGAGGTATTTTCATCAGTTGCAGTTTTTGGACGACCAGAACGCCGTCGATCATGTACACTTCCTGTTTCTTTGAAACGTTTAAACAACTTGCCAACAGTCGCATGTGTTACTGGATGCTTATCAGGATGATTTCTATTGAATTCGGTAGCAACTTCTCTGTGTGTAGCGCCCTGTCTTGTGTACATGAGCACAAGTTTTACCCGGTCTTCTGTTGTTAGATTCGAAGCCATTTCTGGGCTGAAATAAAAAAGTATTTGAGTATTTATACTGGAATACGAACTACTGTACAGTATCACGGATACGCATTTACGAGTTAAAGTTGATATTCATTTTAAGTATTTACCATTTGTTGTAATTTATGTATTAAAATAAATATTTTCCTATGGATCCAGACTTTCGGCCCACCCTGTATATATATATATATATATATATATATATATATATATATATATATATATATATATATATATATATAGTGGAATTTGCCCTTCTAATGATTTCTTCTCTATCTAACTTGAATTTTAACGAAAAAGATTGCTTTTGATAATACTGTTTCGTATTGAAGTAACGTTGCTTTATCTATGTTAGAAAATCTAGAAGAGGAAGAACCATTGTTGTCCCAAGGCGATATGATGACTAAGCTGATTGATGCAGCATTGCTTGTATATATTAAGTTAAGGTGTATATATATCCATCTCATAATTGTAAGGTTAGTGAAAAATTCACTTAATAAGAGCTAGCATTTTGGGCTCTTGTGGCATCAGTGTTTGGGACGCTGGTGGCATCATTTTGGGGCGCTGCGCGTCTTTTCTACTCGTTTGTGGGATGTCGTACGTACAGGGTGTGGTCTTAGAGAGCTCTCTTGCAATTCAGTTTGGTTGTTTAGATACAAGATTGTTGCACCGTGCAATAGTCCAGGTTGCGTTGTTGTTGCAAGGTTGAGAAAGAAGACCATAAATAGTACCCTTTTTGTTTACATTAAATTCATGTAACTAAGGTCTAAGGTAGGCCCGCATCGAGTCAGCAACCCTGAGGTTACCCTGAGGTAGGACCTAATAGGATCTCAAATCCGTAAGTTTTAATTTAGCTTAACTTGGGCTTCAGGTAGAACTGGCCCTTTAGAATTTGGCCGTTCACGGCTCAGCTGGGATTTTGAACCCGACAAATAAATAAAATAACATGGTCCTTCGAACAGGATTCTACCCCAAGACTGAGTCAGTGACTATTTTTCGGCAAAGTTCTGATTGTGCAAATTGTAGCCCAAGTTAGGCCTAGACGGGTTGAGTATTATTGAATTAAGGTCCCAGGGTAAAAAGTTTGGTAGCCCAATTGCGAAACTTGGCCAGTCGTCTGTCGTTGTTTTGGCCTACATTTTCCCGGTTTGGTTAATTTTGGGTTATTATTGAATTAAGGTCCCAGGGTAGAAAGTTTGGTTGCCCAATTGCGAAACTTGGCCAGTCGTCTGTCGTTGTTTTGGCCTACATTTTACCGGTTTGGTTAATTTTGGGTTATTATTGAATTAAGGTCCCAGGGTAAAAGTTTGGTCGCCCAATTGCGAAACTTGGCCAGTCGTCTGTCGTTGTTTTGGCCTACATTTTACCGGTTTGGTTAATTTTGGGTTATTATTGAATTAAGGTCCCAGGGTAGAAAGTTTGGTTGCCCAATTGCGAAACTTGGCCAGTCGTCTGTCGTTGTTTTGGCCTACATTTTACCGGTTTGGTTAATTTTGGGTTATTATTGAATTAAGGTCCCAGGGTAGAAAGTTTGGTAGCCCAATTGCGAAACTTGGCCAGTCGTCTGTCGTTGTTTTGGCCTACATTTTACCGGTTTGGTTAATTTTGGGTTATTATTGAATTAAGGTCCCAGGGTAAAAAGTTTGGTCGCCCAATTGCGAAACTTGGCCAGTCGTCTGTCGTTGTTTTGGCCTACATTTTACCGGTTTGGTTAATTTTGGGTTATTATTGAATTAAGGTCCCAGGGTAAAAAGTTTGGTCGCCCAATTGCGAAACTTGGCCAGTCGTCTGTCGTTGTTTTGGCCTACATTTTACCGGTTTGGTTAATTTTGGGTTATTATTGAATTAAGGTCCCAGGGTAAAAAGTTTGGTCGCCCAATTGCGAAACTTGGCCAGTCGTCTGTCGTTGTTTTGGCCTACATTTTACCGGTTTGGTTAATTTGGGTTATTATTGAATTAAGGTCCCAGGGTAGAAAGTTTGGTTGCCCAATTGCGAAACTTGGCCAGTCGTCTGTCGTTGTTTTGGCCTACATTTTACCGGTTTGGTTAATTTTGGGTTATTATTGAATTAAGGTCCCAGGGTAGAAAGTTTGGTTGCCCAATCGCGAAACTTGGCCACTTGTCTGTCGTTGTTTTTGGCCTACATTTACCATTTTGGTTAATTTGGTTTATTATTCGTAGGCGAAGGTTGCAGACCAGTGCGCCAGTTACTTGGGTGAAAAATTTGGTATTCCATACTGGTGTTGGTTAGTACCCCACCTAGCAATTCAGTTTATTTGAAAGTAAAATTTGCGTTTGATCAGTTTGGTTAAGTATTTCTGCCAATTCAGCTCATTTGGTATTGAGCCCAATTGTTGTTTGCATTGAAGATGAGTGCATCTGAATTGAACAAATTTATAAAAAGGAGAAGCGCCTACAAAGGTCTAATTACAAAGGTCATTGCCACTATAGATTCTGCCATAGAGCAAGAGGATTTACGCTTAGTGACTGCGCAGCTTTCCATATTAGAAACTAAAAAGGTTGCTCTAAGTGAGGTAAATGTTAAAATTGAGGCTCTTATAGAAGAGGATGAAATAGAAAATAACATAATTTACTTTGAAGAGATTATTGATGATATAATTAACGTAGGCCTCCGAGCAAAAGAGTTTAGTAGCTCAGTACAGTTAGAGACCAGGTCTGATAATGAAACACAACACTCAAAAAATGATGTTTGTGAAGTTAAGGTTAACAGATCTGTAGTTCAATTACCGAGGCTTGTACTCAAAACATTTTCTGGGAGTATTCAGGAATGGCAAGGATGGGCAGACAGTTTTCAATCAGCAGTTCATTCTAGTCAAGTGTTAAGTGCCGTGGAGAAGTTTAATTATTTGCGGTCCCTCTTGGAAGGGGAGGCAGCAAAGACTATAGCAGGATTAGCATTAACAGAGGCTAATTATAATGTGGCTTGGGATATATTAAAGAAACGGTTTGGTAAGCCAGAGATCTTAATTAAAAGCCACCTCCGTGCACTTTTAGCTATACCTCCTGTTAATAATCCTAATAGTGTCAAGGAGTTACGGCAGTTATATGATGAATTTGAAATTAGAACTAGGTCCCTGGACAACTTGGGTGTAGGAATGGAAAAGTATGGTATAATGTTGGTTCCTACACTGGAGTCTAAATTGCCTCGCTCAATTTTGCTTGAATTAAGTAGGGGACACTTTGCAGAACATGTGTACATCCCCCTTCAGCAGATGTTAAGTCTTTTAGGCACAGAATTAGCAAGACGAGAGGGAGTTGAGTTTGCACAGTGGGATGGTAAACAAGGGGATAAAGGCAGGCACAGCACCAAAGTTTCCACAAAAAGGAATAGCCCAGGTACAGTGTCAGCTCTACATGCCTCCTCTGAGAATAAATTAAAGGGAATCAAGGAATGCATATTTTGCGAAGGCAACCACAAGTCATATAAATGTGAGGTGGCTGAGGCCTTACCCTTTGAGGAGAGAAAGGACAGGGTAACTAAGTCCACAGCATGTTTTAAATGTTTTTTGAAAGGTCATAGAGCAAGGTTTTGTAAGTTTAAAATTTTGTGCAAAAAATGTCATGGTAGGCATCAGCCATTATTGTGTGAAAACACTCTTAGTAGGCCTACCCCAGAAGTAGAGACATCAGTGGCACATGCCACTGCTATGCAAGGGAGTAAAAGTAAAGGGGGATTATTGCAAACAACTGCAGCCTTATTAATTGGGAATGAGGGAGAAGCTACTGTAAGAGTGTTGTTTGATAGTGGTAGCCAGTGTAGTTTTATTAAGACCAGAATTTCCAGAAAATTGAAGTTTAAAGAACTTAAGAGGGAAAATTTAAGAATTTCTGGGTTTGGGGGTTCCGTTCAAAACCGAACCAAATTTAAGAAGGTAGAAGTTCTGGTTAAAGGGTTGTTACCGCAAAGTCCCACTATCAAGGTCCAAGCTGTAGAGATTGAGGAACTTTGTACTCCAGTCACTACTTGTTTAGATATGGCATGTGTCCAAGAATTGCAAGTTAAAGGAATTAATTTGGGCAATAATAAGTTTGAGGGAACAGTAGATATTAGTCTTTTGATTGGAGCTGACTATTATTGGGACTTCATCACTGGTAATATTGTCCGTACATCTCAAGGCCCGGTAGCTATTGAAAGTAAGCTAGGCTGGATGCTACATGGTAGTTATTGCAATGAAATGGAAGTTAAGGCTCTTTTTGTTAAGATTGAGGAGAACAGCCATGGCCTGGAAAGGCATTTGAAAGCGTTTTGGGAACTTGAATCTATTGGCATAAAGGACAACCAGGCAAGTACAGTGAACAATGATGTTTTAGAGCAATTTGAAAAAGGGATTGGGTTTAGAGATGGTTGCTATGAAGTTGGCCTACTATGGAAGGATTCTTGCAAACCCGGTTCAAACCTTCAGCTAGCTAATCGGAGGTTGGAGACTTCATTGTACAGGCTAAGAAAAAATGAGGAGTTGTTAATTGAATACGATGAGGCCATCCTAAGTTATGTAAGGGAGGGCTATGCTGAAAGGGTGCAAGGTGAGCTGGTGAGCCAGGAGGCACATTATCTGCCACACCATGCAGTGGTACGGCGAGACAAAACTACCACCAAACTGAGGGTAGTTTTTGATGGCTCAGCCAAGGACAAAGGTGGTGTGTCCTTGAATGACTGTTTGGATGCTGGGCCAAATTTAAATGCAGATTTATTTTCCTTGTTACTGAGATTCAGGTTTGGTAGAGTAGCATTGACTGCAGATGTGAAGCAAGCCTTTTTGCGGATAAAGTTAAAACCAGAGGACAGAGATGCAGTAAGGTATCTGTGGGTGGATACGAAAGACTTGTTGGAAAATGAACCTAAGGTTCAAGCATATAGAATGAAGTCAGTGTTGTTTGGCCTCAGCTCTAGTCCATTTCTGTTGGCAGCTACTATGCAGTACCATTTTAAGAAATATTCTGAAGTCTATCCTAACACTATTGAACACATAAGGAAGAATTTTTATGTTGATGATTTGCTGTGTTCCGTGGATAATACAGAAATGGCTAAACAGATATTCATGGAGGCTAGAGCTATAATGAGGGAGGCTGGCATGGAGCTTAGAAAATGGCAGACCAATCATTCGCAATTACAAGAGTTTATGAGTCATTCCTGTGTAGTACCTGATGCAGCAGAAAGTATTGAGGATTCTGGTATTAAGGAGTTGTGGGCAATAGATGCAAAGGTGCTAGGCATTGTTTGGCAGCAAGATGATGATTTGTTTACCTTCAATGGGAAATCTTTGGTAGAGCTGGCTGAGAATGAGACAAGGTGGACAAAACGTACAGCTCTTAGTTTGGCTTCAAAGGTCTTTGATCCTCTTGGATTCCTGGCTCCATTTGTGATAAAGTCAAAAATTTGGTTTCAGAGCCTCTGGGAAATTGGACTTGGTTGGGACCAAGAGTTACCTGATCATATGGTGGTAAGGTGGAAATATTGGTTCAAAGAATTGGCACATCTTGGAGACATTGAAATCCCAAGATGGTACTTTGGAGAGTTGAACAATAGTCCAGACAATTTGGAGCTGCACATCTTTTGTGATGCAAGTGAGGAAGCCTATGCAACTTGTATTTATATAAGAGGCGCATTGCAAGAGGAAGTAAGTTGCAGGTTGGTTGCTGCAAAGAGCAGAGTAGCACCTTTGAAAAGGCTTTCGGTTCCAAGGTTGGAATTGATGGGTGCCGTTATTGCTAGTCGGCTTGCAATTACAGTGCGAAAGTCTTTGGCCCTCTATGAAATTCCAAGCTATTATTGGACAGACTCCACTATAGTTTGGCACTGGTTAAGAAGTCAGGCAAGGAAATGGAAACCATTTGTTGCCAATAGGGTGGAGGAAATTCAAGGCACACAGATCCCAAGCAATGGAAGCATTGTCCAGGCATCCAAAACCCCGCTGATTTACCAACACGAGGAATTTCAGTGAAAGATCTTTCACAGTCAAGTTTGTGGTGGAATGGGCCAGAGTGGCTAAAACTTGGAAGTGAAAACTGGCCTTCTAATCAGCCTATTGTAGGAGAATGCCAGGCTGAAGAAGCATGGGTGAGTGAGGTGAGAAAATGCGTTGTGAACAGTTGTCAAGTTATGCAGCAGGACCCCATATTGAGGCTTGAGGACATTAGCAGTCTGAAAAGATTGTTAAGAGTGACAGCATGGGTATATAGATTTACCAACAACATTAAGGGAGAAACAAGAAGGGAAGGAATTCTGAACAGTAATGAGATTCAGCAAGCCAGGAAATACTGGGTGGTATATATGCAGAAGGAAAAATTTGGTGAAGAGAGAGAATTGCTCACCAGCCATCCATTACAGGTTCTACCAACACATTCTGCGCTCAAGGGTTTGGATGTGTTTTTGGATCAGGATTTATTGAGAGTAGGAGGTAGACTACAGTTTTCTGGGCTTCCAGAGGAGAAAAGACATCCAATTTTGCTACCTTCTGGGGGGCACTTTGTGGACCTTTTGATCCTGGATACTCATCATAAGCTGTTACATGCGGGAGTTAGAGAAGTGATAATAGAGATTAGACAACAATTTTGGATTCCCAAAATTAGAAAAGTAGTAAAAAAAAGTCGCATAAATGTGTGGTTTGCAAGCGTTGGAGTGCAAAGCCTTATTATGAAAAGGTGGCTCCACTTCCAAGAGAACGGTGTGTCTATACTGCCCCATTTGATGTAGTGGGAGTAGACTTTGCAGGGCCAGTCTATGTGTATGAGCGAGGGGAGTCTAACAAAGGTTATATATGTCTTTTCACCTGTGCTACCACCAGAGCAATCCATTTGGAGTTGGTAAGCAACTTAAGTAGTGATGTATTTCTTTTGGCCTTTAAAAGGTTTGTGAACAGAAGGGGTTTCCCAAATAAAATCATATCGGCTAATGCAAAAACCTTCAAAAGGCTGCAAAGGAACTCCAAGAAATTTGGTCCTTGCTAAAAGAGGAAGGATTCCAATCCTACTTTTCACACCAAGGGGTACAGTGGGAGTTTATTGTTGAGAGAGCACCATGGTGGGGAGGATTTTGGGAAAGGCTAGTGAGAAGTGTAAAGTGTCCATTAAAGAAACTTTTAGCTAATGCTCATTTGAGCAAAGAAGAATTCTCTACTGTTTTATGTGAAGTAGAAGCAATGGTGAACAGTAGGCCTATCACTTTTGTTTACAACAGTATGCAGGATGCAGAGCCATTGACACCAAATCATTTTCTTTGTGGTAAACGATTAACATCAAACCCCAGTGTGCCAGAAGACTTGCAGCCTATCCAGAGCACTCAAGGAGAGTTAACCAGACGGTTCAGGTACCTTGAAGAGCTACAAGATCAGTTATGGAAGAGGTGGCAGATGGAATACTTGCCAGAACTCAATTATTACCCATCAGGCAAGGTAAAGGGCTCCAATGCAAATTGTATCAAGGTGGGAGAAGTGGTAATGATTGGGGATGAAAGACCAAGGCAATGCTGGAAGCTTGGCATAATTGAAGAGTTGTTTGTTGGCAAAGACAATTTAGTTAGGTCTGCACTGGTAAAGACTTCAGGAGGAAAGTTAAAGAGACCTATACAAAAACTCTTTGCTTTAGAAATCAGCAAAAACACAGATAGTCAAGATGAAACATTTGAGTTACAGCCTCATGGAGAAGGCTTGGCTAACCTTGCGGAAGGTAACGACAACAATGCCTCTTCGGTGGGGAGTGTTAGAAAATCTAGAAGAGGAAGAACCATTGTTGTCCCAAGGCGATATGATGACTAAGCTGATTGATGCAGCATTGCTTGTATATATTAAGTTAAGGTGTATATGTATCCATCTCATAATTGTAAGGTTAGTGAAAAATTCACTTAATAAGAGCTAGCATTTTTGGGCTCTTGTGGCATCAGTGTTTGGGACGCTGGTGGCATCATTTTGGGGCGCTGCGCGTCTTTTCTACTCGTTTGTGGGATGTCGTACGTACAGGGTGTGGTCTTGTAGAGAGCTCTCTTGCAATTCAGTTTGGTTGTTTAGATACAAGATTGTTGCACCGTGCAATAGTCCAGGTTGCGTTGTTGTTGCAAGGTTGAGAAAGAAGACCATAAATAGTACCCTTTTTGTTTACATTAAATTCATGTAACTAAGGTCTAAGGTAGGCCCGCATCGAGTCAGCAACCCTGAGGTTACCCTGAGGTAGGACCTAATAGGATCTCAAATCCGTAAGTTTTAATTTAGCTTAACTTGGGCTTCAGGTAGAACTGGCCCTTTAGAATTTGGCCGTTCACGGCTCAGCTGGGATTTTGAACCCGACAAATAAATAAAATAACAATCTAACAGTAAAGTTTAAAAAGTTTGTGCGTGAAATTGAAACGCGTTTCCAGGTAATAAAAATATATAGATAATATATATATATATATATATATATATATATATATATATATATATATATATATTATATAGAAAATTCTAAGAAATTCAATGTACATGTGATTTGAAATAGAGAAATTAATAATTATTAAGCATTGTTTTAATAAAAAATTTCTAATTTTGTTGAAACCGCTGACGAAAGTGAATTAAAAATTTCTGGAGATAAAATTCCAGTAAATATTGTTACCGTGACCAGGATTCCACAACCGAATATATATAGGTATGTATGTCCCCTTTACAGCGCGAGGCCGGCCCAGCCAGGAACAGTAAAACATTTATATATCACTCAAAGATATCTAAAAATAGCTCAATATACACAATAGTTTAGGATTTACAATCATGTACAGCATTACTGACTCACATTGATGCTCATTCGACTGGCAGTACACGCATAACCTTCAATTTCCTCAAAGCGTATTTTCCCACTAATGGACAATCTATTTATTGGAACCACACAACTAACCCTCCTAATATTCAAACATTCATCCTGCCTCTGCACGCACTCATCACCCAAATCATCTCCCTCAAACACCGAATCCTCTAACTCGTACATATCCACCTCATTGCTACCAAACTGTTCGCCATTAAAACTATTCATAGAGGAATGCCTTACCCTCCTTTCTGACTCGCATTTTTCATTCATGATGGTCCCTTGCCACAAATAAGAGCTACTTGCAATAACCGAATTATCCCATGTCATTTCTTCAACATCCTCATCCTTTACTGGATCTTTCTCGCACCCATTCACTTCCTTACAAGCTTCATCTAAAACTATTTCGGTTTGTACAGCCGCATCGATCAGCTCAGCTCGTCTCACATTACAGAAACATTCTAAGGTGTCTTCCGTTTGAACCGACACATCCCTTTTCCACTTCAGCACACGATTCAGCCATGTCATACTCCTTTCAAAACCTTTCTTGCAACTTGTGTTACCCAACAATCTTCTCTTATACCTTCTTTTATTAACTTTATTTACTCGAGTCTCGCTTTCAAACGACTCTTCCCAGTTGCATCTACGTGTAATCCTCACAAAGCGAGAATTTTCATTGTCCTTCAATTCCAGTCGTGACTCCGCTAATCTTGCTCTCTCCACATTGATACTCCACATTACTAACGGGTTCCACCAACCATCTTTCTATCACTCCCTCATATTCATCTACACAATTTCCCAACTCCTTTATCCTACGTTGTCGCTCGAAGTACTCTTCCAAATACTTTGGCGGTTCCCCGAACAGTTTCAGGTGCGTATGATGCACCCTCAAACATTCACTTTCATTTTGTACAACATACGAAACTCCCCCTTTCATAACTTTTTTAACCGAGTATGGACCTACATATCTCTCACTCATTTTCATTTTCAAAGTTCTATCTGCAGTAATTAACTTCCTAAGAACCTTCACGCCTATTCCATAGGGGATGAAGTTAGGGTGACCTTCACGCCAAGTCAATTGTTCATCAACGGGAATAGGTAACAGCTCGCCTCGTCCCAGGGTGCCCTCTGCTAATTTCTGTGCAGGTGGCTTACCAGTCTGCGAATGTACAGTCTGATTATAAAGCATTACCGCCTTTGTCAACCCCTCATCCCATTTACCACTCGTCCCACACAAATTTCTCAAAAACTCTGTTATAGTCCTATTCACCCGCTCAACCGCTCCATTACACGCAGGTTTGTAGGGACTAGAGCATACATGCTGTATTCCGTACTTGCTCAACATATCTCCAAACATACTTGACCGAAATTCAGGGCCATTATCACTCAAGACTCGCATCGGTACCTTCAACATTGAATTCAACATTCGTTCAAAAGAATCAGACACCGACTGAGCACCCTTATTCCGAACTGGTTGCACATGTACGAACTTGCTGAAATGGTTCACACTAGTGATGGGACGATTGTCATATTTCATACAATCGCTGTTGCGATTGCGATTGTCAGAATTTGAAAAGCGCGCGATTGCGATTGCGATGTTTTAGCTTTAGCCTCACATAACGCTCATTTATGCTTTAAATATACCTAAACGCGTTACCTATCTCAGTCAGGGAGTTAAGTATTGATGTAGCTCCTGCTTCAGTCTGTGAGGAAAGTCCAGTTTCAACCAATGGCTTCACCAACTCCATCCGTGATTTTTTTGATACTGGTACTGAATCCTTCATTACTTTATCAACTATGAAATGAGAGACAATATACCTAAACGCGTTTCAGCCACACATGATCATAATGTGCGTTTCCAGGATGCGGGAACGAGGACCCAACGCGTTATGCACCCCACCAACCACTTTCCCCAACCTCCTCCCTTTCAGAAAGTGATTTTACTGTTTTCTTATTATTTTTTTAATATTTGAACTGTATACATGGTAGACATATTAAACCAATTTTTTATTCTGTTTTCAACTAATTCGCAACCCGTTTTCATTTATGTTTTTGACTTATTTATTATTTATTTATTATTCCGTATTGTTGTTAACTAAACTTTCCTTTAAGTACGCATGAAAGAGCAGCTTTCATA
This sequence comes from Bathynomus jamesi, assembly GCA_023014485.1. Lineage (NCBI taxonomy): Eukaryota > Metazoa > Arthropoda > Malacostraca > Isopoda > Cirolanidae > Bathynomus > Bathynomus jamesi. The sequence goes on along the minus strand of JAJOZX010000698.1, from coordinate 1,062,985 downwards.
GCAACTTTTGTAGAGATTTAAATCTTTTGTTCACAATCGCAACAATCGCACTCATTAAATGCGATTGCAATTGCGATTGTAAAAAATGTGCGATTGTATCGCGATTGCGATTGCGATGCATCGTCCCATCACTAGTCCACACAAACCAAACAACCAATATACCCACTAAACGTCTTCGGCAATGCAACCACATCTACAGCCACAAGTTCATGTGACCTTGTTATCACTTTTAAAGTTGGAGGAAACGTCACCATATGTCCCACTTTCATCTTCTGGCATTGCTCACATGTCCTACATACATCCCGAACTACCATACTTAACCTCGGATGCCATATATACCTGCCCACTAAATCACACAATTTGTCCTTCCAACATGCGCGAGACACACATGAAAAGTCACAACTATATGTACTAGCAATTGAAAATCCACTACTGCAGCCCACATTTTCTTTTTCTCATCCCACCTCACCAAACATTTTGAATTACACTCAGATGTGGTCTATGGGGCGCATACTCTTTAAATTTTTTATTATTACAGTCCATTTCTTCTCCACTCAGAACCCTTTTTCGAATTTCATTTAAAACTTTTACCCTACTTTGCAAATTATCAACTTCATTCAAAGGTAAAAAGTTCTCCCATAACCAACGCAGTGTTTCCTTCTCATTATATTCCAAATGAACACTCCAGATGTTAATTGCCGATTCATTTCCATAACTACTGTAACGTTTCTGAAATCTAATACTGTATCAGCCCTCTCCAAGTAGTTGATACCCAGTAAAAAACATACTGGTATAATAGTATCCTTCACAATCGCAAAAGGAAACTCATACTCGCCACACGCATTCTTAACTTTAAGTTTCACCAGTCTTGACACATTGAATTTCGCACCAAGCCCTTGTAAACTGGCACACACTTCTTCAAATTTTCCTTCTACCCCTTTATCACACAAATGCTTAATCACACTCTCTCTCACTAAACATACTACAGCTCCCATGTCCAGAAACGCACAAAACTTGTATCTATCTACAGTGATCCATGACCATGCTACTGGACCACCTTCATGGCCACAAGATTCCAACTCTCTCTCGCTCATGTCCAGCTTCTTTCATAAATAAATTTAATGGCATTAAATCTTCCTTCAATTCTCCTCTCTCCATATCCTTTTTACTCATTTCTACTTCCTTCTGATCTACATGCCCTACCATTTCTACATCTTTCCTAAACTCGCTCATCTTCTTTACAGGATTAAAGTGAATTCCTCCCAAACTCTGCAAATGGACTTCTTTCAACCCTTCCTCTCCTTTAACACGAAATCCAATGTACGTAACTGAACATTCAGGTATAAAATGCACCCAAATCTTAACTCTAAACATATCACTGACCATAAGTAAAACTTTTATGTCTGGCATTACTCTGACATCTTTCATGTGTTTCAATTCTTTCAAACTCCTACCACCCTTATTCAACTTGTACAATTTAGCATGCTTCAGCAGCTCATCCACCACTTTTTCTCTAAATTCTTGCAAACTCTCAGGCACTCCCTCAATCTGTTGCTCGTTCAAAACTATCTTCAAACTTTCAAACATAGACTGCGTTCCACCGGCCACTTCCTTAATTACTTCTAAACCTTCTGGCAGCTCATTCCTCAATTCAACCTCACACCATTCATCTCTAGTCCAATGATTCTGCTGTCGAGACATCGCATCAGCACATACATTACTCTTACCTTCAATATATCGCACTTCAAAAGTATATTCGCTCAAATCATCCATCGTACGTGCAAGCCTGCTGTCAATCATTTTCATACTAGTCAAATAAATCAACGGCCTATGATCAGTATACAATATAAATTTGCGCCGAAGTAAGAATGGTCTAAAGAATTTTGCTGCCCACCTCATCGCCGCCAATTCACGTTCTATCACTGAGTAGCTTCGCTCCGCTCTATTAAATGTAGTAGATGCATACGAGATAACTCTGTCTATACCCTCCTGCTTTTGAACCAAGCACGCACCCGCACCGACACTTGACGCATCCACGAATAACTCCAACATATCAGCATTCTCAGAATAGTCTGGAAACGTTAACATAATATCCTCATACATAGCCTTTTTTAACACCTCAAACGCATTCACACGCTCTTCTGTCCAAACTACTTTATCTTTCCTTTTACCTGCAGTTAACCGAGACAGGTTCTGCTATTTCGGAACAATGGGGTATAAATTTTCGTTGAAAATTTACTAACCCTAAAAACTCTCTCACCCCTCCCACATCAAGTGGTCTTCCAAAATTAATCACCTGCTGTACATACTCAGGCTTTTTACTCAGTCCTTTACTACTCACGATATGACCTAAAAAGGGCACTTCCTCACTCATCCACTTACATTTAACAGGCTTTATTTTCATACCAGCATCCACAACCTTTGCAAAACCAGCTCTAGTAACTTTATATGCTCATCAACACTTCGCTCCATTATCAATACGTCATCAAGGTACACAATAACTTTCGTCCATGTAAAACCATCTAACACTCTTTGCATTTCCCTTTGAAAGGCGGAAGGCGCTGTTTTCAACCCAAATGAAACCGACTTGAACCGGTACTGCCCATGCTCAGTTATAAATGCAGTGAAATCCCGACTGCTCTCCTCCAATGGCATTTGATAATATCCACGCACGAGATCTAATGATGTAAAATATTTCATACCATGCATGCTAAAGACCAAATCTTGCAAATTAGGCATAGGAAATTTATCATCTTTCGTTACCGCATTCACTCTCCTATAATCAATACACAATCTAACCGACCCATCCTTCTTTCGCACAGGCACCACAGGTGAACTCCATGCAGACTTACTAGGCTCAATTATATCAAGCATACATAATTCTTTACACTGGCGTTCTATCTCCAAACTAGTTTCCCGATCAAATCTTCTAGGACGTTGACATAATGGCGTATAATCGTACAACTCTATCTTATGCGAAGTCAAAGCAGCACGTCTTACATCACTATCACCCTTACTCAACACCTCCTTGTTCTTCCATATTACTCGCTCCAACTTTTCACGCTCATCTTTACTCAATCCCTCCGGCAATAGCACCTCTTTCATCATTTCCTCTTTACGCCAGTCACTCGCCTCATTTTCACCAGACACTACATTATGCACCAAAGTCCCTATATGCACGTTAGTCTCATCATTCTCAACCACCACAACTTCATCCTCGTATACCATTGAACATGCAAATCCTAGTCTCATTCCCTCCTTTAGTTTTACTTCTTTCGAGGAATTACACTGAACTAATACTTTATTTTCCGCACTATCCCAGTCAATTAACCCAGGCCACAATTCAATTTTCACCTTTAGCTCTGGATCTACAAATTCATCTAAAACCAAGACATTTTCTTCATTCCTTACACAGGACACGCATTTCCTCCTAGCCTTAACGACATCGCACGATACCCTAACTTTAACCAAATTCCAATTTTTCTTATCTAACACTACACTCTCTGCAACGTACACTGGTATCTTTGATACTACCCTAACGCATCTGTTCTGTTCATTATTGAAATACAACTCGTCTGTTTCCCCACTGGGGCCAGTACGTTTTATACATCTCTTCCTCGCATAAATTATTAAACCCTTACTAACAAAAAAGTTTTTACCCAGGACGATCTCATATGGAGAGTTATTTACCACATAAAAATCACATATACCGAAATCAATACCATGAATTACCACCTGCGCAGTCAACATACCCTTCCCAACCAACCGATCTCCTTCTCCAATACCTTTCAACCTAATGTGCACACTGTCATCAATCTCAAAGTTAGACATACGAGAAACAACATCCCTGCTAATGAAACAAAACTGCGCACCTGAATCCAACATCGCTTCAGTTTCCGTACAATTCAGTTCCACTGGTACCTTCCACAGTCTTCCACTCTTCAAGCCTACGCATTCATTAGCCAAGTACACAATCGTATTTTCCACCATTCGCTCTCCTTCGTCTTTTTTTCCACGCTGCGGTAATGGACTACGTTGCTCACACTGAACATCCGCGGTCCATTCTCTGGCATTTGGGTCAAGGTCAGAATTATTAACAATTCGTTCCCATTCTAATATTTTCGTGCGGGGAACGTCACACGACTCATACATTTCACCCACACGTTCATTATTCACTCGCTCCGGTCGTGTTCCCTCCAGATCGGAGCTTCCTAATTTAAATTTTCTGCTTGTACTCCACTCACATTATTCGCTCCCATCTGTCCAGGCTCACCAATAGTCTCTCTACCCTTACCAATCTGATTTCTTTGTCTTATCCGAGCAATCACCAGACAACTAATCGCACGATGCCCTGGATCATTACACCCATAACATAAGACCACTCTTTCAGCTCCACTCTCACCCCTAGCACTCGTTACGTCACGCTTTTTATCACACATACTAGCTCTGTGTCCCTGGCTACCACACAACAAACACAAACCTTTCATTTTCCAGTAGTCTTTCATAACATGTCCACTTTTCTTACAATACTTGCACTGCAAATCCCTCTTAGCTTGCACATTCTTAGCAGCAGATGGTTGGCCTTGGTAAGCCATCTGCGGTTGTCCGAACTGGTAATTCCCTTGTTGAAGTCTATCCTGTTGCAATACACGGCTATACGAGCGTGAAGTGCCAGCTTGTCCTTCCTGTGCAAACGCCCATACCGGTAACGGGAGTACCTCTTACTGCTTCGCTGATTTTTCTGTTATCCCAAGTTTTATTAATTTAAAAAAAAAAAGGTGAATGGCTAAAAGTGTATAGAAAAGTTTTTCTGAAAATGTTTGGGTCCCTGTTTTTGTTCAACAATTAAATTTATTTTATATTTGTCATTATAACTTTATTTGTTTGTATATACTGCGGGTTTGGGGTAGCATATCCGTATCAATATTTACTACTCGTGTATGTCATTAATTAGGGCATAGGGAGAGTGCTTACTTGTAAATATGTATATAATTGGGTATGTTCTTCTGTATCAGTGTAATTACGCGTATTGATGGTGTAGGTATAATATATGTACAGGCTTATTAATACTGGTAAGCTAATAGTTTTGTATAGGTAAATTGAGTATTTTGTATTAATTTTTCCCTTTTTGCATTTAAAGAACTTGCGATATTTTATTAGGGAAACCAGTCTGTCTGTCTCTCATGGTGTGTGTGTGCGCGCTACAGAATGTATGGTTAGAATGTAATTTTATTTCATTCTTAGGGTGGGGAAGTGTAACAGGGTGCATGTTGTGATTTTTGGATGATCCGTTGGGTGGCATGTGCGGTAAGTTCACCGCCATCAATTCACCGCGGGAGAGTTCATCACCATCAATTCACCGCGAGGTAAGTTCACCGCGAGGTAATTTCACCGCGAGGTAAGTTCACCGCGAAGTAATTTCACCGCAAGGTAAGTTCACCGTAAAATGAATAAAATTAAAAAGAATTTTTTAACTTAACAAGAATTTAATATAGGGTTTAGCAACACTATTTAAAAACATTAAAATATAATTAGGACAAAAATTAAAAAAGTTAGGTTAGGTTAGGTTAGGTTAGGACCTAACCTAACCTAACCTAACCTAACTTTTTTAATTTTTGTCCTAATTATATTTTAATGTTTTTAAATAGTGTGGTTAAATATTTTTCCTAATTATATATTATTTGTTTTTAAATTTTGTGGCTAAATAAAAATTAAATACTTTTTTAATTTTTGTCCTAATTATATTTTAATGTTTTTAAATAGTGTTGCTAAACTCTATATTAAATTCTTGTTAAGTTAAAAAATTCTTTAATTTTATTCATTTTACGGTGAACTTACCTTGCGGTGAAATTACTTCGCGGTGAACTTACCTCGCGGTGAAATTACCTCGCGGTGAACTTACCTCGCGGTGAATTGATGGCGGTGAACTTTCCTGTAAACGTTGGGTGGTTGGTTGTATGGTATGTGATACGTGGCTGAATTTCGTGCGTGCTTGGACTTTTGAATTTTGGTTGCTTGAAAGCGGATAGCTGGTCTTGAACTGGAAATTTTGGTAATTAAACCGTGTAAAATTTAAAATACGAAACAAATATTATCGAAGGTTTCCCTGTAAAGGAATTTTTTGTATTAGATTTGGTTGGAGAGACAGCATACTGTAACAACAGTAACCTAAGAATTGTCCTCTGCAAAAGAGGAGACGGAGTTGGGAGCCAGATCTCGCAACTGCTTGTAAGCCCTGAATAAACCCCATTTTTTTTTAGAAGTGCCAGTGATTTAAGTATTTAATATTGTAGGTTTAGGTTAAGTTAAGTTTGGGTTTAGGTTGTTAAATTTAGGTTAAGTTTAGGTTAGGGTAATGATGACTTGTGTATGCAGCATGATTTATTTTGTATATATTAATATATAGTTTTGTAATCTAATGTTTCACTGTTCCTGGCTGGGACGGCCTCGCGCTGTAAAGGGGACATATATATATTCGGTTGTGGAATCCTGGTCACGGTAACATTATGGTTAAATTTTACGTGATAAGTTTTCTTTTTGAATTGAAATTTACCCACACACAAAGTGTTCATTTATTTTTCCTGTAATAATATGATTGTTCATTTATTTATTATAGATTTTTTTCTTTATTTCCGGCCGAATTGTGAAATATATTTTCCTGTACTAATATTTTGTTAATACTGTGCCTTGTATGGTTATATAAGCCAACTGGATAAATGATTTCTTCTCTATCTAACTTGAATTTTGTTAATGGAAAAAATTGCAAAATAAATAACTTTGTTGAATAAAGAAATAAACTTGTTAAAAGACATTAATAAGTTTATTTATATATATATATATATATATATATATATATATATATATATGTGTGTGTGTGTGTGTGAGCACGAATTGCACATTCGTTTATTATATATATATTTTTTTCTACAAATATGGTTTTGTATATTTTCAAAATAATATATATACAAACGCAGATGGGGTGAGAAGTTTGTGGACGGGATGAGGGAGGTGGGGAGATGACCGTGTGTTTTGAATTTTTCCTGTACTAATATTTGATCGAAAATTGTGCTATTAATAATAATAAAAATAGGAATTAAGTAATAAATATATTTCCTGTAACAATATGATTATACGTTTGGTATATATTTTCCTGTACTAATATTTGATAATATAACTATATTTTTCCTGTACTAATATTTGATCGAAAATTGTTCTATTAATAATAATAAAAATAGGTATTAAGTAATAAAATGATTTATTTATTCCTTGTACACAATTATTCATTTGTTTGGTTTTCTGAATTAATTAATTGCTATTTCTCAAATCGGTCTTCTAACATTGTTAATGGATGAATATATGGGTTAATTTAGTCACTCGGTCATATGTATAGGAATGTGTATGTGTGTGTGTGTTTAAATTCTAATTATTTATTTAATAAGCAGAATTTCCTTTAAAATAAATAGTTCTCTTTAAGAAGGAGATTGATCTCCTGTGGTAACGAATTAAAATAAATGGCAGTACCTGAACTATCATCATATAAATAAATGGTGGTACTTAGGAACTCTCCCTAATATAAATTAAAATAAATGGTGGTATTTAGCAACCGAATGGCTGAATAATATAAGGAATAATTAAATAAATATTGCTATCTGGCAACTCAGTCTTCTAGGCTGATTAATATATGAATTAATTCAATATATATAACGCAAACTGGCGACTCAGCCTTCTATTGGCTGATTAATATATGGTTTAATTAAATATTTAATGCTATCTGGCAACTCATGCCCTGAGGCCCTGACTGGGACACTATAAGAGGCCGGATGTTGGACGATGGAGTCATATGAGCTCGGCTTCCATCCGAGCAAGGATCTCTGCTCCTTTCTCTTTCTGGCCCTTTGAGTGGTGAGGAAACCCTTCCCTCCCATAGAGGCCTCTTAGGTTAGATATGCCCCTTTGGGGGGAATAGCTTGGGGAGAACTCCGCCTCCAAGTTGCATGCCCCTTGGAATCCCATTTCCCGGATCCTTTTAGCACACTGTAGCACTTGACTGGTGATGCTCTGAGACGATGGCATCCTGTGGTTCTGGCTGATGATGGCCTAAGTCGATGACGCCCTGAGGCAGTGGCTGGCACTGACTGCGTAAGCCAACTGGCTGCCTAAGCCATCTGGCTGAATATGGGCACTATAAGAGGCAGGGTGCTGGACGACGGAGTTATATGCGTCCGACAGCTGTCGGATGAAGGTTCTCCTCTTCCTCTCTTGCTCTCTCTTTCCGCTCCTTTGGGGGGTGAGGTAACCCCTTCCTCCCCAAAGGCGCGCCCGCAGGATAGGCATTAGAGTGGCCCACTTTTCAATTTTTTTTTAAAAGTATAGGTTATCGTAGTTTTTCCCATTATTTGGCACTATGCTAGCACATTGGTACCATTTTTACAAAAATTGATCAATATTTAGGGGTCTCGCATCGACCTTGAAATTACGAGTTTCTTTTTAAAAATGCGTACTTTTTAACTTTTTACTGAATCAAGATAATCATTAAGTAGGGATGTTTTCTGAATCCTCTTGATGAGAGACGTCGTTTGGTGTGCCTTCCAATGTCATACGACTAACGGTTTAAAAGTTGTGCCTGTATACAGGTAATACCAATGTGCTAGTATAGTGCCAAATAATGGGAAAAACCACGATCACCTATACTTTTCAAAAAAATCAGCAAATAGCAGACAAATAAGGAAGAAAGAAACAATAACAAACAATCACTTTTGCATTGTATTGACCACTATCACACGTCACTGGCTGCAACGTTGTCCCTCTGTGCTATGTCATCGTGGCGAGTGATGACTTCTTGAAGTCGCCGAGCTCTTTCCGGTTCTTTTCCACCACTTGCAGAAGATCCTGCAGCTGTGCCTCGTCCTTTGTGACCGTGTTTGCATAGTCTTGTATCAGTTGGACTCCTCTTTCAGCGACGTCATTGGTGACCTGGAGATTAGAGATCTCATCCTTCAGACGACAAAAGTCCTCGTTCTCGTCCCACTTATCAGTTGGCAGGGTGAGCCACGAAGACCCATACATCTTCAGACCTGCAAATAAGAACCAGGAGGACTCGTCGATCAGGTCGGGGAGTAGCGTCATCTCGTCGACTGAGACGTTCTCGTATGTGAAGTCTTTGGGTACAGGGAGGTGGGACAGCTTCTCTGCCATCTGTTGCTTCACAGTGCCATCCACCTTGTTGCTGCATAGAGAGAAGATGACGGTCTGAGGCCTCAGATACCAGAAGTGCCGCCTCATCACTGCCAGTGACGCTTCTGCCACCTCGCGGTCCACTGCCCTATACCTCAGAAAACGCTGGTATAGTACCAGGTCATTCAACGGCGCATCAGCTGCTACAAGGGCCGCCAACCAAGCTGGTACGAAGAGCGATGAACACCACGATCCTGTGCAGTTTGTCGACCAGCTCGGCGTCGAGCTCCAGCTGCCTACTGAACATCAGCAGTTTTGTGTAGTAGATGACCTGAAACAGAATAGGCACCATTGTAAGTAAGACAGGTTTATTGTTACCAATTACTTTGTTTGCGTTATAATGAAATGTTTATCTTTGAATAACATTTAAACTTATCTCTAGATTATTTTTGTTTGAAAATACCAACTTTAGCCATCCATCTTGCGTGGTGGTAGGCTCCTGGGCGCATGAGGTGAATGCCACGGCGTGGTTGTGTCCCGAGTACCAGGAGCGTGATCTCTGCCACTTCCCGGTAATCGTCTCTGACGAAACAAGAAGCTGTGCTCAGGAAGCTGACCGCCGCGTCCCGGAGTTCTATTAGCCACGTACTCTCCGCCAGATTCTCGACCTGCAGCTTGCAGTAGGTCGAGAGATCGAGCTCGTCCCATCTTCAAAAATAATAAGCAAGAAAATTATGTGAGAAAAAACTGAAGTTCCGGTTTGGCTTGCTGTTTTATAAACTAGTGGAATATCATGTGTGTCCTAACTTTACCTTGCACAAAAAATGAGCAAACCTCTTCAACTGCTGAAACAAAGGATCAGTTGGTGCCATAGTCCTTCCGAGCAGGGTGACGGCTACTGCCCCCACGATAAGCTCTAGGACGTGATGACGGCATCCCAGCTGGAGTAGCGGTCGCCCGAGCATGTTTTCCAGCCGGACAACTGCACCCTGCACCCTCCCCGTGTTGGTGGAAGTGGTGTCGAAGCAGAGTCCGATGACGCTCTCCTCACATCCCCAATCTTCGAGAGCATGTATGGTTGCCCGCGCCTGCGACAGTCCGGTGCCGTCAGCAACAGCTGGGACTGACAGCAACTTTCCTTCTGTGCAATGAGGAGCCCCGGAGATGAGAATTGCTTGGCGGTGCTCCGCCGTTCCAAGGAAGTTCTGAAACACATGCCATATATTTCAATTTCATGGTTGTAAAGTAACCTATTTTTGTTCACATTCAGTTCTCTTTTTAATTGACATTATGCTTCATGAATCTCATTACTAAATTGATAGCTATGAAAACTTAATCAACTGACCTTGACCATTTTGCCATCCCAGTGGACAACAGTGTGCCTCGGTGGCGTGAAGGAGTCCTTCACAGCCGTCGCCACTTCACGGCGATGTGACACTCTTCCCCGGCGAGCCGTTTCTTTCGAGATGCTGAACTGATTGAGGTCTGCTGGTGGATCCGCCGAACGTGTGATAGCAGCCACAATGCTTACTACCTATGTAGAGAATGGAAAGTGGAAAGGAAACTGTCAAGAATACATGTGGGTTACGGGACACTTTAAAACTGACGCTATCGATGAATACTATACACAATACGCACCTGATTATTGGACATGCGGAAACGATCAGCCACTTCCATGACAGCAGGTGCATTAAGGATGCGGCGAGGAAGATTGACAGACACACTTGGCTCTTTCGGCAGGGGGAACGCTAGTTCTGTCTCCGACTCTCCTGCCATGCCAGTATCATCATTCTCCATGGCCTCATCTCCGGTTTCGTATGCACACTTTGAGGTTTTCGGCTCCTGGCGAGGACGTTTTCTTCCTTCCTGTAGCTTTCTTTTTACAGCGAAAACTTTATCGTTCCCGCTCATCGTTGCCACCCGAGGACCACGTTGATCGAGGTAGAAGTCAATGTCTTCTTTCTTGTCCTTGTCGGACAGCAGTCGATTCTTCTTTATATCTTCGACAGCGTCAGATGCTCCGATATCCCACAGCTTGTCCACACTGTCCGAAAACTTCTGCCGTTTTCCTCCGGCGTCAGTTTCTCGTTTTCTGCTCTTTTGGAGTAAGTGCCACTCTTTCCACAATGCCTCTAGCTTCCGTTCGCAGTTGAGCTTTGTGATTGTTTTAATGCGGGCCATGTTCCAAAACTTTAAGACGTTGTTTACGGTTTCTTTGAATGCGTCTTTCCTGTTAGCAGTGTACTGGATAACACTGAAGAAGTATTGCAAAACCTGCCGTGTTGTTGGCAATTTGCTACCACTGATGGGGGACGACGGTTGGCCAACTAAAAAAATTTCCGAGGCCGATCTCAGAGAAGGTAGCGATGTTATTTTCGCCTTTCCTTTTGATGACTATCTATTTGTAGCTTCAAGAGTTCTTCCAGTTATGGTTGCCATCGATTTGTCCATGACAAAGGATGAGGAACTCAGACAGAATTTCAAAATGTTATGATCTGCAAAAAAAGAAATAGGTTAGGTACCTGGCACAGGCATAGTGCATTTTCTAATTACCTATATACATTATACATTCCGCCCGGGTATGGTGACTCATTTTTTTGAAAAGTATAGGTGATCGTGGTTTTTCCCATTATTTGGCACTATACTAGCACATTGGTATTACCTGTATACAGGCACAACCTTTAAACCGTTAGTCGTATGACATTGGCAGGCACACCAAACGACTTCTCTCATTAAGAGGATTCAGAAAACATCCCTACTTAAAGATTTATCTTGATTCAGTAAAAAGTTAAAAAGTACGCATTTTTTTTTAAAAACTAGTAATTTCAAGGTCGATGCGAGACCCCTAAATATTGATCAATTTTTGTAAAAATGGTACCAATGTGCTAGTATAGTGCCAAATAATGGAAAAAACCACGATCACCTATACTTTTCAAAAAAATTTGAAAAGTGGGCCACCCTAATAGGCATGCCCCTTTGGGGGGTTCAGCTTAGGGGAGAACTCCGCCTCCAAGTTGCATACCCCTTGCAATCCCATTTTGGGGTTGGCAACAAAGGGGGGTGGGGGTTGATACCAAATGGGGAGGGGTTTAGCAACAAAGTGGGGTGGGGGTAACACACTTGCAACAAAGGGGGTGGGTGGCACTCTTGCAACATTGCAACATCACGTAATATTATGCAACATTTCTGCGCCCCACCCTTTTGCCACCATACTACTGACGTGGCTTCAAGCCGACAAGCCTCGTGTATTCTTTTGTAGTTATCGATTGCCAGGTTTTCATCGAACGCCTCTTCAGTTCACTAATTGTTCCTGGTTTACGCTTTTGGACCTTCTGCTTAGCAATATTCCAAAGATTTTCTATCAGTTTAATTAAGATCGGGAGAACTAGCTGGCCATGGAGTTACTTCAATTTCATGAGCATAAACCCACGCACATGTTGCACTAGCCGCATGAACTGGAGCCAGATCATGTTGAAAAATAAATGGTTCGTCTCCATATAACTGTTTTGCAGACTCCAGCATGATGTATGCTAAGATTTTTTGATGAAAGTGACAATTGACAGCTATGCTTCCAAAGCAAGTGACCCCACACCATTTGCATTCATGCAACCCCACACAAGCACACTAACCGCCTTTATGAAATGGGATTTCGATCACGGAAACCGAAAATTAAGCCGTTGTTAAATGCGAAACAAAAGAGAAGACGACTCTCTTGGTGCAAAGAAAGTTGCATAGACTCCTAAAGAGTGGCAGGAAGTGCTTTTTTTTCAGAATTAAAATTGTCATTTTGTGACGGGAGTCCGCGAGTTTGGCGAAGAAAATCTAAAATGTATCATGAAAGTTGCCTGAAGCGATCAGTCAAATTTACGGCAAGCGTGTTAATGTAGGGGGTTGCATGAATGCAGACGGGGTGGGGTCACTTGCATTTATAAATAGAACTGTCCATAGTCATGTTTATCAAGAAATCTCAGCAAACTTTGTGCTGTTGTCTGCAGAGCACCTGTATGGAGACAAACCATTTATTTTTCAACATGATTTGCCTCCAGTCCATGTGACTCGTGCAACATCTGCGTGGTTTTATGCTCGTGAAATTGAAGTAATTCTATAGCCACTTAATTCTCCCAGTCTTAATTAAACTGATAGAAAATCTTTGGAATATCTTTGGAACAGTTAGTGAACTGAAGTGGTGTTTCATGAAAACCTGGCAATCTGTAACACTGTTCAACAAAGTTTTCTCTTTTTGATAAATATGGATGATTCTTGTTACTTTTACGCTGATTACTAAAATGAAAACAGATTTTTCCTATCGCCCACAGTTTTTGAGGGATTTGCAATTTAAAACCCTTTGAGAGCGAGATAGCATTCCTCAGTTTGCATCATAATACGAGATTTATTGTTAGTCATTTATTTTGTATAAAATCTTTATATTATGCATATTATTATTATTTATATTTACATGTTTACATGTAATACGCATATATTTATGTAAGTATAATGCATATATATCGTACATCATAACAATCCTAAAGAATGGAGGCTTTTTGTCGATTCATCAAAGTTGAGTTGAAAGCTGTACTATTGCACAACGGTAATGTCTATCATTCGGTTCCGATTGCACATAAAGTTCATATGAAGGAATCATATGACAATATGCAGTTACTTTTGAAGCATATTGACAATGACAAACACTCCTGACATATCTGTGATGATCTGAAAGTGATTGCACTTCTCAGCTTACAGTTAGGATGCACAAAGTGCTCTTGTTTCCTCTGCGAGTGGGACAGCCGAGCTAAGGAGAGTCATTATACACAGAAAGCGTGGCCACTTCGACAAAATTTGGTTCCTGAACAGAAAAATGTTGCCCATCAACCCCGAGTAGATCCAGCAAAAGTTTTCTTACCACCTCTCCATATCAAACTTGGTTTAATGAAAAATTTTGTAAAAGCCATGAATAAAGACGGACCTGAATTTCTATATCTAAAATAGAAGTTCCCTAGAATCAGCGAAGCGAAAATCAAAGGTGGCATTTTTGTGGGCCGACAAATCAAAGAAGTGATGAAAGACTGCATTTGATGAGTCTTTGAATGAGGTTGAACGAACAGCATGGAAAGCTTTTAAAGCAGTGACAACAAATTTTCTCGGCAGCTTTAAATCACAAAATTATGTTTCTCTGGTGGAGCAAATGCTTAGTGCTTACCAAGCCATGAGGTGTAACATGTCTTTGAAAATGCATTTCCTCCACTCCCACCTGGAGTTCTTCCCATCAAACCTGGGCGCTGTCAGCGATGAACATGGTGAAAGATTTCATCAAAATATATCAACCGCGTCTCATCTACCCTGTGAACAGTCCAGTCTGCTCTCAGACACACACTTCTCTCCCTATTCCTCACTACATACACATGCATCTTACACACAACATAATCTTTTCAAAATTTAAAAAAAAATGGCAACTTTAAGAGCCTCGGAGTCCCCTGGGGAGCGGGAGGGAACCATAAATGTCCCCACTTCTGGCTCTCCCGCTGCCGATACCGGGAACGCAGACCCTGGCAGCGGGACTGCATCTGCTACCGCCCATTCGAGATGTTCTGGACCTCTGTCTGATTCACTTTTCTTAAACTTCTGCAACATTCGTGCCCTTTTCTCAAATTTTCAGTATGTTGAACACCACCTCTCCTCCTCTAAACCTTATCATCTTTTCCTCACTGAAACTCAGGTGTCTGAGGCGACTGAACAGCAACCCCTTTCCTGAACCCTCTTACTTTCTCTATATTCAATTTCACTCTAAAGGTGGATGTTGCATATATGTACGCAATGATCTAACTTGTTCTTGCATTCCCAAACTCGAATCTTCCGAATTCTATACCCTCTAGCTACGGCTTACATGCCAATCTCAAACCAAATACATTTGCGCTGTTTACCTTTCTCCTCATTCTCCTGACTATCCAAAATTCTTTGACTACCTCACTTCCAAAGTGGAATACATTCTTTCCCGCTCTCCCTTTGCTGAAATCTCCATTTTAGGATATTTCAATGTCCACCACCATCTTTGGCTTTCCTCCCATTTCACTGACATCCCTGGTGAACTAGCTTACAACTTTTCTATCCTAAATGACCTACAGCAAATTGTACAGCCCCGACTCGTATCCCCGATCGCCTTGGAGATAGCCCCAACATTCTGGATTTATTTCTTGCCTCTCATCCTTCTTCTCTGCAAAACTTTTTTCTCTGTTGTGCTCCTCCGATCACAATCTTATATCTGTTTCCTGTCCTATTACGCCAATTCGGCCTTTGGATCCTCCCAAGAGGAGGCGCCTTTGGCACTGTAGCGCCGCTGATTGGGAGGCCCTTAGGCAGTACTTCTGTGATTTCCCATGGAATGATTACTGCTTCCGTGGGCCCTTCCGAGTATACTGAGCGCATCACGGAGGTGATTCTCTCGGGCATGGAGGCGTACATTGCATATTCTCATCCTACTACTGATTCAAAATAACCTTGGTTTAACTTTACTTGTTCTAATGTTACCCGCAACAAAGAGGAGGTTTTCTGAAGTTACCGTCACTATCCAACTCCTGACTCTCATTCAGCTTATATTTCTGCCCGTCATGGTGCAAAATCTGTTCTTCGACTCGTCAAAAATTCCTTCATCCGACAAAAATGTGAAAACCTATCCAATTCTAATTCTAATTCTCACCCTTTCTGGCATCTAGCTAAGAACCTCTTCAACAACTTTACTTCCTCTTCTTCCCCTCTTTTCCATTTCGACGGCTTAGTTGCCGTCTCTTCTCCTGACAAAGCTGAACTCTTTGCTAAAACTTTCGCTTGCATTTCAACCGTGGACGATTCCGGTGCTGTTCCTCCATCTCCTCCTCCCTCTGATTTTATTATGTCTGAAATTAGAATCTCTTCTAAAGATGTTTTTTGTGCCGTATCTGGGCTCAACCCTAGGAAGGCGTATGGTCCTGATGATGTTCCTCCTGTTGTCAGGGCCGTTTCTAGCCGTTAGGGGGCCCTAAGCAGTATACCCATTTGAGGCCCCACCCCTCCATCCACCAACTCACGCCTTACTACATCACCTCAGCACACACATACAAAAAATGGCTGTGTTAATAAAAAACAATTATGAAACAATTTTAATGAAACATTTATGTCCAAAACAACAAATATGTACTTTCAGAAGTCAAACAGAAAAAATACTCTTCATGAAATTCCTGAAAATTAGCTTATACATTATTTACAATAAATGACAGAACTATGTATAAAAAAATAATGCAATTATCAACTACCAAACAATTACTAACTCTACAATACAATCGTGTAATAGCTAACAGTTTTACAGAACAGTTTGTATCTTCAAAATTTTTGCCTCCTAGATTTTTTCTGGGTGAAATCATCAATAACATCATCATATGAAATCTCCCTGCCAACGTCCTGGTTGATGCTTATGATGCCAAGGCCACTGAGGCGATCCTGCCCCATTGATGATCTGATGTAGTTCTTGATTAGCTTCATCTTAGAGAAGCTCCTCTCGGCTGACGCTACTGTCACAGGTAGAGTGCAGGCAATTCTTAGTGCAACCCAGAGATTGGGGTATAGTTCCTCCAGTTGCTTCTGATGAATGAAGGAGAGAAGCTCCAATGCAGTCATGTTGTGTGAAGGTAAAGTCGGCAAGTTCTTAATTTCGAGGGCCAGTTCTCTTCCATCAATGTCAGAGTCAGCTCCAGAGCTCAGTATCTTAGAGAGCTCTTCACACTTGTAGGACAAGTCTTCCTTGTTCATTGTGGTGAAGTTTAGGAGAACCCCAAATATGTCCCTCACATCATCTAATGTTTTGAATCTCTCATTTCTTGACCCGATGGCACAATCCACCACCACATTGAAAAATTTAACTTCCAGCCTCTTTAAGACTTCTGTAAATGGTTCGTCAGGAGCTTCGTAAGCAAAGTGCTTTTTTGTGGATCTGAGCCTTTTCTCCTTCAGCACAGCCTCCACATTCATTTCCTCACATATGTCCCGAGCTACGACTCGTGCTGCAACAAAACCTGTTTCTGTAGCTGGTGAGTGAGTCTTTTGTTTTTATGAGGTTGACTGCCACATCAAACTGCAGAAGTTTGCTTACATGGTTAACTGCATGAAGAATGTCATACCATACTACTGTGCAAATCTGAAAGCGATAAGACCCTACCTCTGCAAGTGCTTGTGCTTCAGTCCTGGCTATGGCATCTGTGGCATTGTTTCTGACTTTCAACAGGGCCTCTCTGATGTTCTGGCTCTGGTATCGCACAGCCTCAATGCTCTTAAGCCGGCTCTCCCACCTGGTTTCACTCCAAGACTTGAGTGTTATGTTCACGGCTTCTTTAGGATTGTCCATCTCTGTGTAGCTGCTGCAAAAAGGTTGTACAATTTTTGTACGTTGCCAAAGAAGCTGATGGCATCTGTGGAAGCTTTAGCTGCATCAGCCACTACAAGATTCAGAGTGTGAGCCCCACATGGAACATAGAGTGCACGACAGTTCTTCTCTAATAACCTTTCCTGAACACCTTTGTTCTTGCCCTTCATGTTCGCTCCGTTGTCATATGACTGTCCTCTGCAGTCATCAAAGTGAATATTCAGTTCATCTAGTCTCTTCAGAATCAGAACTGATAAACCCAGGCTTGTGCTTTCTGAAGCCTCAAGAAAGCCCAAGAAGTATTCTTTTATTTCTGGTACTTCACCCATTTTAACAGTTCTGATAATAATCGACATCTGTTTTTGGTGGCTTATGTCTGGAGTGCAGTCGAAAGTGAGTGAGTAATATTTAGCTTGTTTTATTTCTGCAACAATGGCATCCAAGATCTTCCCACTAATGGACCCAATGAGCTCATTTTGAATGATGTTTCCTAGGTATCTTGAATGACTATATTGGCTACTTTCGACTCTGCTGATGTGTTGTTTCATCACCGGATCAAATTTAGCAAGCAGCTCAACCTCCTTCAAGAAGTTGTCATTGTCTCGATTGTACAACGTAGAGGAAGACCCCCCTGAAAGCAAGGTTTCTCTCTGCCAGTGCTTCGATTATACTTACAAGACGTGTGAGAACATCTCGCCAGCGTCTTCGCTCTACCTCCATTAATGACATTTCAGTTTGGTCAATGGTCCTCCCAGTTTTTAGCCGCAGTTCCAGATCCTTCCATGTTGCCATGTTATCTGCATGTTCTGAACTATTTTCATGGCCTTTCAGAAGCAAACCAACGTTTATCCAGTCTGAAAGTCCATCCGTAATTAGTTTGTACGACTTCCTTGAAAACAACTTGCAGCAGAAGCAATAAAGAGCATCATTCCTTCTAGAGTACATCAGCCAGCTTCGCCTTATTTTTTCCCCATTAATTAATGTTCTGTACATGTAATGGTGATGAACGCTTCTACCGTCCTCTCTTTCAGGGAATGTGAAATCTGGACTGATTTGAAATGGTCCTCGAGACACCAGATCTGTCTTCAAGGCATCTGACAGGACAACTGGCCAGTCATACGGATCAAGCGGTGGAGCAGATCTTGGTTCTTGTTGCTCAGTAGAAATGCCTGTGTGGTGTTTGAAGCTGAACAGAAGATGGGCCACTTGTTGGTTCATCAGGCTCTACTTCTACTGGTGTTTGAGGTTGCAGAGAGGATGGTCCTGCTGTTGGCTCATGATGCTCATCAGGCTTTGCTGAGGATGGCTTTTCCAAATATTTCAGTAGTGCTCCTGAGAAGAACATAACATCACATATTCTGTTAATTTTTGCTAAAATACTCTTTCTTATCTTGTTTGATAATTTTGATCTGTGTGAACAGAATTTGAGGTTATGTGATCCATTAAATTTCACATTTCGAAATATTAAATATTACAGAGACTAGCTCACTCTACACGATTCGTGAGCATTTGCCTAGCTTGATGGTCTACCTAACCTAGTTGCCTGAACTGTAATCATAAGAATATAAGAGTGGCACATCTCACCTGTGCTACTGGAAAGCTTCTCCTCTATTTTCTTCTTTTTCCGTTTTTCAGCTCCTGATGGATAATGTCGTTTCATTTTCCAAGATGCACGAAGTCACATCTAGTTAACCACAACTAATCTGCTAAATAATAGTAATCATGATAATAATGATGATGATAATAATAATAATAATAATAATAATTGTTATAATTGTAACGTTAATCAAATACATTCAAATAATCAGACCATTTAGGTTTTAACCAACAAAATTCACATTATCTGAAAAAGATGCGAAAAGAATTAATAAACTTGAAAACATAACGAAAATAATCCTAGGTTTTAAAGTGTTACAAAATCACTTAATAATTAGTAAATTAGTGAAATAATGTTTTACAATACTTGAAAAATTAAGCATTTAAGAAAGTATAAGCATATAGTAAGAATAAAGTTAAATAATATAGAAATAAGCTCTCACAATAGTTATTTACACAAACGACCAAAACGTTTCGTTTGTCTCCTGTTTATCACATTTGTCTCATACAAAAACTTTAATTAATACGACAGTAATAATAATAAAGATAATAGAAAGTCGATATCAGCCTATGTCTTTATAAAGGATTTACATTTCATTTCCAATATTCTGAATAGTTTTTTTTTTTTAGTACTGAAAATAAAAAACTATTCAGAATATTGGAAATTAAATGTAAATCCTTAATAAAGATAATAATAATATTAATAATAACCAGCTATATTCCTATTCTTGCCCACTGAGCTATGACCTGGGAGCCTGTCTAGGGGCCCCCTAGTAGCAGCGGGGCCCTAAGCGGCCGCTTAGTCTGCTTATGCCAGGAAACGGCCCTGTATGTCAGGTATCGCTTTGTCACTTTTTGTGGCACTGAAGACCGATTCATACTGGGCTCTCAATCCTTCAGATATTTCTTTTAGATCGACTTTTAGTTCATTATTTCCTTTCCTTAAGGACCCAATAGCGGCGCGCGTTTTTGTTTTCCTTTTCGCATAGCTATAAAAGTATTTTGGATTTTCCTTTATTGATTCTACCGCCTTTTTCTCTTCCCTGTCTGTATGGCCCTTTATCAGAGTTTGTGTTTCCCTATCGATACTCTCCAGTTTTTCTTGTATTGCTTTCCTGGTATTGTTGTCTCCCCAATTAGCTAACATCGCCGCTACTCTCTTTCTTTTGCGGAATATTCTTCTCATATATATATATATATATATATATATATATATATATATATATATATATATATATATATATACAGGGTGTCCGAGAAATATCTGTACAATTTTTGGCTGTTATTAAAAGTCAACCATGAAGTGTAGAAATTCCAGTGTTGTCCCATTTTACAGAGAATCTCATTATGTTTTTTCTGATACCAAGTTTTGACAAGTTTTTTAGAAATTCCAGTGTGTCCGAAAATTATCTGTACAATTTCATCTTTTAATAAAATTCTTGATAACACACGTAAAATTCTTAAACAAGATTATTTAGAGTCTGTATTTTCAAAAGTTTCTTTTATTAAAGTAACGTTGTTACAAACATTCGATATGTGCACCATCAGTGATTCGCAAAACATCCAATCGATAATCCAAATGTTGCCATGTACGCTGCAGCATATCCACATCAATTCGCTCAATGGCAGCTGTGATTCTTGCTTTTAAATCATCAATGTCTGTCACCCGCGTACAAAAAAGAAAAAACTTGTCAAAACTTGTTATCAGCAAAAACTTAATGAGTTTCTCTGTAAAATGGGACAACACTGGAATTTCTACACTTCATGGTTGACTTTTAATAACAGCCAAAAATTGTACAGATAATTCTCGGACACCCTGTATATGGGCTACGTCGTGGCCGATGTCGTAACACCGCTTCCCGGAGATCAGCGAAGTTAAGCGACATTGGGTCTGGGTAGTAGTTCGATGGGAGATCGTCCTCTGCGCCCAGATTATGTAGCGACCCGTGGTTCAGATCCCATGCAAAGCTGTAGGTCCCCTCCGTCATATGACCTTAGATGTTGCGAAGGAGGTTAAACAACCCAAATTAAAAAAAAATATATATATATATTATATATATATATATATACACAATAGTAATAATAATAATAATAATAAGTGCAAAGAGTCCGTTGCCATAGGAAATTAATGTTTTCTCGTCTTGTTTCAGGTTTATAACTGGTGAACAATATAGCTGATTACACCCCACAATAGAAAGTAAAATTAGTTTTATTACATGTAGCTGGTAGAAGTCAACGTAAAGCATGTGATGAATTTTACAGTCTTCATCTTGACAGACCAAAGCGAAATCATGTACTGTAATGGTTGGAAAGGTACTGAAGCGTTTAAATGATACTGGTAGTGGACATCGTCGTTCCTCTATTGGCGAAGATACTGTAGTTCCGTAGGTGTTCTTGCTAAATATCAAAGTAGCCTCCAACGATCATTATAAAAAAATTGCCCAGGAAGCAGGAACCAGTTACAGAAACTTAAAACGGCGTACGTTTCACCGATACAAAGTTAGTACGGTTCAGGAACTGCATGGGGATGACATCGATCGCAGGGTGGAAGAACAACCCACAATGCACTCCCTATTTTATTCATTGATAATGCATGTTTTCACTAAACGGCACCATAAATCGACATAATTTTCGATAATGGAGCGTTAGCGGGACTGAGACAAAGGGTGATGCAAGGGGTGACGCGAGAGGGAGGGAGATGCGGGAGTGTTGGAGAGTGTAGGAGAAAACAATAGAGCGCGCATTGGCACACTTACAGTACTAGTGTATTAGAGCGTGTTTGACGGACCGTGTATAATCAAATTTTCCGCTTTCGGCAAATAATTGTTCGCATTTATTTTTCCGTGTATAAGCAAATTCGCGCTGGACAAACACTACATGGAGGGGGTGAGTGCACCCCTAAAGGTCACCTAAGCCAGAGCAGAAACAGGATAAGTGGCCGGCTGAACCCACCCGATGCCTGCAGCTGGGAGCAAACCAGAGTCTGCCATGGTCCTTTTTTTTAATTATTTGGTCTCGCACCTACTTATTCAGTTACTTACTGTATATACTATTGCAAAACCTATCTGTGCAAAGTTTTAGTGAAATCTGTTGATATTTAGGGGTGCCCCTATCAATTGCTTATTTTATTCCCTTCACCTGTCACTGTCTATGCCATGTACTGGTCATCGGTCTAATAAGCTGTCACAAGAGGAATGTTCTTAACTTCTTGTTCTGAAGAGCTTTTTCCAACAAAAAATTCTTAAATATGTAAGAAGAGCAATTATGCAAACTTAATATTGTGTATCTTGCATTTGTATTCCTGATTTAATTCATGTGTTTTCCTGTCTTGCTAAAGGCACATTTAAATATTAGAAGTATAGATTTTTAGCTAATGTAGGTCTTTTATTGGGAATCAAACCAATCAGTCATTAGAACAAATACATTTTTGAAAATCGTTCAGTTACTTGAGATTGATTGTTATGCTTATTCATTCTTACACATTACACACTCTCCATCCAGAGTTAATGTACCTCACAACAACTGTAATCAATCTTTCTTCTATTCTTTTCAGGTTGAAGTGAAGTAAGTTGTTATAATGGCTACTGTATCGAGGGGTGACCCTAGGAGAAACGGTGCCCTGTGCGAATTTTGTATTCAGGGATCCCCCTCCGACGTCATTTTTATTGAATTTACAGGATGAAAACACAAACATTACATTACAGAAACATTGTGAACATCTTGTCTCCTTTCTGAAATCCAAATAGAAAAAAAATATAGATTTTTAGATTTTTCTCCATCATTTGTAGTCATTTGTTCTAAGTTGAAGTGCAAAAAATGACAAAGCACAGTGTTTGGGAATGTCGTCATAACGACGATATTTCCAATTCGATTTTGGCGCCCCACTGATCTCGGCGCCCTGTACGGTCGTCGCACACATAGCACACCCCTATGGTCGGCTATGACTGCATCCAAAGATACTAGTACTCCACTTACCAAATCACAGGAGATTTGGCTTGTTGGGCCTGCGCTATCCGAGGAAATCTCAGAAAGCAAGTTACCCTTGAGGAGTCAAGTCCTGGCCAGGTTCTTCTACTTCCATAAGAAGATGAAGGAAAAAGTAAGAACCAGGGCATTTTCCGTGATGAACGAAGAGTAGCCCCACTGGGAGAAATCGCACCTTCCAACTCGCTAGTGTTACCTCTGCATTGAGAAGTTGGAGAACATTTTCAAGGTGTGGAAAGGTTTACAAACCCACCAGAAAAGACCTCAGAACCAAATCAAGACGGAGGAAAAGTTCCAAGAGAACCTGGAAGATCTCTTTGACATCGCAGATGCAGATGCCATGCAACTCATCAAAATCCAAGAGGCCAAGAATTTTCTGATTACGCAAATGGAGCTAGGAAGAAAAGGACACATTGGCAGCGTTGACATCAATCTAGCCACTGCAGAAGCTAAAACAAATGAAGACTAGCACGAGCTGAGCAACAAAGAGGCAGAGATACAAAGGCTTGAAGAGACGTTGGACCTTCAGTTATCGACCAGTGCCAGCAGTGGTGCAGAGAACGATTCCGTTTATAAACAAGGTGATTCCTCGCAAAGAAAACGAGCCCGAGCAATGAAAATTGTGAGCTCTGAGTTGGCTTCAGCTCTTCACAGAACAACAGAACCTTGTCCACCAGTCTAACATCTGTTAGAATGGCTGGAGCTCAGAAATTGCAAAAACAATCATGTGGTCTTTTTCTCCTAACTGTGCATTGGAATGACAGAATGCTGGCGAACATTTTTGAGCGGAAACTGGGAAAAGATTTGCTGTATCAAGCAGACAAATACCATACTCTCAAAAATAAAGGAAACCTTTCTTGATATTAAGGTGGCATTTTACTTGCCACCAAATTATGGTATAGTTACATCTTTAATATCAGAAAAATATTACACTTCCAATGGAGTAAATTAAAATTAATTCTCAAAGAAAAGGAACCTTATGCATGAGTCAGTTTTCTCTTTCTTTAAAAATGAAATTTAATTTACTCTATTAGAAATGCAACATTTTCGTCTGATGTTAAAAAAATAACCACACCGTAATTTGGTAGCAGCAAAACCTTTAATTTTTGCAGTGTATGCTCGAGATTGTGGAGGAAAAGGTCTTCAGCCGGCTCGAGCGGCCCGGGAATCCAATGCTTCAAACCATTTCAACAGAAATGGAAGTATATTGACAGAGATCGATACGAGACTGTCATGAACGATGAACAACGAAGTAACTAGCAGCACCATTCTGACTTTAAAGGATGAGCTGGTGACATTTGCAAAGGAGTTTCTGATTAACACCCAACCAAGAGATGACCACAGAGAACTCTTGTTCCGTCATCTTTGGCAATGTTCCACTCCGTGGAATACAGTTCATAGCCCCAGGAGCTCTCCATCGAGCAATATGGACGGTTTGGTTAATTACTGCTTAAATATCTGAATGTTCCAATCTGAGTTTACTTTGACGCCAAGAGAGACCACAGGTGTACATGAAGGCCTGGTTTAGTGCCCCACTTGCTATCTTTGCTCCATCCAATAACTTGGAATTCTTGAGACAGATTGAGCCCTATCAGAGCATTCACATGGGAATTTCGAAAGCGACAATCATTGCGTTTATGCGCTTCTTGGGGCACCTAAGTAAAGAGCTAGTTGGGCTGGCCTTTTTCGGCGACGACGTCATTCAGGAAATGAAACGGAGCATGGTGGAAGCTCAGAAGGAAGATGGAACCGATAACCCCTCCAAGCTCATCCATTTCGATTCTGAGGGCATCATGGCCAAAACATTGGATCGATTTGTTATAGCAAACACCCGGAAGATTTTTATAATTTTTGGACTTGCAGTGGAATTTTGGAGACTGATCTCGGGAATTGGGTCCACCATCCAGATTTCGGGGATTGCCAAGAGGTTGTGGAGCATCTAAAAGTTGTGGCCCTCATTCAGGAATTTAATTCGATCTTGACAAAGCATGAAGACCAAAAAGAAGTACCTCTTGCAAGTTGTCAAGGATCACAGGGCTCGATTCCTCAATGCCAAGAAATCTACTCTCGTGTAATAGTAACTCTTTGGTTAATGATCATTAATCAGCAGAAGTATTTTTCATTTCGCTTTTTGTTTTACTTTTATTTTCATTGAAATTCGCTCATTTTGTATATTTTTCCTGAATAAAATCCTGATAGTGACTTATATTTGTGTTCCTATCCTACCAAAGTGAGTGATAGAATGAGTATTCATGGGCCACCCCTAAATATGGTCAGACTGAGTTGAAGTTTTGCATGTGGAAGTTTTTTGCTAACTGTCCTTACATAACAGGCTGATTTTCCGAAACGAAAAATGACACCATTAATAGAGGACCACCGTAATATATATATATATATATATATATGTGTGTGTGTGTGTGTGTGTAAAAATGAACAATTAATAATCAATATTCATTTTTACATGAGAAACCAAAATCGCTTAACGCAACTTTGGATAAAAATTTTATTTGTTGTTTTCTATTTTTGTTTCAGTGTCACATCCATGTTCTTTCTTGACCGCTATCCTTTATTAATTTTATTACTTATTTATTCATCTACCTATTGTCTAACATTGTCAGCCTGGTGTGTGACTACCCATATGTGTACAATACTTTGTGCATTCGTATATGTCCCCTGATGATCATGATTACGTACATGTAAATACGTCCACATGTATTCCGTTTACATTTTCTTTTATTTGTTTAATT
Organism: Bathynomus jamesi; assembly: GCA_023014485.1. Lineage (NCBI taxonomy): Eukaryota > Metazoa > Arthropoda > Malacostraca > Isopoda > Cirolanidae > Bathynomus > Bathynomus jamesi. The sequence goes on along the minus strand of JAJOZX010000698.1, from coordinate 1,037,098 downwards.
CCTCACAAGACGGAAGTATACGCAATTCGATGATCACAGCATAAATTGACATCTGTAAATGTAAACATCTCCTCGCGCTCTGATACATTATCATGTGTTATATATATATATATATATATATATATATATATATATATATATATATATATTATATATATATATATACCATATGTGCCCATGTACTTTATGTTATACTCCTAACATCCTGATTGTTTATAAATATGAAACACTGTAAAAACAAACCAAAGCCATAATTAACTGTAATTAACTGAAATAATTTAATATAATGTAATAATGTACTTAATAACGTAGTAAAATGTACTTTAATGGAATTGCAATTAACAATAATAAGTACATATGAATTAATTGTTAATTATAGTCATAATTGTAATAAACCCAAAATTACAACGTACTCAGTGATGTACTTAGGATTGTACTTAATGTACAACCCAACATTATGTCGCCATTTAGGAATATACACTCGGCAAGATTAGTATTATATTTTTTTTTTTTTTTTTTTTTTACTGGGATAAATTTTGGAGTTATAAAAAAATGAAGTCATTAAACTTTTAATTATTTGCTCATATACATATCTTAAGATAAAAATGCATTTAACTTCCGTTTCTAATTAACTCGGCAGACCCGGAAATCATCAGATCTGAAAATCTGCGGTTTAAGATAAAAATATGGCTTCCTCTTCCTATATCCTGTTTGTCTATTTACGATTATTTTTTATTATTATTTTTTAAATTTTTATTTGGAATCTTTCAAAATTCCGATTCCTTGTTTAAAGGGGGAAACTTAACCTTCAAACTGCACTCCCCCAAAATTTAGATTATATATAAAGCATGTAATTGTAAAATAAGGGCAGACTTCAATTACTTTGGTCACTTCGATCACTTCACTCCCAGAGGAGGGGGCAGAGGCCCCTTGCCTCCTTATTTTTTTTTAATTCCGGCCTGAGCCATGGTCGAAAGAGGTTGAACCTCTACCCCTGTAAATTCAGAGCACTACCTGTACATTTTTAGAAGTAAATTACAGTAAAAGAAAGGTTTTTTTATCTTTTCCTTCGAGCCGTGCTCTCGTCCGAGAACTCAGTCAATAAAGTAAAGAAACATAATTTCCCGATACAAGAAGAATCGGAGAAACCTCAAAGACTTTATTAAGCCTCTCAGAATCCTCCGAGCAACTATAGAAGAACTCGGAGAGTAGTATAAAAGAAACCACTACAAGTAACAGATCCGTTGCTGCCCCCTAACCAGAACTCCCGTCGATCCGAACCACCTCAGGGCCATAGATGGAGGGGTTAACATATATATATATATATATACACAAATCTATCAGGGAAGTACTCCAGTTGGGACGTTTGGCAGGAGACAGGGAGTGCTGGAACTCCCGTTTCTCGTCTTTTTCATGTCTCATCTACCCTGTGAGCAGTCCAGCATGCTTTCAAAAATACGCTTCTCTCTTTATTTTTCACTATACATACATGCATTTTACAAACTACACCATCTTTTCAAAATTTATTAAAAAAAAAAAAAAATGGCATCGTGGACCTCAGAGATCGTCATTATGTCTCTCCTGCTTATATAGGGGGATCATTTTCTGGGCGTTCGCCTTTGCCCCCTCCTTACTGCATAAAAAGAAATATATATATATATATATATATATATATATATATATATAAAATTAGTGGTGGATCGGATATCCGCATCCGCATCATTTTTAACATCCGCATCCGCACTTCTGACTGCCGATATTATGCGGATATTACCTCTAATAAATTATGCAATTTACAATTAAATTAGCTTATAAAGTAGCTTATAAGGCCCAGTCATGCACATTTCATGTAAAGTATTAATTATTAATGAACAAACAAATATAGTTACAAATGCAATTAATCAGTTTTAAACGGTGCCGATATTGTGAGTTAATTGATAGTGCATAGCGGTATTTCTTTTTAAAAAAGTAAAAATCGCGGCGTATACCAAAAAAGTGAATAAAATCAAAGTGAATTAATATATATAGCATTTGTTTTTGTTATTTTTCCGAGTCTCTTTGTGAGGAAAGTTTTGTTTTTTGAAGTGCCCGCAAATATCCCCCCATTATCCCCCGCAGCCACGGTCGAGAGGACCAATCAGTGAGAAGTATACAGCGTGCCACATCCCCTACCCTGGAGTAACGGAAAATTCTTTCCCTCACACAGCTTGAGTCATCCCCCACCCAATACCTCCCATAATACCCCTTTTTGAGTCACTTCACCAACATGGAAATTAATGCATACATGCAACTCTGTGGAATTTGTACAACTGCAACAGCTGAGACAGAGACGATCAGGTGCGATTTTTGTCAGCTACTTTTTGATTTTAAATGCCTAGAATGGGGAGATGAAAAAATCTCCCTTATAACGAACGCAAAGCAGTTTAATGGAATAAAATTTTTCTGCGAGAACTGCTTGACCGAATTAAACTCTTTTACGGTATTTAAAGCAGAAAGAGACTACGAGAAGAGAATGAAAGAGGAAAGTGGAAACAAAGAACAGTGGAAAACGGAAGAAACGGAGAAAGGCGAAATAGAAAGAATTCAAATACCGTCACAAAATGAGGCCGAAAACACACAGGCGACAAATAGTGTAAAGACAACACACAGCATAAGGGCAACGAAGGACACAAACACAACTAGCACAAATAGGACAAGACAAGAGGGCAGCCAAGTAAACGAAGTAAAACTGTCCCCCAATAAGGAGGAAAAAACAAAAGCCAAGAGTAAATATGGGGAAGGAATTATATGCAGGTATTATATAAAAGAAAATTGCAGATTTAAAAGAGGACAATGTATATATGAACATCCCCAATATGCAATTTCTTCTATAATAATGGTCGTTGTAAATTTGGAGACGGATGTAAATTCTACCACCCGGACATTTGCAGAACTTACGCAAAATACGGAACCTGCAAATTCGGGAATAAATGCTACTATCAACATCTCCCGACGGACTCAACGAACAAAGGAAAAAGTTTAAATGACAATAGGAATAAAAATAACAATAGGAACAACAATCGGAACACAATAAGCGAACAAGAAAATTTTTTCAACATCTCAGACACCTGACGAATGCTAAATGTCATCCACATGCAGTTGACACAGCTGGAAACCCCCGAGCCAAATCGCTACCGGGCAAGAAGCTACCAATACAAGTAGGAGGAAACGGATCTCTTTCGGAGGATCATAGAGCAACGAATCAAGCGATATCGAAGGAAAACGAACTTGAAGTGCACAAGGAGCAACGAAAAACAGAGAACATAAAAATTGTCCTGGCTAATATTCAAGGAATAAGACCAAACCAATCACTCAATAAGGTTTCGTACCTGAAAGGATTTATGGACGAAACAAGGGCGGACATCGCATGCCTCACAGAAACTCATCTTAAAGATTGCCAAGGAAATTGTGAAAACTGCGAACATTGTATTGATAAGAAAGAGATAAATATAGAGGGCTTCAACTTACTAAGAGCGGATAGAACGACGAGACGGAAAGGTGGCTGTGCTATATATGTACAGGAAGGTCATATGACAGAGACGATAATAAGTAAATCAAACAGCTATGTGGAACTCCTAGCAGTGAAAATAGAAAAACTAAACTTGATAGTAATAGTCATCTATAGACCTCCAAGCACCCCAACCGAAAAATTCTCGGAGGCCATTGATGACATTAGAAAGCTAATAAAGGCCATAAACCCTCCATCCCCCAATAGAGGGGGGGGATAGTTAGTTACCGAACCAACGCGCGGTGATAATATCTTAGATTTGGTGATGACGAACGGCGAGAATATAGTCGAAAGTTTAGAAGTAGGCGAGAGTTTAGGATGTAGCGATCATCAAATTCTTAGGTTTAAGTTATTGATAGAAAACACACAGGATAGTAACGTAATAGAAGTCCCTGATTTTCGTAGGGCTAATTTTGATAGTTTTGCTGATAGGATGAGAGTAGTGGACTGGGATAACTTATTTATGGGTAATGATACAAATTTGCGTTGGGTGGCGTTTAAAGAAAGTTTTAGGAATATTGAAAGGGAGTTTATTCCTCGTAGGCCCAAGCGCGTTAGAAATCGTGGTAGGCCGAAGTGGTGGACTAGGGAATAGGCGAGTTCATAAACGAGCGTAATAGAGCGTATAGACTTAACAAGCGCAATGGCCAGGCAGCTAACTTTAATAGATATATCGAGCTTAGACGTCAGGTTAAAAGATCAGTTAGGAATGCCAAGCGTAATTTAGAGATAGTTATAGCTGCGGATAGTAAACATAATCCAAAAAAGTTTTTTGAATACGTAATAATCGTAAGCCGTAAAGATAACATAGGCCCTCTTGTGGATGTTAATGCGCTTTGGCTTCTGACGCTCAGGCGATTGGCGGGTATTTTCAATAACTTTTTTGCGACAGTTTTTACCGTAGAGACGTAAATAATGTCCCCGACGTGACGATATCGTTCCATTTAGTAGCGAGACTATTTTGGATGAAATAACTGTTTACGAGGCTGAGATTGCGCATTATATCGATAGGCTAAAAGTTAGCAAGGCTCCAGGCCCTGACGCTTTTTATCCAGACATTTGAAAGATTTGAAAGACGTTATCGTAGGCCCCTTAACGAAGATTTTTAATCAGTCACTCGAAACGGGGATTATTCCTGAAGACTTCAAATTAGCTAACGTCACGCCTATTTTTAAAAAAGGCGACCGCGCGGTAGCTAGCAATTATAGGCCCATTAGCTTAACGTCAATTGTCGGTAAACTTTTGGAATCCGTAGTTAGGGATCGTATCATCGATCACTTAGAAAGTAGAGATTTGATTAATAGTAGTCAGCATGGGTTTCGACGCCATAGGTCTTGTTTAACTAATTGTTAGAATTTTATAACGAAATAGTGCGCGAATACGATAGGCATAGGCGGCTGACGTTATTTATTTAGATTTTAAAAAGGCGTTCGATACAGTTCCGCATAGGAGACTAATTGCGAAGGTTAAAGCGCACGGTATACGCGGTCAGGTAGCTAACTGGTTAGAAGAATGGCTTCGTGCTAGGAGCAGAGGGTCGTAGTTAATGGTAGTGAATCGGGGTGGTTAGAGGTAGGTAGTGGTGTCCCACAGGGTTCAGTGTTAGGCCCATTGCTATTCGTAATTTACATTAACGACATAGATGTAGGATTGACTAGTAACGTGTCAAAATTCGCGGACGATACTAAAATAGGCGGTAAGGTTGTTAACGAGGACGATAGAAATAGGCTCCAAGACGATGTAATAGGATTATGGAGTGGACGGATAAGTGGCAGATGCAATTTAACGTAGATAAATGTAAAGTTTTGCATATAGGTTCTCGCAACAATAATTACACGTACACGATGGATGATAGGGAGTTAGCGAGCGTTGACGAGGAAGTAGATTTAGGCGTACGCGTACTAAGATTTAAAGGTTAGGAACCAGTGCCTGAGTCTTGCGCAAAAGCTAATAGGATGTTAGGCTTCATAGCGCGTAATTTCGAATTTAATCGAAGGATATTATATTGCCCCTTTACAAGTCCCTAGTCAGGCCTCATTTAGAATATGCCGTTCAGTTTTGGTGCCCGTATTTGCGTGAGGATATTGATAGGTTAGAAAGGGTTCAGCGTCGTGCCACGAAACTATTCCGTCATTGCGCAACAAGCCTTATGAAGATAGGATTAAAGTGTTAGACTGTATTCACTCGAAACTAGGAGATTAAGGGGGAGCTTATTGAAGTTTTAAAATCGTTAATAACATCGATAACGTAAATTTTGACAAATTGTTCACTTTCGATAATAGTAATACTCGCAATAACGGATTTAAGTTGCGTGGCAGACGTTTCATTACTAATATCGCTAAAAACTTCTTTACGTTTAAAGTAATTGATAAATGGAATAATCTTCCCGCGTCAGTCGTTCATTCTACCAGCGTTAATATGTTTAAGAACCGTCTTGATAGACATTTTAAATATTAACGTTTTAATTTAAATAAAAACAAAGTTAGCAACAGAGCTCTGGTGGTGGTGCTCGGGGATGAGTCTGTTGACGAATGCCAGCTTGTGACATGCCAGCGTGTGATGCCAGCAATAAAATTATTAAAAAAAAAAAAAAAAAAATTAGACTAACACGAACGTAGATGTAGCTCGTAGCGTAAACTAACCCACTTTTTGTTTAACTTTACCTACTTTTTTTTTTCTTATTCCTTACTTTGCATGTCTCTAACTCTTTTCTTGCATGTTTGTAGTTTGCATGGTATGACAGTGAGTTAAGACTGTGTTTGCATGGTTTGTAAGCGTTCTTATTTTACTTATTTTCATCTTTCACCCCTCTCCTATTCTCTCCGACTATTTTTCTGACTTGTCGGCAGTGGCCGGCGGATGATGATGGTGAGACACTTTTCCTCTTTTTCTGAATGAATGTTAACCCACGAGTGATAGATGTTGCTCCTTACTTAACCCCTTATTCTCTTCTCTTCTCTTCTCTTAACCCCCTACTCTTTCCTTTCTCTCGGGCTAGCCTTAGAGTGGATCTTAGGGTCTTTGTTAGCCTTAGCTTCTGTAGATCTGTAGATAATGATCTGCGGAGACTTTAACTTCCCATTTATAAAATACAAAAAGGTGAATAGGAATATATATATTCACCAGGACAAGGGGGGGCACAAGAGAAGATCAGGAACAAGCAAAAATGTTGATGGCTCTCACAAACGAGTTTATGCTGACACAGGAGATAACAGAAAATACCAGAAAAAATAACTGCCTGGATCTGGTATTCACGAATAACACGAACTTGATTGCTGATATAAAAATAACCCCAACCATTATCTCAGACCACAACTTAATCGAGATATCAACAAATATGATGGCAGCATTAGAAGACAATACACATATTGTGGAAAGAAGTAAATTCGGGGCCTTTAACTTAAACTCGAAGACTATAAATTGGGAAGCAATCAGATCGCACATGGCCCAAATAGAATGGAGAACAATTTTCGAGAATAAAACAACGGAAGAAATGCTAACAACTTTGGAGGAAAAAACGCTGAGAATTTTAGAAAAATATGCTCCGAAATCACAGCCAAAAGGAAAGAGGAGCTGGCTAGAAAGGCAAAAGAGAAGACTATTCCGCAAAAGAAAGAGAGTGGAGGCGAAGTTAGGAAACTGCGGAGATAATGGCAGGAAAATAATAAAAGAAAAACTGGAGGGTATCGATAGGGAAATACAAGCCCTGATTAAGGACCATACAGAGAGGGAAGAGGAAAAGACGGTAGAAGCAATAAAGGAAAATCCAAAATACTTCTATAGCTATGCAAAAAGGAAAACAAAAACGCACGCCGCTATTGGGCCCTTAAGGACGGGAAATAATGAACTAACCGACGATCCAAAAGAAATATCTGATACATTGAGAGCTCAATATGAATCAGTTTTCAGTACCCCAAAAAGTGACAAAGCGATACCTGACATAAATGCATTCTTTGAAGAGGAATTGCAAGGAGAGTATATAACAGACTTTGAGTTTACACCAGAAGATGTAGCGAGAGCTATAGAACAAATGAAACTACATTCAGCTGCAGGTCCGGACAATTGGAACGCATTATTGATTAAAAACTGTAAAAATGAAATAGCTACACCTTTATACTGGATATGGAGAAGACTCCTAGACACTGGGGAAATACCGAGCATCTTGAAAAGAGCAAACATTGTCCCTATATATAAAGGAGGGGACAGATCTCAAGCAAAGAACTATAGACCAGTGTCATTGACGTCCCACCTCACCAAAGTATTTGAAAGAATAGTTAGAGAGAAAATTTATGATTTCCTGGAGACACGGGAAAGATTCAACGAAAATCAGCATGGATTCCGATCAGGTAGATCATGCCTATCACAACTAATAGAGCACTACAACAATATCCTAGATGCATTGGAAGGCAATGACAACTACGATGTTATATACACAGATTTTGCTAAAGCTTTCGATAAATGTGACCATGGTATAATAGCACATAAAATTAAAGACATGGGAATAACAGGCAAAGTGGGAAAATGGATCTACAACTTCCTTAGTGATCGTCTGCAGGTCGTCAAAATTCATGGTATATCATCATCAGAATCGGAAGTACGCAGCTCAGTACCACAAGGGACAGTACTGTCCCCACTCCTGTTCATTATCATGCTAACAGACATAGACAGCGGAGTAAACAGCAATAGTATAGTGACATCCTTTGCAGACGATACAAAGATCAGCAGAAAAATCAGCGATGTACATGACGTGGAGGCCTTGCAGAGGGACACGAACAAAATATACAAATGGTCAGAAGACAACAACATGTCATTCAACGCCGAGAAATTTCAGCTCTTGAGATATGGTAGAAAAGAAGAACTTAAACAGACTGCATATTATGCTCCAGATAGACAGGAAATTCAGAGAAGCATGAAAGCGATTGATCTCGGGATAATAATGACAGATGATGCGAAATTCGAAACACAAAATCAGATAGCGATAAATAAAGCAAAAAGAGTCGCCGGACAGGTTCTAAGAACGTTCAAGAGAAGGGACAGGACAGTAATGATTCCCCTGCTAAAAACACTGATTATACCAAAACTTGAATACTGCTCAGTTTTGACGTCCCCATATAAAAAGGAAGAAACTAATAAACTAGAAGAAACGCAAAGGCATTTCACAGCCAAGATTGATGGCTGCAAAGAACTCAACTACTGGGAAAGACTACGTAAACTAAATCTGTACTCACTGGAAAGAAGAAGAGAGAGGTACATCATAATCTACTTATGGAAAATGATCGAAAAACTGGTACCAAACCTAAAACTAAACCCAATTACCATTCAAACAACACTGGAAAATAGGAAAGGCAGAATGTGTAGTGTTCCCAAATTAAAAGCACGACAAGGGACCTCCTCAACCCTGAAGGAAAATAGCTTGGTTGTCAGGGGGCCAAGACTTTTCAACCAGCTTCCTAAGGACCTCAGAAACGTAACGGGGGTCAAAGTTGAAGTCTTCAAGAAAAGACTGGATGCCTGGCTCAGGACAGTACCAGATGAGCCAGGCGTGCCTGGCTATGTACGGTGGAGAGCGCAAGAAAGTAACTCGCTCCTCCACCACGCCAGACCTAGGGGCGGGGCCACCAGCTTGACCTCCGTGTGAAGAGAGACCAACACACGAAACAATATAAGGTTCATAAGGTAAGGTATAAACCTCAAAATATAAATACATGGTAACACAGAAAATTGAATGAAACTTGTTTCATTGAATTTTCTGTGGCTGAAACTCTTGAGAAAGTTATTATTTTTATCGTAATGAAAACATTATGAAAATGAAAAGGTTTATTGGCAGACTATAGTCCATATGACAAATATTATTAATACAATGGCAGTTCATATACTAAGAATAGAAATATATATACACAATTGATTAGAAATAGTACTGTAATGTCGAAGTTAAGTGGAGCTACAGACTGACGTTTTCGTACCAAGAAGTCCATAGCTTAGAGGATAAATGGCAGAACTCATGGATAGCTTGGATGATAGGGTTGGTTGATTTTTTAATTCTTTGCATTAGACTGTGTTGAGCACGCCTTGTTACCTCCGGGAAGCTCGGGACATTGCGGGTGGCAAACATTTGCAAAGCTGAGCATCTCGGGGGGTAATTTATGTAAGAGTCTAAAAGACCTGTTGTACAGCAAATTTAGGATTCTGCCAGAATCTTTTTTATAATTCACCCAGTTGCTGTCCGTATATATTACTGCAGAAAGTACGAAAGAGAGTGTCTTTAGCTTCACTTGGACAGAGACGAAAGTTCCTTATGGTCATATTCGCTTTAGCACACAGGCTTCGAGATTGTTTTCTTATGTCCGAGTGATCACTCAAGGAACTGGTAATCGTTTGACCCAAATACTTAAACTCTTGTACTTCCTCAATTACTTCACCATTCACTTTAAACCTTATATCAGCTGGCTGATTACAGCTTTTAGGATGAAATTGCATAACCTTAGTTTTTGTAACATTAAAAAGAATATCATGTTTCTGCGAATACACTTTGCAGACTTTTATTAGCCGATCCAGACCTTTAACAGAGGGACTTATTAACACCATATCATCGGCATAAACTAAGTTATTTATCCTTGTGTTATCTATACAAGATCCCACTGTTGCCTCATTAAGTGAAGCAAATAATCCGTCGATATACACATTAAACAGCATAGGGGAGGGCAAGGAGCCTTGTCTCACTCCGCAAGAGGAGCCAAAACACTCGGATAGTACATTGCCCCACCTAACAGTGAAAGATTGGTGGGAATACCAAAATTTCAATAAATTTAATATGTACATGGGAACCTTCCTGTCTTCTAGTTTTGCAAATAAAATATTGTGGTTCACCATATCATATGCCTTACTTATATCTAGGAAACAGCTATAAATAGTTGAATTACTGTCAATGTATTTAGATATTGTTTCTTTAAGTACATAGATAGACAGGTCAGTTGAGTAGGACCTTTTAAAGCCAAACTGATTAGGAGATGTCCAGAGGAAATCAATTAATCGGCATAACAAGAGTTTTTCTAGTAGTTTCGAGAAGCAGGAAGCGACAGCAATAAGCCTGTAATTATTGCTGGACAGAATGTCTCCTTACTTATTCTTGATCAGGGGCAAGATATATACCCTCATGAACTCTGCAGGGATATAGCTATGAGCCAGCATGGCTGACAGGAGCAATGATATATGCAGACATACTACGTTATTTGCATATTTTAAGTGCTCATTCGATAAGTCATCTACCCCTGACGCAGAACCAGTCTTTAACTCTTTAATTAATCTCTTTACTTCAGAAAATGATATCAAAGTATTTTCCCTTGTCCCTCCCACAATCGTTTCGCTGGAATCTATCTTAAGATTATCACTACCCTGTTAAGAATGTTAGAATTGTGGTTTTTCGACAGCTTTGCAATTTCATCCTCCCCCCGACACCCCATCGATTGTCGGAGGAATGACATTTTTGGCACCCGTTTGATCCTTAACAAATTTCCAAAATTTGTTATTATCGTTATTTATGCGAGCTTCACAGGCTTTTGATGCTCAAATAGACTCTTCTTCCTGTTTACATCGCCTTATGGCCGCCTTATACTGACCCCGACTTCTACACATATTCAAGTATACTGGTCCTAATCTGGGTCTACCATGAAAGCACCACAAATCATAGGCGTCTTTCGATTCCCTCTTAAGGGCGGCAATAAAATCATTCCATCCAGGAATAATCTTAGTATGATTAATATTAATTTTAATTCTTACGCATTGCCTGCCATAATAGTAATATCACGAAATTTGAAAAATTATGTCATATATTCATAATTCTATATCGATAGATTAACTAAATATCCGCATCCGCGGATATTGAAATTAAAGATCCGCATCCGCAGATGTTGAAAAACTGACATCCGGTCCACCACTAAATTATTATTATTATATTATATATAATATATATATATTATATATAATTAAACGATACCCAACATGGATTCTGATCAGGTACATCGTGCCTTTCACAGCTATTGTTGATGCACTCGAAAACAATGATAATTGTGATGTAATGTACAGTTGTTGCATATGTAATGTTCCTCGCCTCACAGACGACGCCGTACATATAGTAACACCGCAGTGATGGTCAAGGTACCCCAACTAGGAGGGAAGATTGGGTGGAGGGGGGGGACAATCGAGTCCAACAACATATAACTCAGACATATACTGTATCTCTAAAGGACAATTGAATGTGCAGTCATTGACATATATGTAATTATAATGTAATGTCTGTGTTCATAAAGATAAACAATTAATATGATCGTGAACAGCGTTGAACTTCATGTAGTTTACTAGTCTTAGACAGTAAGTAGCGGAGCGACCCGGCGTTACCCGGGTGGAAGTTGAACGATATATATATATATATATACACAGGGTGTCTCAAAAGTCACTATCTATTTTGAAAAATAATGGGAATTACGAAACACTGGTTTAAGACATGAAAAATATATTTATTTCAAAGTAAGTGCCACAAAGAATTAGTGCTATTTATTTATCTGTCTCCACATGGCGACCATCAGTGTCTCTACAGAGCTCAAAGCGATAAGTTGTTTCCCGGAACACACTTTCCAGCATTGTTGAGGTGTTATTTTCTGAACTGCATCGGTAATACGATTTCGAAGTTCGGCTACATCACTAATTCTTCTACCAGTGTACACCTTAGACTTAATGAAACCCCAGGCGAAAAAATCTAATGGTGTTAAATCGGGTGAACGTGCTGCCCATGGTTGTGTTCCTCCACGACCAATCCAGCGACCGGGAAAGCGTCTGTCAAGATAATCACATACAATTATTGCATAATGGCACGGTGCTCCATCCTGCTGAAAAACTACTGTGTCAAGAATGCCATCTGTAAGAAGTTGAGGTCCGAGGAATTGTTCAAGCATGTCAAGATAATAAACCAATTAACTTTTTGTAAATACACAAATTTGCACCAGAAGTACATATCTTTATGCCAGCATAGCATTTTTTTAAAAAACATCTAATGTCACCGAAATAGATAGTGACTTTTGAGACACCCTGTATATATATATATATATGTGTGTTAACCCCTCCGTCTATGGCCTTGGTTGGTTCGAAGTCGACGGGGGTTCTGGTTAGGAGGCAGCAACGGATCTGTTACTTGCAGTAGTTTCTTCTATACTACTCTCCGATTTCTACTTTAGTAGCTCGGAGGATTCTGAGAGGCTTATTAAATTCTCTGAGGGTTCCCCCCGATTCTTCTTGTAACGTATCAGGAGATTTTAATGACTAAGTTCTCTGAAGAGAGCACGACTCGAAGAAGATAAAGACTGTTTCTTACTGTAATTTACTGCTAAAATGTTTCAGGTAATACTCAGCCTCGTAGTTTGAATCAGAATGAACATGGAAGAATTTTTGTGGGTTTATATACCCATAAATAGCTAACATCATTATTATTAAATGTTGAAAAGGCTGCATTATTTTTGCACATATTTGAAAATAAAGTAAATCTTTTAGATGTGGTAATGTTTAAACGAATGAACAAGATATTTGAAGATGAAGCCATATTTTTATCTTAAACCGCGTATTTTCAGATCTGATGTTATCATGATCTGCCAAGTTAACTAAAAGTGGAAATTGAACTATGCATCTTTACACTAAAATATGCATATGAGCAAAAATTAAAGGTTTAAGATTTACAATTAAATGCTTAGGCAAGACATGACTTCACCTTTTATAATGAAGAGAGAATATATACAAAACATGAACATTGCAAAAAGTACTCAGGACTCATTATTAAGCTAAATCTAAAAATGATTAAGAAATTTTAAAAAGAACAAGTCACCAATTTTTTGGCAAAGTAGAACGCACATCATAATTTATCACAACGAAAAAAAAAAAAAATAACAATATCGCCTCGTAGACATTCCTAAATGGCGACATAATGTCGGGTCGTACATTGAGTACAATCCCAAGCACATCACTGAATACGTTGTAATTTTGGTTTATTACAATTATGATTATAATTACCAATTAATTCACATTCGCTTATTATCGTTAATTATAGTTTCATTAAAGTACATTAATTACATATTAAATTATCGTTAATTACAGTTTCATTAAAGTACATCAATTACATTATATTAAAGTATTACAGTTAATTACAATTAAACAGTTAACTATATTTTTTTTACAGTTTCATATTTATAGACAATTAGGATGTTAGGAGTATAACATAAAGTACATGGGCACATACGGTATACTTACATACATATATATATATATATATATATATATATATATATATATATATAACATAACACTCAATAATGTTTTATAAATTAGAAGCAAGCTAGAGGAGATTTTCATCTCAGAAGCGCTCGCTTTTGCTGCTGTCAGCGGAATTCGAACACTCGTATAAACATTTATGAGATTGCGAGAAATGAATTAATTTAAAGAAAAGAATAAAAAGAATACATGTGAATGTATGTACATGTACGTAACTATGTACGTAATCATGATCATCAGGAGACAATGGTAGACAATAGGTAGCTGAATGAATAATTAATAAAATTAACAAAAGATAAAGGTCTAGAAAGGACATGGATGTATGAATGAACAACATATAAATAATGACGTATAGAGTGTACAGTTTTTATTATTATGTTAAAGAATTTCCATACATTGTGTACTAGAGATATGATGACGGGAAAATGTGAAGGGAATTAAGCTACTTTATGACGTCATAGTTATTCAAATTATGCCATACGTCGATTCATAATTAATACGCCATAGTTATTTAATTCGTACGTACAGTACAAGTCATTATTGGGAGAAATTAGAAGAAACGAATTAGAGACAAAGAGTGAGTGAAACTATTAATTAAATATACGGCAAATATTAAGGAATTGGGTACATTTGAGGAATAATTAAGTAAATGAATAAAGTACAAACAAGGGTTCAAATCATACCACATGCAATGTGCATGCATAATCTAATAAAATTTAGGGATGAGGGTTAGATGCAACACAACAATAACACTGGTCTCCTTCCAAAATGCTTTGGAAATAAAAGTAGTCAATCTTTACTAATTTTGGGTCACTGAATACGAAAATGATGCCTAAAATTGCCAATTGGCTCTATTTATAAAGATATCAGGCAACCCTGCACCCTACTAACTGAACTGCATCTGTCGCGTAATATGTAGACGCCTGTGACACATCGACGCATTGACTCTACTGCGCATGCGCGTATATTTTTTTATTTTAATAAATTAATGTAAATATATACATATGTGTATATATATAAAATAAAATGTAATTTTAAATTTATCTATTACATTATATATTTGTAAATTATTTATTAAAAAATAGATTGGATCATTTTAACATTGCTTCCCATAATGTTTTTTATATTAATATAAATGGAATACTAACCTAACTTAACCTTACCTAATTTAAAATTATTAAAATGCAATGTAATTACATTAATTTATTAAAATAAAAAAATATAACTACGCGCATGCGCAGTAGAGTCAAGGCGTCGATGTGTCACAGGCGTCTACATATTACGCCACAGATATCAGTTCATTCGCGGAAGTCATACAGTGCACCCTTGTCAAACTCTTTTCAGTGTTTGCTTTAGAAACTGAATATTTTTCAGCCTAATTTGAAGAAAGATGCCTCGTAATTGTGTGAACAGTGTAGATAACTTCTGTTATGTTTGTGGAGAATTGACTTTTGCATCACAAAAGCCTGCTATAACCGCCGCGATTAGGAAAGCCTATCACCTTTATTTTGGTTGCAAGATTGGAGATCAGGACAAGAGCTGGGCCCAACACATATGCTGCAATACTTGTACAACAAACCTTCGTCAGTGGTTGAATCGGAAAAGGAAATATATGCCTTTTGCCAATGGTGTGGAGGGAACCAACTGATCATGTCAGCAATTGTTACTTCTGCATGGTGCCTCCAGTCAAGAAAGGTATTTGCAAGAAGAAAAAGTGGATTTTACATTATCCGAATATACCCTCTGTTATACGCCCGGTACCTCACGGCGAAGGACTACCCGTTCCTGAGCCCCCACACTCATTCTCCCTGGAGTCAGAGGACGAGGAGAACGAAAGAACCTGCGGAAACTTGTGAGCCTTCAACTTCACAAGACCCTGAATTTGTTTATAACTTGACATCTTCTAAACCGCACATGATAACTCAGAATGAATTAAACGACCTTATCAGAGATTTAGAACTGCCAAAGAGTAAGGCAGAGCTGTTGGGCTCCAGATTGCAGCAGTGGAATCTCCTCGCTGAAAATGTTAGTGTGTGTAAGTTTCGTGACCGTCAAAAAGATTTTGTCCCATTCTTCATCATGGAAGGTGACTTTGTAGCTTGCAACGACATCGATGGTCTGATGGCAGCTCTCAACATTATTCACAATCCTGATGAGTGGAGACTGTTCATTGATTCATCGAAGTTGAGTCTAAAAGCTGTTTTGTTGCATGTTGGCAACGTATTGCTATCAATTCCAGTTGGTCATGCAGTCCACATGAAGGAAACATGACAAGATGAAGCTGCAACTTTAGAACTGCATAAACTATGACAAACATCAGTGGCAGGTTTGTGGTGAATGACAAGTTGTAGACAGATCTTCGACTGCAGTCGGGCTACACTAAATATTGCTGTTTTTTGTGTGAATGGGATAGTCGGGCTAGGACTTTTGATTCATTCATGATGGATTGGCCAATCAGATTAAATATATCTTCGTAATATGATACAGTTTTGCCGGCATTTTCTCTAACTCTGCGAGGCTAAGGCTAACTCTGGCGAGGCTCTATCTCTGCGATCCTGCCTTAAGATGAATTTTTGCCGGGCAATATTACATTGATCAAATTTATTCGGTCGAATTCGACAAGACTAAAGGACAGAACTAAGACTGATAGACGTAATGGAGACTGATGTACGAGACTCATATAATATACTTTACTCAATGATGTGCTTGACGGAAATGAGCCGTAAAGCTAAAAAATGTCTGTGTCTGGTGGTATCTGGCAACTTTCTGATACTAAAAATAGACTGGATGACGTGCCAGTAGTAGGAACGGTAAAGGATTTCTTGCTCGAGACACCGGAAATGGTGAGTTACGTACTGTGGAAAACTCGTCTGCGCAACAGGTAATACGAAGCAGTTGCGTGGATGAGTAGTATGGGTGCAAAAAAGTTGATGCACGGCATTATAGTAATGAGAAATTAATACAAGAAATTGAAGTGTGTAAAATAACCCGAGAAAAAATGAAGAAGGAATACGAGATAGCATATAATGTTATCGATATGAGATGATTAAAAAAATAATGATAAAAAAAAATTAATTGGTTAGGAGAATAAATACCTAAGACATATCTTACTTGCATGAGTAGCAAATGACCAACTATTGTAGACAATCCTGATTTCGCTTAGCTGTTCATTGATTCATCGAAGTTGAGTCTAAAAGCTGTTTTGTTGCATGTTACAACGTATTGCCATCAATTCCAGTTGGTCATGAAGGAAACATATGACAATGACAACATGATTAAGCAACTTTATGAACTGCATAAACTATGACAAACATCAGTGGCAGGTTTGTGGTGAATTCAAAGTTGTAGATAGATCTTCGACTGCAGTCGGGCTACACTAAGTATTGCTGTTTTCTGTGTGAATGGGATAGTCGGGCTAGGACTTTTCATTCCATCAAGAAGGATTGGCCGGGCATATTAAATATAACATCTTCGTAACTAATATAGTTTTGCCGGCATTTTCTCTAACTCTGCGAGGCTTAGGCTAAATCTGGCGAGGCTGCCAGGAGATGATTTTTGCCCGGCATTATTAATAATAACGTGAAAGTATTTATGACGTAAAATAACCGCTTCGCTATACGTAATGAATTTTTTAATGACGTTTCCGGTGATATAAAAGATTTAATGACGTCATCCGGTCGGTGATAAAAAGGATTATGACGCAACACTCGAGCGGATATAAATAGATTTGCCATTTAAACGACAGGAAATTATGTCTATTTTTAGTAAGAAAGTTGTGGATGCGTACACAGCAACGGGTAATACTAAACCGTTGCTGTGAACTTTAATTGATGACGTAGTAAGTAGTAAGGACGCTCAAAACTCTAAATGCACGACGATTAGAGATACGAGGTCTTTACGGGGGCTCCACCCCCGTACCCCCGAGACCTAAATTATACTCTCAGTAAAAAATTGTGGCCATCATGCCTGGGTAGCCGAAACGGTAAAAAAACTAATGTAAAGGATAACACGACAAAATAAGCAATACATATTTATTAGACACCAACAAAATCTTTAAGAACAACATAATAAGTAGTTTTAATATAAATATCAGGGTAAACATTATAATCACCTACAGGGATATCATTATTAATAATAAATTGTAGCCTTACTACCATCAGCAAGTATTTAATAATTAATACCTAGCTTAGCATATCTACTGAATTTCTTCCAAGGTAAGTGAGTACGGGTACGAGGATTCTCCTTCATTCCCGCGAGATTATAAGATGTCAGGATTATTATTGAACAAAGTAAAATAGCAAGGAGCGTTAACAGAATACAACCCACGTTGTTGGGGATTTTCACGAAACACTTGGCTAGTAACATTAGTACGGGGATAAAAATCATATTTAACAGCACAAATACGATAAAATCGCCATGATTTAAAAGCACATAATCTATCGGCACTAAAATTATTAAGGGTAATCATTAAAACTTCAGGTTCATGATTCTTGTCACCTCCAGAAACCTGAGTAGAAATCAATTTAAGTATTTGCAGGTTCCCGGGCCTTGTTCTCCTTGTTCTCCTCCAAACGTGACGGCTGGGACGGCTGTGGACTCGGCGGGTAGGTTTTCGACGAAATCCAAAACGCTTTCTTAGCCTGCGATACATAGTTGTGGTCCAAATTAATAACGCGCCAACGATCCACCGAGAGAGTACTTCTGTCCGGTCCAAAGTTAGCGAGCACAATGACGGGGACGGGGGTGAACATCCGCTTATATCCCCAATACTTGCCGGAGATGGTGAAACAATCTTATAAAAAGAGATCCAAATGGCCAACTATTGTGGACAATCCTGATTTCGCTTAGCTGTTCATTGATTCATCGAAGTTGAGTCTAAAAGCTGTTTTGTTGCATGTTGGCAACGTATTGCCATCAATTCCAGTTGGTCATGCAGTCCACATGAAGGAAACATATGACAACATGAAGCAACTTTTGAACTGCATAAACTATGATAAACATCAGTGGCAGGTTTATGGTGATTTGAAAGTTGTTGCTATCGTGCTTGGACTGCAGCCGGGCTACACTAAGTATTGCTGTTTTCTGTGTGAATGGGATAGTCGGGCTAGGACTTCTCATTACATCAAGAAGGATTGGCCACTCCGATACTCATTGGAACCTGGAACAAAAATTGTTCAGTATCCTCCACTTGTAGAATCGAGCAAGATTTTGTTACCACCCTTACACATCAAACTGGGCGTCATGAAAAATTTTGCTAAGGCCATGGATAAAACGGGGGCAGCTTTTAAGTACCTCGGTGGTAAATTCCCAAAGCTCAGTGAAACAAAAATCAAGGAGGGTGTATTTGTTGGTCCACAGATCCGCGAGCTTCTTAGAGATGAGGAGTTCGACTGTATCCTAGGTGGTGAGGAAAAGACAGCGTGGAATGCTTTCCGGTTAGTAGCAACAAATTTTCTCGGAAATACCAAAGCTGACAATTACAGGGAGCTGATGGAAAACCTGCTATTGTCCTATCCAAAAATGGGCTGAAATATGTCTTTAAAGATACATTTCCTCCATTCGCACCTGGAATTTTTTCCGGCCAACTGCGGAACAGTCAACGATGAACATGGTGAACGTTTCCACCAGGATATCTCAGCGATGGAGAAACGCTACCAGGGGAAATGGAGTCTATCAATGTTAGCAGACTACTGCTGGACAATAACAAGAGATGCTCCAGAAGTTGAATACAAGAGACAAGCAAAGAAGCGACGGGTTGAATCAATATAAGTGACTGCATTATACAGGTATGTTACTAATATATGGTGTACATATACGCAAAATGTGTAACTTAAATTTTCTTGGAAACTGTAACCAATCGACTGTTTTTATGGTCATATTCGTTTTCAGCACCCCAAAATCCATAATAGGAAACATTTTATCTCCGAAGCACAAACTTTTTCAAAATTTGTAGACCAGTGTAATTATATAAATTCTATAATAAATGGAAAATAGAGATATGGGTAATATTGTGATGGAAATGTTAAACGATCTAAACCGTCAATTGTCTTGTTTGTACTTTAAGGGAATGAAATTAAGGGACATTCGTTTCTCACAACGAACCTTCACTGACACAAACATGGATTCGACTTAACCATAGAAATGGTAGATAGCATGGTTGTGAAACTGCAAAAATAGAAAGCAACAAATAAGATTTTTATCCAAACTCGCGTTAGGCGATTTTGGTCCTTATGTAAAAATGAATATTGATTATATAGGAATTATTCATTGTTCATTTTTACAGGACTCTTCCCTCTAGAATGATACAATTAATACAATACAATAATATAACATCCCAACTAATTCAAACTAGATGATGACGAATGGTTTTTATAATTACAAATTTATATACACAAGATAAGTCTGGTGGTTAAGTTACAATGCACAGTAATTACAAAATCAAATCCTTAACACGACACTTGCTTAGAGAGTTTTTATAAAATATAAAAAATTCAAAGATTAATACTTTAATTTATGCAAACAGAATAAAAGGATCAATACGTTAATTTAGACAAACAATGATATTATTAAATTTTACAAATATTTAGTTATCATGATCGTACAGTTAATAAACTAATTTTATTGACTAGTGTAGGTAAAAATATACTTAAATTTTATTGTTGGATAGAGTCTTCAGCAGTGGGAGAACGATCGCAGAAATGTAAACTTATTGCAAGTACGAATAAGTTGGTATAGTACAATATTAAAATTTATTTAAAAAAAAGTAAAATTAATTTAGTGAAAACATTAAAATTTATTTAGTTACAGTTTTAGATACTTAGATGTTGTTAACCATTAAGAATATAGAGGAAGGAGAAAGATAGAATTACGTAATGGATGATATTAATAGACCTGTGGTGAAGTGTGTATTTAAGTGTATTAGGTACAGAGTGTAAGTGGTTGGTTAAAATAACTTAATAAATGCATGAGCAAGATTATATTATATTAAGCAACAATTATTAAGATTAAATAAATTCAGGATATGAATAGTGAATTTCCTTTCCAATAAGTATGCCAGTGATTACAAGAGTGTGGGTTATTGTAATTGGGTGAAAGTGTAATCAGTATCCGTAGATTTTTGTAGTATTTTTGTACATAATGTTTGTGGAGAAATGTGCATACATGCGTGTGTATGTGTAGGGAATCGGAAGGTTTTCGAATTAACAGAGTTTAAAAATAATGTATAATAATTTAAAATGGGAGTAGGGTTATAAAATCCTTTAAGTTTAAGTCAATTATTATTATTATTACTATTATAATTATAAAATCCTTTAAGTTCAAGGTCGATTATTATTAAATTCTAATACAGGTAGCATTAATGAGGATGTATTCGACTAGTAACATTTATAGCCATATATGAACAGTATATCACCATTAATATTAAGCAGAAGTATCAATATGATAATTGAATTTTTAATTTGACGATTTGACGGGCAGTGATATTAGAATGGTGTAACAGAATTATTAGAAGGGGAAAAATAGAGTTCTAGTATAGAGTGTCAAAATTGGCTATAATTGTGTTTGATACCTTACAAATGGTATAATAACAATTTAACGACAATTACTCACGATTAATTGAATAAAGAAAATTAAGAATACAAATTAAAAATAGAAATCAATTATAAATTATAATGAACTGAACATATAATATTCTTAAAAATAAAGAACAACTTAACCTAAATTGAGGTTATGTTCGGTCATAACGGGTAAATTTCACGAACATACGGAGCAAGAGAAATTAGGTGGTCGTACGATAGGGCACGCGGGCCATACGTTTACAGGGGATTCGCAAAATGCCCGGAAAAGAGTGGACTGACCATGCGAGCCTTGCTCACTCAAAAAGGAGGTGGCTTATCGGGGAGTCATGATGTCTGAAATTAACAGTCTTTTCGTGAGCACTTTGTTCTTTAGGAAAACATTGATTGTCACACTGTTCAGAACACAAATTAAAGGAGTTCAAACAAAACGGAGGGACGGCATGTTCCTCCCCATAGTAATTTAAAAAGTCATTGGGACATGATCGATTAGTTACTACACTATTACTTTTATCATATACATCACAATAATTATTAAAATCGTTACAAACATTTGTAAAAACTGTTTTGGTTACAAACTGTAAAATATATAATTTCACCTATATATTTATATACGCAATTACTGCATGCAAAAAGAGACAAATCAGTCAATTTACTTATTCTTACAACAAAAAAAAGAAGGTTGAATTAAAGACACAAACCTGCCAATTCAGGTTGAATTAAATTCTCTTAAATTCTCTAAAATTCTCTTAGATTCAGATTGAATTAAATTCTCTTTTACATAAAAAAAAGGTTGAATTAAATTCTCTTAAATTCGCTTAAATTAAATTCTCTTAAATGCAGGTTGAATTAAATTTCTCTTTTACAACAAAAAAAGGTTGAATTAAATTGACTGTATTGAACTGACTTGACTTGAACTACAACTGACTTGGGACTGACTACAACTGACTTGGGACTGACTACAACTGTCTTGGGACTGACTACAACTGACTTTGAACTGACTACAACGGTCTTGGGACTGACTACAACTGATTTGGAACTGACTACAACTAACTTGCAACTGACTATAACTGACTGGGGACTGACTACAACTGACTTGGGACTGACTTGGAACTGAAACTGATTTGCAACTGACTTGCAACTGAAACTGACTAGCAACTGAAACTGACTTGCAACTGAAACTGACTCGCAACTGAAACTGACTCGAACTTGAACTGCTATCAAGTGAAGTCTATTATTCTCTCGGCCGGTTGTCCCTCTGGATGCAACCGACTGACTGGGAACTGACTGATTGAAAACTGATTGAAACTGTCTGACTGAAAACTGATTTTAACTGACTGAAAACTGATTGAAACTGACTGAAAATTGAAAATGACTGCACTTGAACTGCTATCAAGTGAAGTCTATTATTCTCTGGGGCGGTTGTCCCTCTGAATGCAACCTACTGACTTGAACTGACTGAAAACTGACTTGGACTTCAAACTGACTTAAACTTCAAAATGACTGAAAACTGTCTTGAGACTGACTGAAAACTGACTGAAAACTGACAGAAACTGAAACTGACTGAAATTGACTGCACTCGAACTGCTATCAAGTGTTTCTATAAACTATAAACTCTCTCTTTCTCTATTATAATAATGCACAGTAATTTCAAGTCAATTTAATTCAATAATTTGAAAAAATTGTAAACAAAAATAAAAAAATGTAAACTACATTTCACTCGACTCTACGCGAAGGTCCGGTAATATTATGTTTGGTACATAAAATAAAATTATTCTATACTAACTATAATAGTGAAAATAACTCATTTTCAATAAAAAAAAATTTATCACTGGTGCATTGAATGTTCACTGTGTTTCATGTTAATTCTGGCTTCATACTAATTATTAACTGTTAATAATACTGACTTTTCAATGTTTAGAGATTACTTTAAAAAACGAGTTCTGTACTTAACAAGATTCCTACGGCGAAATCCTTGGAGACGTGTCCTGAAGACGTGTCTTGCTGGCCACTTGTTCTAGGATGAAAACTAGGCGTGGAGAACTTGGAGTCGTGACACACCGGTTCAAGGGTGGATGTGACGAACTGGAAGTCGTGACACGCCGGTCAACTGGATGTTGGTTCTAGTTCCAAGGTCTGGAAGACTGGAAGAATCCTGGATGCAGAGGTCGTCAGTTTCTTATTCTGGGGCAGGGTCGCGAGTTTTGTTAATTCTTCTCTTTCTATAGTCTTGGGTTGTTTCGATTTCCAGGGTCTGGAAGACTGAAAGATTCCTGATGCAGGGTCGCCACAATGTTAACCCTCCATCTATGGCCTTGGTTCGAAGTCGACGGGGGTTCTGGTTAGGAGACAGCAACGGATCTGTTACTTGCAGTAGTTTCTGCTATACTCCTCTCCGATTTCTTCTTTAGTGGTTCGGAGGATTCTGAGAGGCTTATTAAATTCTCTGAGGGTTCCCCCCAATTCTTCTTGTAACGTATCGGGAGATTTTAATGACTAATTTCTCTGAAGAGAGCACGGCTTGAAGGAGAAGATAAAGACTGTTTCTTACTGTAATTTACTGCTAAAGTGTTACAGGTAATCCTCAGCCTCGTAGTTTGAATTAGGGATTGTCGTTTTGAGTCATTTTGTTTATCCCGGGATTCCGGGATAAAATCTGTCTTCGTCCCGGGATTTTTATTTTATATGTATTTAAATTTTTTATACTTTTAAAAAGGAATTAATATAAAAATTATAAAGATTTCATCATTTATTTATTTAAACATATTCCATTAGGTAACTATGAGTGTGAAATAACTAGCTTAAAAGACAGTTGAGTGCAACAAGACAGCTATTTGTAAGAAAATCAACACTTGTAAAGAATAATATCCTTGTAAAGAATAAGCATGCTCGTAAAAACACAAAAACAACTAAACATATGAAAATGCAAAACATAGCGCATTTAAAAGAACTAATTTGACTTATAATACGAACGTAGAAAACATAGACAATTCACACTCTTATCACTCAGCCGAGTTCTAAGTTTAGTTATAAACAGTCCTGCAGCTGAAAAAGCTCTTTCCGCTTCGACACTAGTTGGTGGTATAGACTCGAGAGCATTCATTATTTTGATTATGTTAACTTTTTTCAACAGTTGCGTCAAATATGTCGAACTCCTTGGAGAAGTTCTTTGCAATTGATTGAGCTTGTGATTGACCGCTGCTAGTGACAACATGTATGATCGTGTAAACAGGGTATTTATACTATATATACACACTAATTATTATGTAAGTAATTAGCACCGGGATATCCCGGGATGAACGAAAAAATCCCGGGATATATCCCGCACTTAAAATCAACCGGGATCCCGGGAAACAATCCCTAGTTTGAATCAGAATGAACATGGAAGAATTTTTGTCGGTTTATATACCCATAAATAGCTATCATCATTATTATTAAATGTTGAAAAGGCTGCATTATTTTTGCACATATTTGAAAATAAAGTAAATCTTTTAGCTGCGGTAATGTTTAAACGAATAAACAAGATATTTGAAGATGAAGCCATATTTTTATCTTTAACCGCGTATTTTCAGATCTGATGTTATCATGATCTGCCAAGTTAACTAAAAGTGGAAATTGAACTATGCATCTTTACACTAAAATATGCATATGAGCAAAAATTAAAGGTTTAAGATTTACAATTAAATGCTTAGGCAAGACATGACTTCACCTTTTATAACGAAGAGAGAATGTATACAAAACATGAACATTGCAGAAAGTTACTCAGAACTCATTATTAAGCTAAATCTAAAAATGATTAAAAAATTTTAAAAAGAACAAGTCACCAATTATTTGGCAAAGTAGAAAGCACATCAAAATTTATCACAACGAAAAAATAATAATAAAAAAAAATAATAACAATATCGCCGCGTATACATTCCTAAATGGCGACATAATGTCGGGTCGTACATTGAGTACAATCCCAAGTACATCACTGAGTACGTTGTAATTTTGGTTTATTACAATTAAGATTATAATTACCAATTAATTCACATTCGCTTATTATCGTTAATTATAGTTTCATTAACCCTTTAAGGACTGACGGTACAAATTGCTAACGTTTCAAATACACGCATTCATAACTTAACCCTACAAAAAATTCTGGACTTAACGGGTTAAAGTACATTAATTACATTATATTAAAGTATTACAGTTAATTACAATTGAACAGTTAACTATATTTTTTTTTACAGTGTTTCATATTTATAGACAATTGGGATGTTAGGAGTATAACATACAGTACATGGGCACATACGGTATATATATATATATATATAACAATAATGTTTTATAAATTAGAGGCAAGCGAGAGGAGATTTTCATCTCAGAAGCGCTCGCTTTTGCTGCTGTCAGCGGAATTCGAACACTCGTATGAACATTTATGAGATTGCGAGAAATTAATTAATTTAAAGAAAAGAAATAAAAAGAATACATGTGAACGTATGTACATGTACGTAACTATATACCTAATCATGATCATCAGGGGACATGTACGAATGCACAAAGTATTGTACACATATTGGTAGTCACACAACAGGTTGACAATGGTAGACAATAGGTAGCTGAATGAATAATTAATAAAATTAATAAATGATAAAGGTCAAGAAAGGACATGGATGTATGAATGAACAACATATAAATAATGACGTGTAGAGTGTACAGTTTTTATTATGATGTTAAAGAATTTCCATACATTGTATACTAGAGATATGATGAAGGGAAATTAATGACGGGAAATGTGAAGGGAACTAAGCTACTTTATGACGTCATAGTTATTCAAGTTATGCTATACGTCGATTCATAATTAATACGCCATAGTTATTTAATTCATACGTTCAGTACAAGTCATTATTGGGAGAAATTAGAAGAAACGAATTAGAGACAAAGAGTGAGTGAAACTATTAATTAAATATACGGCAAATATTAAGGAATTGGGTACATTTGAGGAATAATTAAGTAAATGAATAAAGAAGTACAAACAAGGGTTCAAATCATACCACATGCAATGTGCATGCATAATCTAATAAAATTTAGGGATGAGGGTTAGATGCAAGACAATAATTAATTGTCATAAATTCTATAATAAATGGAAAATGGAGATATGGGTAATATTGTGATGGAAATGTTAAACGATCTAAACCGTCAATTGTCTTGTTTGTACTTTAAGGGAATGAAATTAATGGACATTCGTTTCTCACAACGAACCTTCAATGACACAAACATGGATTCGACTTAACGATAGAAATGGTAGATAGCATGGTTGTGAAACTGCAAAAATAGAAAGGAACAAATAAGATTTTTGTCCAAACTTGCGTTAAGCGATTTCGGTACTTATGTAAAAATGAATATTGATTATATAGGAATTATTCATTGTTCATTTTTACACACAAACACACACACACACACACACACACACACACACACACACATATATATATATATATATATATACAGGATGTACATAAAGTCAGGATCTATTTTTGTGAAGCACTTGGAAATTATATGGAATTCAATCATAAAATGATAAAGTGGTAACATTTATTAAATAATTAAGAGTAGGATTCGACGTGACGCCCATCAGTATCCCTGCACAGCTCAAATCGTTCCGCAGCATTTCTAAACACATTCTGGAGCATTTGCGTGGTTATGTTATCTGCAGCAGTTCGTATACGTGTACGTAAGTTTTCAGGACTCGTAATCTTCGTCTGATAGACGTGCGATTTGATAAAGCCCCATGCAAAGAAATCTAAAGGGGTTAAATCTGGTGATCTTGCTGGCCAAGGTCTGTTGCTTCCGCGTCCGATCCAGCGATTTGGAAGACGTCCATTTAGATAATCCTGAACAATTTTGGCATAGTGACAAGGAGCACCATCATGTTGATAGACGACGGTACTAACAATCCTATCCCCAATCAGCTGAGGTTCAAGGAATTGCTGCAACATGTCCAGATAAATAAGCCCCGTAACTGTAGCTTCAGCAAAGAAAAAAGGACCATAAACCTTAGATTTTGTTAAACCCATCCAGACATTAACTTTAGGTGAGTCTCTTTCCCAATTTTGGACGAAATCATTCGGTCTTTCATCTGCCCAAATTTGACAGTTATGGCGATTTACTTTTCCACACGTATGGAAAGTGGCTTCATCACTAAAGAGAATGTTGTCCATTAAATTATCACTCCAGATTTGTTCTACGAGATCAGCACACACAGCACTTCGTCGAGGGAAATCTTCCTCATGTAAATCATGTAAAACCTGCAAATGATAGCTTTTCTTCTGCAAATTAACTTTCAGAATTTTGTGCACAGATGACGTCGGGAGGCCGAGTCTGTGTGATGCAGCACGAACGGACGTACGTGGCACCTCAGTGATAATTCCGCGTACTGCATTCACGGTAAGATCTGACATACACGGTCGTCCTGATCTTGCTTCATCATTTACAGATCCCGTTCGTTTAAATTTGTTCACCAATTTTCGTATTGTCTTGTCTATTGGCCCCGGCTTATGAAATCTCCTTCTAAACTTCTCTCTGATGTCATTGTATTTCTTTCCCTCGATTCGCCAAATTACTATTGCCACACGCTCTTCTGTATTCATTCTAAGGGCTTCTGAAAAGAAAAATAGAAAAAATAATTATTTCACAAAAATAGATCCTGACTTTATGTACATTGTACTAGGGCAATTGCGTCCTGGTCAAGTGCGTCCCGGACAAATGCGTCCCGGTCATTGGCGTCCCTGCACAATTGCGTCCCGGACAATTGCGTCCCGGACAATTGCGCACTTCTCCAACTACCATATGAAGTTTATTTGTTAGAGAAGTGAATAGAAAGTTAGTATCGGAATTTCAAATATACTTTTAATTTTAGCCAATTAAACTTGTTATATGTTCATAAGTTCTGTTCGAAACTGTTCTCTAAAACTTTATCCATCATCAGCAACATCATTGTCAAATTTTATGGGTTACGTCCACTTAAGATAAAGTTAGTTTCGTTAGTTTTAACGAAAATATCACAACTTAACCTAACCAATCGTCAAGGGCATAGAGTTGACCTAACTGGGCATTCAATTAATCTAACCAGGCATTATATCCCATACAAAATTACAATAACAAACATACTCGTCCATTGTCATTGGCGTCCCTGGACAATTGCGTAGGTGAAGTCACAATGAACTTTCTATTCACTTCTCTAATAAATAAACTTCATATAGTAGTTGGGGAAGTGCGCAATTGTCCGGGACGAAATAAAACCGGACGCAATTGCCCAAGGACGCCAATGACCGGGACGCATTTGTCCGGGACGCACTTGACCAGGACGCAATTGTCCTGTCACCATATATATGCAATAAAATCACAGAATAACACGTGCGATGTTCTGTGCGATGATTCTTCATTTCACGAAGGTCAAGTTTGTCGTCCCTCCTATATATATATATATATATATATATTGAATGCCCGGTTAGGTCAACTGAATGCCCGGTTAGGTCAACTGAATGCCCGATTAGATTAATTGAATGCCCGGTTAGGTTAATTGTACGCCCTTGACGATTGGTTAGATTAAGTTGTGATATTTTCGTTAGGTTTAACGAAAATATGACGACTTAATCTAACCAATCGTCAAGGGCGTACAAATAATTTTACCATAGTTTTCGAATATATATATATATATATATATATATATATATTATATATATATATATATATATGACCTCGGGGGCCGACGCCACATAGTCTATAACTGAATGCCCGGTTAGGTCAACTGAAAGCCCATTAGATTAATTTAATGCCCGGTTAGGTTATTTGTATGCCCTTGACGATTGGTTAGGTTAAGTTGTGATATTTTCGTTAGTTTCAACGAAAATATCACGACTTAACCTGATCAATCGTCAAGGGCGTACAGTTGACCTAACAGGGCATTCAATAATTTTACCGTAGATTTCGATATATATATATATATGATGAATAAAACCACGAAGGAAAGGAAACACAAAACGGTGCTCAAGCGCTTTCGTCTAATGACATCCTCAGGAACACTGAAATACATAAAAGGTTCCGGCCTATATATAGGTTACAGAAATATAAATAAATAACACATACACACAAACACATATACATATATATATATATATATATATATATATATATATATATATATACATACATACATATCTACACACATACACATATATATACATATATATGCGATAAACGGAGAAGTAAAAATAAAACTTAAAAATTAAGGATTAGAGGATTAACAAAGAGGCAAATCGATTTTTAGCACAAGATCAAATGAGTTATAAAAATAATACAAATTTATACTGGAGATACGCCCGGGTTTAACACTTGCCTTCTTAGAGTCAAGTTTCGATATATATAAAAATAACTCATTTGATCTTGTGCTAAAAATCGATTTGCCTCTTTGTTAATCCTCTAATCCTTAATTTTTAAGTTTTATTTTTACTTCTCCGTTTATCGCATATATATGTATATATATGTGTATGTGTGTAGATATGTATGTATGTATATATATATATATATATGTATATGTGTTTGTGTGTATGTATGTTATTTATTTATATTTCTGTAACCTATATATAGGCCGGAACCTTTTATGTATTTCAGTGTTCCTGAGGATGTCATTAGACGAAAGCGCTTGAGCACCGTTTTGTGTTTCCTTTCCTTCGTGGTTTTATTCATCATAAATATTTTTCACGTGTTACTTTCGTGAAATAATTTTCATATATATTATATAATATATATATATATATATATATATATATATATATATATATAGTAGGCCTATTGTTAGCCGAAAGAGGTGATAATGATTAATTTACTGCTAGGGAGTAATTGATGCAATGATTGATTATTAATGACAGGCTGGGTTGACAATTTATGATGTCCTACAGTATCACCGGTTGAAAGTGGCTAACTGAGTAGGCCTACTATAATATTTCTGAGTGATACGAATTGCTTCGAGGTCACCAGCTTGGATTACACCCAAGCAAATACTGTACTGTTAAGGTTATAAAAAGCACCTTATTGTTTTGTATTTAATTAAGTAAATAAATCAGTTATTGTTCACAGTGAATAACAAATGATTGACAGTAATGTAATTATAGTGAATAACAATTATTTAACAGCCTTTATATTATGCTAAGATGACATGGAGCTTAGCCAATACGAGAAATGGTTAAGAGCTTAATTGTGAAGTAATGCATTCATGTTAGGTTAATGGCATGCAAAATGGAACACATAAAATATGAAACCTATTGATAATGGAAATTAAGCACGTACGTTTTGGTACACTGAATAGAATACGTAACACACTGATTAAGTAGGCTAAAGGTTATGTATGAATGAACATTGAATGGGCCTAGTAATGACAAAGAATGCACGTGCGTTTAGTACACTGTAAATAGATTAGACCTTCATTTAGGTAGGCTAGAGTTACGCATAAATGGAACATTGAATGGGCCTAGTAATGACAAAGAATGCACATGCGTTTGTACACGGGAAGTAGATTCGGCCGTCAATAATGAAATGCTTAAATAAATCACATAAATAAGTGGATGCAAAATATTGATGGATACATGAAAGAACACAATAGCAGGATGATACAATTCGTGATTACGGTATTGGAAATGACACTTGAACTGGGCACAGAAAATAAGCCTAGTGTGGGTTTGTATTAGAGAATTAGTCTGATGCACAATAAAATATTGTAATGACACTTGGATTAGGAAATAGGCCTACTGCATTTCAACGAGAGTTAGTTTGAACGATATTAAAAGCACTTTAGGTATAGCTTAATCACGCTGCTGCGATTACGCTCTGTAGGCTTGGAGAGCATTGCTTAAGAACGAGGCACAGAGAGCTTACCACTGTGTTGAAAATACCTTTCGAGATGAAGGGTATACTTGAAGGTCGACCTTGTAGATTGGAAACCTGCGGAAGTTGACCGTCCGGTGTTACGTACGCCGAGATGATCGTGGAACTGGTAGCGAGTCTCTTGTTGAGAGTTTGCTTGAGGGAACTCGTGGAACCGATAGCGAGCCTCTTGTTGAAAATTATGCTTGGGGGAACGGACGGTTCTGCGGACACTTATGTAGGCTTCATGATAATTGTTTGAAAGACGGTGACCAGCTGAGATCGAACGGCGCTGGTTTCGAAGGAGTGCTTCTGCAGGCTGACGGCGGAAAGTCCTACTCGATGATAAATCGGAAGCTTTGAGGGAACAGAAGGCCGCTCCTCCGGCGGGAAGCCGGAGGGCGGTTGATGTGACAAGTTGTGCCACGGACGTAGGAGAAACGTGACACGTGACGGGAAATGCAAACGAGAAGTGCTGAGCGAGTTAGGATGAGTGAGGAGTGAGTGAGTGAGTATCAGTGGAATCTCGCTTATATAACCTCTGTGACGTGGAGCTTTCGCGGGCATTTCTTGAAACGCCTCATACGCGTTCTTTAGTTGATAAGGGCTTGCTTTCGCGGGCCTTTTGGGAAGAAACAGACGTTTTCATTGTTTCTGATTCCTTGACCACGTGTGTCTTCTAAGAATGTTTGATGATGGCGTGGAAGAAAGAATTTGTTTGTCTACTTGTTAGTCTATTTCTTGTCGGTCCTCTACATATATATATATATAACCTCGAATGCAGACGCCACATAGCCTATCTTCTTCCCGGCCTCAGTTACCCCTATCCCCCAAGTCTCATTCAAATCTGGCCAGTGGTTTGGCCGGCCATAAGAAACAAAGAAAGAAAGTTTGCAGGCAGTTCGACCGTCACAATTACGGTGAATGTAATGTCTATTTCTGGTTCAAATTCACTAGTATATAAAAAGTATTGCGGTAGCAGTTCATATAAACTTGCAGTAGTTATAATGAAACCTTATTACTGTATAAGACTAGTAAACTACATGTAGTTCAACGCTGTTCACGATCATATTAATTGTTTATCTTTATGAACACAGATATTACAATGTAATTACCTGTATGTCAGTGAATGCACATTCAATTGTCCTTTAGATTTATATATGTCTGTGTTTTATGTTGTTGGACTCGGTTGTCCCCCCTCCACCCTACCTTCCCCCAACTGGGATAAGTTGACTATCACTGTCACTGCGGCGTTGCCACATGTACGGAGACGCCTGTGAGGCGAGGAACATTACATATGCGCGCAACTGTACATGGAATCACAAAATCATAGCATACAAATAGAAATGTATGAGCATAACAAGAGCAGTCGGAAAATGGCTATATAACTGCTTTAGTAAACGTGAGCAAGTTGGAACAATACAAATATCATCAGAATCGGAGGTACGTAGCTCAGTACCACAAAGAACAATATTAGCTCCATCACTATTCATAATCATGCAAATTGATATATACCAGTGGTTGTTAACCTTTTTTTAACTGGCGTAGCCCTTGCCAAATTTTTAGGCTCGTCACAGACCCCCATTTAATCGCATCCCCAGTATATTAGTGTGTGTCACTTTGGGATCCATTTGTACCTTTCGTCCATTATCTGTCAGTTAGTGACTGTTTATCTTTAATTGCCCTTCATACTATTTTCTTACCAGTGATTTCCTACACACAAATTTATCTTGTAATTAAAAAAATTACTAAGAATCCATTAAGAAAAGAGTTGTTAAAATCTAAAATAAACTACTGAAAAAACTTAGCCGTGGAATCATGTAGGCCTAAACCCAAAAATATGAAATAAATAAAAATATTATACTTTTGGTATTATAAGAGGCAGTACGTACGATTTCTAATTTAAAGTCATATCAGCATATGAGGTAGCACAAAGAGCCATATCTAACAAACTTAGAAAATGCTTACTTATGTTAATGAGAGACTTGCGCTTGTTTTTTGAGAGCCCAGTTTTCAATTTTTGAAAAATATTTTAGAAATGTCCCCCTAAGAACACTCGTATGCTCCTTCATATTTACCATCACCTTGACATTAAGCGAGATGTCTTCTCATTAAGGAAGTGACTGAGAGACTGGAAGGATGGAATATTTCCTGTTTGGATGCTGTCATTCCACAAAAGGAATTTCTTGTAAAAAGCTATTATTTTGTATTGTTCTTCGAAAATTTTGATATCAAAACCCTGCAGTTGGAGATTCAATTCATTAAGCTTGCTGAATAAGTCTTCAAGATAAGGTAACTGACAGAGCCAGTTGTCATCTTCAGTGTGAATTGCCATATCGGATTTCATTCCAGAAAGCAATTTATTTCATATCGTAATTCAAACAGCTATGCAAGAACTCGCCCTCGTGAAAGCCACCGTACCTCAGTATGAAGATGTAGAGTAGCGGGTAGATCCCATTTCTTCACACATCACTTTGAAAAAACGAGGATTCAAAGCACGAAATCTAATGAAATTTACTGTTTTCACTGCAATGCATAATGTTTCGTAGAGTGCAGCACCCATTTCTCTGGCTACCAGTACCCGCTTATGGATCATGCAATGAAGCCATTTGATGTTTGGGTTTAGCTTAGCAACATGAGTAATGAGGCCACTGTTGTCGTGCGACCCGCCTGTGAGGTCTTGATCAGTTCAGGAATTTTCGTATTGTGGAAAGCTTGCCAAAGATCTTTGAAAGCTTTTAGATGTCATTCTTGGATTACTGCTAACCTCACGAACAGGCCTCCGAATCATCCTGAGTGAGATCTTCGGCGATCAGCGACTTGTGGACAAGGATGTTGTCGTCTTTACCTCCATTTGCAAGTAATTTGGCGAACAGTTGGCACATGGATTCCATATTTCGCCGATATCTTCTTGTACCCCTACCCAGATGTATGAGCAGGGGCGTCCACAGGATCAATTAAGTAAGGGGGCACTTCCAAATACTTCCAAATACAGAAAAATAAGGATTTTTTTAGACATCCTTTGTATGTCCATGATATTAGGATGAAACCAGATAGGCAATAACTTGGTAGATATACAAGTTTATTATTCTTACATAATATACATATAAATAATTGTTATGGGACTGAGAAGGTTATTGAAGACAGTATTCAGCTCTTTAAGTAATGTACAAGATATCCTTCCTAACGATCTCTTAGTCGCGTTCTCCACAACAAATTTTACGTTTTAATTTTATTCACAAGATTTTCTCTTCATATCAACAATATGGGAAATTATACAATATTAATAATATATATAGTAAATATCAACAATATGGGAAATTATACAATATTAATAATATATACAGGGTGTTTGAAAACTTTCTGTACAAATTGTAATGGGGGAAAGGCAACACCAAGACAAACCCTTTTCGTCTATAAGTGTATGTCCGCTGACGTCACCATTCGGCACGAGAGGGCGCCGCTGCAATTGGCTAAAAGGTGAAGTGGGCTACACTCGCGCTTGCCGCGGGCATTCTTAAATCGGACGTGTTGAAACCACATTCGTCTACGAATAGCCACGGGAACATCTTCCAGCAGTTCCGGCAACGTTTCTTCAAGAAATATCCGATAAACCCGCCCGTTGAGTCGGGCAGGCAGCAGGTACGGCCCAATCAACTTGCCATGGACGATACCCGCCCAAACATTGACGGCGAACCGTTCTTGATGAGTATGCACCCGTGTAGCATGTGGATTTGCGTGCGCCCACACGTGAGAATTGTGCATGTTAAACACACCCTCACGTGTGAAACAGGCCTCATCTGAGAACAGCACATAAGCCGGAAAATTAGGCTGCACCGCTGTCTGCTGCAGAAACCAGCGTGCGAATTCCACACGAAGAGGGTAATCCCGAGGTTGTAATGCCTGGACTCTCTGACGATGAAACGGATGTAACTGCTGCTCGTGCAACACTCTCCAGACCAGGTCGTGGTTCACACCGAGGATACGTGCAACACCTCGCGTGCTTGCGCTTGGATTGTCCTCAAATCGCCGTAGGATTTCTTCTTCCATGTCAGGAGTGCGCACGTTTCTCCCGACCAGTGTCATGCATGTTTGCATGGAATGTTCCAGTTTTTCGCAGTCGCCGATGCAAATGCGCAAACGTTTGGTGGTTTGGCTCACGTCTGTTTGGGAAGCGCTGTCGGTACAACCTCACAGCAGCTCTTCCGTTTCCATTGGCAGCCCCATACACCATATGCATGTCAGCCATCTCAGCAGTCGTGAAGCGCTCCATGTTACGCGTACTACGTCCAATTTAAGAATGCCCGCGGCAAGCGCGAGTCTAGCCCACTTCACCTTTTAGCCAATTGCAGCGGCGCCCTCTCGCGCCGAATGGTGACGTCAGCGGACATACACTTATAGACGAAAAGGGTTTGTCTTGGTGTTGCCTATCCCCCATTACAATTTGTACAGAAAGTTTTCAAACACCCTGTATAGTAACCAATTACTATCTTCTAGTGATGTAGGTCACATCCGCATCCGCATCCGCGGAACATCATCCGCATATTTTCTCGCATCCGCATCCGCACCCGCATCCGCACTTTGGACTGCGGATGTCGTGCGGATGTGGACCGTTGAGATAAAATGTCATTAATAAGCGGAAATTATCAAATTCTACTATATTAATAGAACTAGTTCATTGTGCGCAAAAGTGATGCAAGCGACAAGACGAGAGGCTGTTCTTGTATGAAGTTACTCTCTTGCAACCTACTTAGATCCACGTTACAAAGCTAAGTTATTTTCACCTAGTACATTAGAACGAGTTAAATCATCACTTGGCAAAGCAGTTGAAGAGCTTCAATCTCTTGAATCTGTCGCTTCGCCACCCACCAAAAGAATAAAAGTTTCAGTAACAGAACCAACACCTTCAACAAGCAAATCTATCACAGAATCTGTCTCTCAGTTTCTTGAGTCAAGCAGCAATGACGAGACCTACGCGATGTCAAAAGATGTAGTAAAAATGATCGAGAGCTATCACCAAGAAAAACGCCTGGCTGCATGTGACAATCCTATTAGTTGGTGGAAAAATACGCAGAATATCTATCCATACTTGAGTAAACTTGCAAGGAAACATTTAGCCTGTCCTCCAAC
This sequence comes from Bathynomus jamesi, assembly GCA_023014485.1. Classification (NCBI taxonomy): domain Eukaryota; kingdom Metazoa; phylum Arthropoda; class Malacostraca; order Isopoda; family Cirolanidae; genus Bathynomus; species Bathynomus jamesi. Next base: position 1,000,633 of record JAJOZX010000698.1, on the reverse strand, counting down.
AAACGTACCAAGCGAGAGATTATTTAGCAGTGCTGGATTAATATATGATGAAAAGAGAAACAGACTGGCAGCAGAAAAGGCAGAAAAATTAATGTTCCTTAAGCATAACCTTCCTATAATTAAGTCTGAACATTAAACGATGAACATCTTAGTTTACTTTATTTTAATTACTCATTTATAAATATGCCTAATAAAACTTTAAACTTAATATAAATAGTTATCAAGCTAATTAAAGATCTCTTTCTATAAGGGTGGAGGTTGGGGAAAGAGGTCGGTGGGGTGCATTTGAGTTGGGTTCACGTCCCGCATCCTGGTAACACAATTATGGTTTCTAATTGTGGCTGAAACTCAACAAAATATAACGAATTTATTTGCAGACGAATTCACTAATTGATTTCTATATTAGCTAGATGCTTGATATTATTTTATATGTTCAGAGAAAAGTACAGCAATTATTGTACAATTAATCAATTATACTACATTATAGCTACAGATCTCTCTATATAATAACTTATTATATACGTTAAACACAACAAATCTCGAATATATCCTAAAAAATAACGAAAATGTAGACATCCGCATCCGCGGATGTTGAAATCGAACATCCTCATCCGCATCCGCATCCGCGGATGTGAAAAAAATGACATCCGCTACATCACTACTATCTTCAAATATTATGACTGGATTTTGGGTTTATAAAGTCTATCTGTAAGAAGTTGACGTAAAAACGAGGGGGCTTGGCCCCCTGGTGCCCCCTCGTGTGGGCGCCCCTGTGTATGAGCATTGACAATGGCCCTCCGTAGGTCATTCGAGAGTTCCTTCAATCTAGGCATGATACCCGATGCTCCTTATGTTATCTGTACTAACCAAAATGATGCCTGAAATGCAAAGGAAACTAATTACAGAAGTGATCAATCACATTAAAATAATATCACTACGTTCATACGTTTATGACGATATTCAAATGGTTCACTTAGTTTCGCGCGGCCTCCTTTTCACAACTGAACGCACTAATGTTTCTGTGTACGATTATACTGTACATGCGTAAGCTATTTTCGAATGGTAGGACACTATTGCCAAATACCAAAAGGTTTGTCATACGCAGGTGCAAAACACATTCTCCAGCCACATTCATACAAATCGATTAGGTGCCGTTCAAAAATTATGTAACGCGATTTTTGCTAAAACCTGACACCCCACCCCCCACCCCACTGTAACGTTCCGTAACGTGTGGGGTGGGGGGACGTGTTACATAACATCTTAGGGGGTGTCTGGTCTAGCGTTACAGAACGTTCCTGGGGGATCTGGAGTGTCACGTTTTAGCAAAAATAAGGTTACGTAATTTTTGAACGGCCCTTACAATGGATGGGTTCACTTACTTTTCCGCACAACTCTAACTGGGACGTAGGGTAGTCCAGCTTAATGAGTAATTAAAAACTAAAAATGTACTATAATGCTACAATACACCTGAAAAATGAAATTAAATTATTAAATAATTATTATATGGTTGTGTATTTAACTTATGTAAGGTACACTTACACTACATTATAAGCACACATTTACAACACGCAGTCATTGAGAAACTTTACACTATGTACACTCGGAGGAGTTCTGGTCTGCTCGAAATAAACTCGATCTATTCGGGCTAGCCCGGAATATACGAGTATTTCACAGTTAGTGAGGGAGTCGAATTTGTTAAAAGAGTTCGACTTATCGCGAATTCTATTTTAGTGAGGTTTTGGTTTTACTATATTTTCACTCTAAAGAGGTACCTAATTATTTCTTTATGGTGTCATAGGTACGTCGGAGAAGGCATGGAGGAGGGCGAGTTTTCAGAAGCCAGAGAAGATTTGGCTGCATTCGAAAAGGACTTCGAAGAAGTTGGTCTAGATTCTGCAGAAGGCGAAGGAGAAGAAGAAGGGCAAGAATATTAAGATACCAAAATTTCCCTTCATCCCGAAATACTTTTCCTTTTTGTTTATTTGAACAGTTACCAAAGCCTAGCTATACGCATCTCCAATCAGTCCATGTTGCTTTTAGCAGGAATTTTTTTTAAACTATGTTATAGTTAATAATAATAATAATAATAATAATAATAATTAATATTTTAATGCACCCAATTAAATCTAATTTAAAGTTTGAGTAATTTCCTACAGTTCATTCAATCAGCTGAATTCGAGTGTTGCGTTGTCACTTAAAATCATTATTAATGATTTTGTTAACTTTTCTGCTGATTATTTTTTGTACGATCATACTTACTTTGCATGGACTGGACCGACTGCTACAATTAGAAAGGCTTTCGTGAACTTTCCTCTCTTTTACTACTTTTTATCAAGGAATCGGGAAGGGGAGAGATTTTACTTACGAATTAAACAAAATACAATACCCAATCTCTCTCTCTCTCTCTCTCTCTCTCTCTCTCTCTCTCTCTCTCTCTCTCTCTATATATATATATATATATATATATATATATATATATATATATATACATAAAATCTTGTATTTAATACACTTCCATATTATTTATTTTTGTGCCAAATTGTGTATGTGCACACAGCTTTCAAATGCTACGTACATGACATTTTGAAATTAATGGAATACAGATATACAGTATCATTGAAAATTTTTGGCTCAACATATTTAACACCAAATGAAACAAAAAAAAATGAAGTTTAATTTTTGTTTTTCACCTGTACTTCTGAGTTCTGTGCACAGTTTCTGTGAAAATAGCTTTTGTTTCCTTAAAAATTGATTTACCAACTGAATGTCATTTACTTGGAATTTTCTCGACTGTTCACTTATAATGTAACCAATAATAAACCCCATGAAAATTGTTTTTTTTGTTTTGTTTTTGAAAACTTGTTGCGAAATTACGCTAGTATTTTGACTTCATCTTCAAATACATGCTTTCAAAGTACCATCCTAAAAGATAAAATTTGATTAGTTACAATAAATGGTGCCAAAAAATGAACAGATTTTTCATTTTATCCTGTTCCTTAAAGCGCAAGTTTTTAAAAGGCGTGTTTTACCAAGCCATAGTCTACCGTCCACACTTCGGTCAACTCCTGTACAATTCCGGGAGTTTGAGGAACGCCAGTCAAATTAACTGCTGAAATAAGCATGCTGTTGTTTCTCGATTTCATATTGGCAAATGGCTGAAAATTTTATGAATTTACACGTAGAATCTGGGGAATCATTTACTTAAAGTAAATACAAATTTTTCAGTGATTTACAAATTTTAGCTAAAAATTACGTACGATACTGTACATAGTTAAATGGTGAGAAAGCGAACTAATATATACACCTTTTGAAGGGATAAAGATCGCAGCAGACGCTTAAATTCGGAACGAAAATCATTATTCAAAATATTTCAATATTCGCAATGTCTCAGAGGTCCTGAGAATTTTATGTAAACAGCGACAATAAATATTTTAAATAAATATTTTAAATATCCTGTGAATTGGTCGCTAAATACCGTACAGTATGTTCCACCTATATTACATCATATTACCCCAGCCTTTATTTTCCGATACTCAGGGAAGTCTCAGTAGTATGACCGCAAAATGTTAGAGTGCAGAGCAGTTGCATAATGTTGCAAGAGTGCCAATCCCCACCCCCCCTTGGTACCAACCCCACTCCTCTTTGTTGCAAGGCACCCCCACCCCCCTTTGGTGCCAACCCCAAAATGGGGTTGCAAGGGGTATGCAACTTGGAGGCATCCCCAAGCTGAACCCCCCAAAGGGGAGTGCCAACCCTTTGTTGCCAACCCAAAATGGGGTTGCAAGGGGTATGCAACTTGGAGGCGGAGTTATCCCCCAAGCTGAACCCCCCAAAGGGGCATACCTAACCTGAGGGGGCCTCTTTGGGGGAGAAGTTGGGATGGCCTTACCCCCCAAAGGGGCAGAGAGAGAGAGAGAGGTGGAGGGAACCCAGAGGAAGGGTGTTCGCTTGGCGGTAGCCAAGCTCATATGAGTCCTTCAGCCACCGGGCATCATCAGCCAGTGCCTCTGGGAATCAGTTGACGCGTCGCTCGTTGACGGGGACGAGTCCCGTGCGTCCGGTTGCTGGGCGCCCTAGCCATGTGTCACAGTGTACTTTTATGTGAGCTTAAAAGGAGCCGGGTTCGCACCCCGGACGGGGCTCGTTACTCAGGGTACCCTAATGCCTTCCCGCCCGTGGGTCTAAGGCTGGCGTAAAACACTTCAATTCAAAAAGAAAAAAAAGAGCCCTGTAGGCCTAAGGTAGTTGTAGAAACAACTCGTACGCAAAATAAATCCCAACCGTAGGTCTAAGGCGGGCGTAAAATATCTCGTACGAAAAAAAGAAAATAATTAAATCCCCGAAAAAAGCTTTCAAATGATTCATTATATATATATATATTTAAACGAATTTACGAATATTTGCTTTAATTCTATCCTGCATTATTTTTGCAATAAAACGCGAAACTTTAACCCCATCTATAGTGTTTCAATAATTGTTTCTAGGTAAGCCGGAGTAAAACATCTCGTACGAAGAAAAGAAAATAATTAAATCACCGAAAAAAGCTTTCAAATGATTCATTTTATATATATATATAAATATGTGTATATATATATATATATATATATAATTATTTATATATATATATATATATATATATATACACAAACGAATTTAAGAATATTTGCTTTAATTCTATCCTGCATTATTTTTGCAATAAAACGTGAAACTTTAACCCCATATATAGTGTTTCAATACTTGTTTCTAAGTAAGCGTGAAATTATTATTATTATTATTAATATTATTACCACTACTAATGATATATATATATATTTATATATATATATATACACAGGGTGTCCCATAAGTTCAGCATAAAAAAAAATAATAAAAAAGGCAAAACAAAAGCTTTTATTTACAGAACGTGCTCAATATGTCCACCATTGTTTTCAATACACAAATTCAGACGTGATACCCAGTCAGCAAGCACACGGTGAATGATGTCAGGAGTAATGGTGTTACATGCCCCAATAATGCACTGCCGCAAATGTTCAACACTCCTAATTTTCCCTGCGTTTACCAGCGTTTTCAAGTGGCCCCAGAGATAAAAATCTAGTGGCGTGAGATCCGGGCTTCTAACTGGCCATTCCACAGGCCCTCCACGTCCTATCCAATGACCAGGAAATTGTTGGCGCAGGTATACCCTTACTTGGGTGCTGTAATGTGCAGGAGCGCCGTCTTGCTGGAACCATGTTGGGAAATTTCCTTCTTCGTTCAAGACACTGGGAAATGCTTCTTCCTTGAGCATACGTAGGTAGGTGCCTCCAGTGACATGTTCATCGAAGAAGAATAGGCCTATGATGCGATCCTTCCAAATGCCACACCATACCGTCACCCGAGATACACCTTGTTCCTTTGAAGAGGTATACCAGTGAGGGTTGTTTTGAGACCAGTAGCGGGTCTTCTGTCGATTTACCTCACCATTTCCATAAAAAACAACCTCGTCACTGAATAGAATGGTGGACGGGAAATTGGCATCCCGAGCATATTGTTCCGTAGTCCATTCACAAAATTCCATCCGCCGGTCGGGATCATCTTCGTTTAATTTCTGTAGGATCTGAATTTTATATGGATGCCATTTGTGTGCCTGAAGAATGCGATGGATGCTACTTTTCGACACCTGTCTCGGCGGACAATTGCCGAAGAGACTTATTGAAACCTGTTAAAATGAGCCAGGATAGCAGTCGCTGTATCATCGTCAGTGGACCTCCTTGAAGGTCCACTGCGTGGTTTATCTTCTATGGATCATGTTTCCTTAAACTTTGCAACAAGTCTGCTAACACAACTCTGTGTTATTGGCTCGCGGTGTGGATGCAGTCTGTTAAATTCAGCAGCGGCCTCTCTTTGACTCCGATTTCCTATGAGTAGAATTATCTGGATTCGTTCTTCCTTGCTCACAGACATTATGGCCTGTAGAAAGAGAAAAATATGAATTATGGTTTGTAGAAATAGAAAAATATGAATTTCTCCTATGATGCCGGACTTATGGGACACCCTGTATATATATATATATATATATATATATATATATATATTTCAATCTTGGAAATGTAGAGGAAAAGGCATGTTTTTATGTCGTTTCTTTCGAGTTTAATCTACGGTCAGGAAGGCAATTTTAGAACAGATGTTTTTCAATCCTTCACACATAATTCAGACGATTTATGTTTAGGCTTACCAACGATAACCTAATCAAACTACAAAACAAGATTCGAGTTGGGACCCTTTCTGTCGCCTTTCAGTGCAAATAACATTTTTATTTTCTGCCAGTTTGGTACAACACACACAATACACATCATTTCTAATCAGCATGTGACCATTTATGCAAATAAATATTTTAGCCGTAATGGTTAAGGTTTCTTCAGCAAATATTTCATGGATCTGTTTCCACCACAGAAAGACTATCTTGTAACAATATAAGACATTTGCGCAGAAATTTAAATTTAATCGCTCTGGAAATAAACAGACTTTATGGGACAACAAATTCATTTCAAACAGACAGATGTTTTGGTTCTCAAATCTTAAACCAATATTTGGCCAGCGATAGGGAATATAAGATTCTCACAGAAAAAATAAAATTTGTATCAGATAATGGGGACCGCGAATCGGGGCAGACGGCACACCCAGATTTGATGGGAGACAGCCAATCACTGCACTGTGGGGCGGGGGCAGGACCTCGGTTGGGAGGCATGCAGGCCTACACGATAAGCCCCGCCCAAATTCATGCCCAGACTTCATGGATTCAGCCAATTACGATACTGTGGGGCGTGCCCAGGACCGCGGATTGGTCGATATACAGGCCTAAGCTTTAAGAGCCGCCCAAATTTCACCGCTAGCCAATAGGAAGCTAAGGATCGCTCTTGTGGGCTGGCCACATGCCCCCCTTATAAAGGGAGAATCACGACACAGAGACGCAGTTTCTCCCGCTAGTGATTTATACAACAACAATGAATCAACTGTACAATAAACCCGATTTGCTGGAAGGCGAGTCCGCATATGCTCACGCAGCACGACTGATTTTCGCAGCTGCAGATCGGGGCGAACTCCTATCAACACAGTTTGTTACAGAAAATTGCGATGCAGCGAAAGATCCAACAGGCACTTCAAATGAGATGTAAGTGAATATATTCTCCGTTTCAATCAGTGCTAATTACCATATAAACACGTTTTGAAAATTATTTTGTATTGTTTCACGTTTCGCATCTTGTTTCTCTATCCAATTCAGAAAATCATATTATGTTTAACGTATCGTAGGTTTTTATTTACTGTCTGTTCCCTCATTTATATATATATATATATGGTGAAGCTTCAACAATATTTTCACGATAATTGAGCACCATAGTAGGAAATTACCAAATTGCAATAAATGCGTTTTGAAAAATATTAATTATTGTCTATTTCCATCGTGATTATACCAGTATATATATATATATATATATGGTGTAGCTTTAATAATATTTTTCTCGATAATTAAAGATGAATTTTTCTCGTTTATAATTGGGAATCTAATTTCCTTTTGTTCCGAATTTTTCTTCAACGTAAAAATTAATCCGTTGTGCTTATCCATTGTCTCCCCTCATATATATATATGGTGGAGCTTAATTTTTCTCGATAATGGACCACCGCAGTAGGATTTTAAGTTACCAAATTGCAATAAATGCGTTTTCAAAAACATTTTTAAAATATTGTCTGGCCGTAATAAAACGAAGTGAAGTGCTATCTACCCAGAGGACGGTCTCTATTCATATATAAATATATATATATATATATATATACATATATATATACACACATTTAAATGCAATGACCACGCAATATATTAATGTATAGAAACGACGTCAGTATAGAGGAGCGTTCTGCACACGAGAAAGAGAAATAACGAACAAATGAAAAATGAGGTGAACCGCCCGGGAATCGAACCCAGGATCTTCCGATTGCCGGTCAGATGCGCTATCCATTACACCATGTAGGAGAATTTCGACTTATGACTGATCGAGGCCCGTGGTGTAATGGATAGCGCATCTGACCGGCAATCGGAAGATCCTGGGTTCGATTCCCGGGCGGTTCACCTCATTTTTCATTTGTTCGTTATTTCTCTTCCTCGTGTGCAGAACGCTCCTCTATACTTACGTCGTTTCTATATATATATATATATGTGTTCCTCTGTGTATTTTGGGTGAAAAACAAGTTTTTTATTTGTCAATTTCTTAGAAAGTTCTACAGATAGGATTTTAAAATTATAAAAACTTCTCTTATTGTATCTCTTTATTTTTACTTAACCTTATAGGACCGAGACGGAACTTAATCGCATTATAGCCACTTTTGATGAAAGGGGAATAAATGCTATGGATGCTTCTCCGAGCAGCCTACCCAGCGATACAGAATTCGCAGTATTGAATCACAGTCGGTCAAGCGAGCGCGAGTTTGCAGAGTAGCTGATGTAAGTGGTTTTAGATTATATAGTATGCTTTTGGAATCGTGAACAATAAGATTGGGTAGGCTAGGATATATATATATATATATATATATATATATATATATATTGTGGACGATTTAACTGCATCCAATTTCATGACATTTATTTAACCTTATAGGACCGAATCCGAGCTAGAACATATTATAGCCACTTTTGACGAAAGGGTGATAAATGAAGTGGTAGCCACCCCGCCTAGCCAACCCAGCGATCCAGAAGTTGTGGTACTGGCACGGTCAAGCGAATGCGAGGTCATCGAGGAGCTTATGTATTTTTTTAGGATAAGAACAAAACGTAATATATTTTCATTTATTAAATAGTAGAAATCATGTACAAAAAAAGGGTCAGTGCCCAATTCTTAATGGATACAAATGTATATATAGGTTTACACATTACAGGGGGTACTAACATATGGGAACCTTTTTTTTATCTGTCTGCATACATATTTATCATTCATATTTGTGTCGCATAAATCGAATAATTTTTAAAAATTCAGAAATCTCTTCCCACGTGACATATGCATGAGAAACAAAATATAATACATTCCACATGTTTCAGTATAATGTCCTTGGAAACGATATGGATTCCAAATAATCTCTGGCACATCTAGTTGCGCTATGAACTTTACAATTGCCGAGTCATTCCATGGTGGAAATCCGAGTGAATCGAAATAGTACATTCTTTCCTTAGTTTTAAAATAGATTGCAAACCAATGAATCCCCTCACCCCCCTATAATGTCGGTGTTAACGATAACCCCGTACCAGTTTCTCGAACTAGCCAGCTTCAATATTTCATTCTTCGCGAACACTCCGATAAATTTTGAACGCGCGAAACAGTCACTTTTCATCCCTCTCTGGAGTGTATTCGCGTCCATTTTAAAAATCTGTGGTGACGTTCCTAAATCTATCTACTTCTATTAGGGCTTGCGACTCGAGGTATACTAGTACACTAATAGGCGCGTCTATAGGTTTGCAAACTCCAGCCTCACTGAGATGGTACCGCTCTGTTGGGGGTTTAAATGTGTATTTACACCAGCAGTTAAGTCAGGCGTAATGTCAAATGAGTAGATGTTAAATTCTTCAACAAATTCTTTCTGTGTTATGCCGAAACCAAGTTCATCACACGCACCTCTATTACGAGCCAAAGTACTATAAGCTCTCGCGCAGAGCGGGAACACTGCATCTGTTGAGTAATCCATATCCATTACCCCACCCAGGGCGATGCCATTTACGTATAGAGTAATATTTTTAAGGCCGAAATTCTCGAATTTTAAGGCACTCGTGCGGGTAAGCTTCAATTTCATATCTACCCCGTTCATAAGCAACTTCTCCTGGAAAGTAAAGTCTGTATGCAGGCATCCAAAACACTCGTATATCTTTTTTTTAGAATTTTTAAATTTATCCTTTATACTGCTCTCGTCTTTAGTGTGGTAATACCCCTCGGCGGATAAAAAGGTATCCTTCGCTTCTTTTGAAAAGTTGAGAACATTTTCCAGATAGGCTCGTAGGTGGTAGTACCCCGTGCCTGCCGAGATGTTAGTCTGATTTAAATATATATCACACTGACTGAATATGGAGTGCAGAAAGTTGGTTTCAGGGTAGGCAGCGTAAATATCATCGCAGACCGTTCCGTCAGAATGGGCAATGCGTAGTTTAGCATACATGTGCATGCAACTCGGGTCAAAACAGTAAGGGCCCGAGCTGGGTATCACGAATTCTATAGGGGCACTGGGTGAACTAATTGTGTTTAACGGGTTAACTGTAATAAAGTCACTATGTTCAATAGAGACCTGAGTAGGTGGTATATCAAAGAGGGACAGTTCCGATTTACAGCACTGTGAACTACACGGATAAATGAAACGTGCCATGACGAGTCAGAAATAGTGCCACCTTCCCTCGACGAGTATTAGTCAATCTATGATTCGTGAGAGTAACGTCCTCAGCGTATATCAGTTAAAAAAATGATCAGCCATAGGTTTCATACGCTTTGAGCACTTCTTTTTTGGTTTCCTTTTGCGTTTAACGCCACGTGATGGTAACCCCTTCTTCCTAGCAGATCTCTTCTTTCCACCACGTGTTGGTAACCCCTTATTCCTGACAGATCTCTTTCCGCCACCACGCATTTTTCTCTTCGCATCTTTGATGATTTCATCCCGTGTACGTTTTAAATGTTTTATGTCCTCTGCCTCGTTAAAACATGTTTTAACGCCTTTCTCCCTAGGTACCTGGCCCCCCTCTTCAACAGTGGGACAGTGGTGCGTAGTATGGATGAAAAAATGGACCAAAGTCCACTACCACGCTGGTATCTCACCCCTCGGTATACTGTGAAAGGCTTTCTGTCCATTATAACTCAGTGCGCCGAAAGTGCAGCTTCACTGTTAAGCTCCTGTCACCGAATGGGAAATTTTTACCCTCAATCGTTCTTATATTGAGATATTGGTTATTAGGTTAGTTGCAACATTCACATAATGGGGTATGTCATATGTAATACTCAAACTCGTTCCTCTATGGTTGGGGATGTGAGCTATGCGTAGCAGACGTGCCTGGATATCCCCAACAAACTGGTGTTCCGCTATATTGCTGTAAATATAGCACATGTCTGGAGGCTGAGAGCTTACATCCAATTTCTCCATCTTCAATTGATACACTAAGGTGGACAAGTCATGCGGTGCCTCGTGAAATGTGTCTCTTTGGAAGGCTGCTCGATATCGCCCCTAGGTTATAATTTTGAACACTTCCGTCTTTAAGATTTCTGTTAACCTTTGATTTTAGGATTAGAGTATGTGCAGGGTTTCCTTTGTTTACGATTTCATATAATAAATCATTCGTTAGACTTGAGTTTTTTAAACTCACGTTTAAGTCTCTCACAACATCCTCAGCCGAAACATAACGACCAGGTCCTAGTGTTACTTCTGTATGAAAAACTGTGCAACCTTAGTCAGGGCGATACGTATAGTTTCATCCCAAGTTAACCCGGCTCTTGCACACTCATCATAGTCTCTAAGAACCATAAAAACGGTATCTTTATAATTAATATTTAAAAAGAGGGTGTCCAGCTGAATTTCACATATCCCCACCTCATACGAATCACGGCCCAACTCAATGGATCCATGGAGCTCTGTTACAAAGTTGGCTAGTGTGTTGTTAGGTTGTACAGACAGGGACGAGGAGGACGGGAGTGTGACGTAGAAATGGTTAGGAGTCATGCTGCATACTAATTAAGCTTCATTACTGCATCAGCTTTTATATAGGTATTGAAGCTTTCTGGGTAACCTAGCCACTTCACCAGGTACATTTTTCTCTTTCCTGTACCTTTGCTTCCTAAAATTTTCTCAATTTTAAACACATTTTTTCCTAAATTAAATGCCACTTTCTGCAATTCCTCGCGGTAAAAGCCTCCCGAGATCTCTTCTCCATTCAAATCTTCAACGTAATCATTATATTGCCCTTAGATCTCATAGCCCTAATTTTAAAAATCTCGTGTGTCCAGCCTTGCTCAAAACCTTTCGCGAATTTATTTCTCGAACGTGACAGCCTTACATAGTCATTGATTTTGAAACGCGCAGAGTGTGGTGGTGGTGGCGGCACTCCATCTCTTCTCGGGCGCTTGCCTCTTTCTAAAACATCGTTAGGCGTTGTACCGAACATACGATGGTGTGAACGGTTGTAGGATGAAGCCAAAAAATCGAGAACGTTTATATATCTGTTTTTATGTGTAAAATATCGGTGCATGCGTTCCTTTATGGTACGTTGAACTTTTTCAGCTAAAGAAGCCTTATGTATAGAACTGGAAGTGTAATAGCTGATATTAAACTCTGACAGCATGTTCTGAAAAGCTCGTCCTATAAATTCTTTTCCCATATCCATATAAAAATAGCCAGGAATCCTGTTTTCTTTAAACATCAGCGTTTTGGCCGCTTTAGCAACTGTTTCAGGCGATTTATTTTTCAGGGGAATTAGCCACAGGTATCTAGAGAATACATCTATTATGAATAGGATGTAACCGTAGCCATCGTTGTACACTGAATATGAATATCTTTGCATGTGTTAAATCTGCCTGCCAAATAGAGTCAATTGAGGCGGCTGTTGTCTTGGCTGTTTTAAACCTTTTTCTCACAGGCTTATGAAGTGTATAAGCATCCTGGCCCCGCAAAAATCTCTCAACATCTTTTTCCCTTACACCATAAGCACCTCTGTACAATCTATTAAAGCCACCATAGGATGCTGGGTTAGAAATGTCATAATAGTGCTTATACGTTAGCCATTTGCGTATTTTAGAGGCACGTGGATAAGGTTGGCCGTCTACTCTCTTCTTTCTCCTCTTCAGAGACATTGCAGCTGCTGGGGGCGAAGGTGTACTCAGTTGTGACACGTGCGATGCATGTTCCAAGTCTTTTAACCTATTCAGATTACCTATCAATGTTTTGGGGACATTTATTTGTTGTAGTCTTGCTTTAATATGCCTCCATCCTGTTGGTGAGGGCCTATCCCACTTTCTCACCAGATCATGAACAATATCAACGATATTGGACCCTTGTACCCTTGTTCCTTCAACAATGACCTCGCCTGTATCGGTCCACTGTATGATGGGGTCCTCACTCAATAGATTATAAAGACTTAGCCCTTTATTCCTCAATGTATGGGGGAGGCTGTTTTTTAGCACATGTTCGATGTGTTGTGTTCCGCTGCTCTTTGGTTGCCCAGGTTCTGCATCGTTATGCTCAGCGCTACTCGAGCTGTGCCTCACGGGGAGCTCTGTAGGATGCTTATAATCTTCGTACTCATGAAGAAATTTCTGCAAAGCCTCTTGGTACAAGATCCTTTTCTCATCAGGTGCCTTTTCACTGTTTAATAGGGCTAGCAACTCACTTTCCATTCTTTTAAGCCTACTTTTACGGGGTTCTAGAACCGCGTCTGGACTCCTTTGTAATGAAGCATACACCTCGTGCGGAATCACAACCACCTTCTTCATTATATTAATCTAGTCAGTAAAGGTCCCAAAATTGAAAATAAGATGGGCAGGAACGATCCCTCTTTGTACAATAATACGCTTTTTCTTACCCACAGTCTGACTTTTATGGGCGAGCGTCCGTATTATGTTCTTGTAACGACGTAAGCGAGTCTTCTGAGAGGATTTCATTGGAACATTACATTTTATAACATTAAGGCAGATTTCACAGATGCATTTTAAAAAGTCAGAGTCGATATTTTTAACAAACATCTGCTGCAATGCCGAGGCAGTCGTTGATAGATTTTTATTAATTCGCGGTATTTCTTTAGCCTATTCGTCATTCTGGAATATACACGGTTTCAGGTTCGCTTGGAAATATATTCGTTCTTAGAAGCACCCTAAACGTGTTTCGCGGGTGAAGGTCACAAAGCAAATATCCATAACGTTGGTTTGTGACCTCTTTATAAACCTCCAAAAACTCCTTACGCTGATTCGGGAACATTTGACTGGCTAATACCCAATTTGTGACACATCTCTACGTTGCGCGAATAAACTAGATATTGCGTATTTAGCGACACATCGCGCATGTATCTATTTTTGAAAAATAGATTCTGATAATGAACACGCTTATGTTAAGGTGGTGGGAGAATAAAATGTCTCGGCAAACGTTTTATCCATCTCCAACATGAGGTCGTCAATTACGATGACTGTATGTTCATTTCCCTTTAACGAATTAACGTCATAGACCCCTTGTGGAACAAAACATCATCTTGGTACTCGTTGAACACTGATTGGTATGTCGAATAGCACCATATAACTTTATGCACAAATTTTGAGAACATTTCCCCCTTTTCTTTAATGATTTTAAGCATAAACACCGTTTTACCACATCCTGTAGGTCCAGATATAATACATGTGGATGGGCTCGTGAACCTGAATTTTTCTACAGATTCCATTTCTAACACGTCACACCCCTAAGTGGGTCATTTACAAAATATTACAAATAACGAGTGCTGCTCCTTATATTTTGTTTTCTTCTTCCACAGAACCGTGAATGACGACGATGTACAGCCCCCCATCATCGATATCACGGATGAACCCATTGACCGTGCATCTACAGTACCCACTCCCGCCGATGAGCCCTCACCAGCGACATATGTAGCACGTTCAAAGCGGAGGTGATGACGAACCCTCCACGTCAGGTATAAAGCGTTCCAGGGTTGTTGGAACGTCGGTAATAGAACCCCAACCCTCAACGTCTTACGCAACAAGCCCCCAATAGTACCTTCCGCCAATATACCCCCTTATTCGTCCTCCACAGCAGCTCCCCGTTCTGTTGATGCTGCAGTAATAGAGCCCCAACCCTCAACGTCTTACGCAACCAACCCCGCAATAGAGCCTTCCTCAAATATAACCCCTTATTCGTCCTCCACAGTAGGCTCCCCGTTCTGTTGAGGATGGCATAACATTCGAGTTGGTGCGCACCGCAACCCCACCCCGGCCTTGACTAGAAATCGGTATATAGTCAGGGTTGATCCTAGATCCATGTATAGCAACGGTATTGAACACGGACTACGGCGCGTAGTAGAGCGTATTGTAGAGTTTGCCCTTCAGAGCGTAAAGTCAGGACGAGGCTGTCCTTCAGATTCGGGTCAGATGACGGTGATGTAGATGATTTTTGGGTAATAGTACCATTCAGGCGTTTGGCGGCTGAAGATGTAGAGTATATATTAGGTCGTATAATGCAGGCCTCACAAAGTAGTATAGCCTTCAATATGGACAACTTCACGTTAAATATTGACCGTGTATCCCGTGTTGCGGGTCATAGTGCCACACCGTATACTCTTAATTTCAATTCTCAGGCTATTTTCAGACGGCATATAAACGTCGATCGTGGTTGCGGCTTTATAGCAGTAGTGTTAGCACGTACGTTTACTGTGCTAAATACACAGGCTACAAAAATTTGGCTGCCTACGGTCGTGGAGCATGCCCGTAAACGAGCTGTAGACTGTGAACTTGAGTTTGACTGTAATATGGGTCCTGAAGAGCTGAGAAGGGTAGAACAGGAAATGAATGCTCGTATAGTTGCATTTGGACTGGATGATCGTCGTAGAACTGTGTATGTTTTTAAAAGCAGTGTGAGAGACCGTACAAGACTTCTACTTATTTTAGGACTGTCAGGTACAACATACCTCCCCATCCGTAATATATAAGGTGCCTTTACGCAAGTTATGACAAAAGTCGAAAATATGGACGACATCATGATTTGTGTAAAGGGTGTCTCGAGTTTGCGGATGATATAGTGAAACATTGTAAGGAATGTCACATGGTATGTGAGCAGTGTAAAAGCACCAAATGTGAAAGCCGTGTAGTTGAAGTTGAGAAGAGGGATTGTAATGTGTGTAGACGCACATTTTTCAAAAACAACTGTTTTGAGTTCCATAAATCAATTGGCATGTGCAGGAAAATGAGAATCTGTGAATGTGGCATGTTTCACAGGATGGATAATTGGGGAAAGTTTACCCATAAATGTGCCGAAATTCACTGCTCTAAATGCCATGAGAAATATAAGGCGGATGGTGTAAAGCATGTATGTTATATGAAAGACGCCAAGCCTAAAAACAACCCTTGTATAACTGTACTGCGATATAGAAACATACACGAACGCTGAAACCAAAGAGGTTATTCCACATTTACTTGTGAGCCAGACTATCTGTGATGAGTGTATGGTAAACGGACAAACGTTTTTAAAACGAATGTCCACGATAGCCCTGTAAAACTATTTGTGTCCTATATTGTCAAGTTAGCGGACAAGTTAAAAAAAATGACTGTACATTCTCGCCAATAACGAGGCAAAATTTGACACAGTTCCTTTATAAAGAGTTGCTTGAACACGAGGCACGAGTCCTCTGAGATATTTACAGGTGATCCATTGAAAAGAAACTAATACAGATGCAAATAAGAGGTAATGTACAATTTAAAGACACTTTATTATTCACAACTTGTAAATTAGCAAAGCTACCCAAGGTGATGGGCGTAGCAGCTGAAGTTTCAAAAGGATACTTCCCTTACACATTCCTCACTAGTGAGACTTTAAATTATGTAGGACTACCTCCACCCAAACATTACTTTAACTATGATTGTATGAGCAGATGAACGTGAAGATTTTGACCGATACTACAACAGTTTAATGAACGTATCCTTATAATATAGCTGATGAATGTGAGTTATTGCGTGAATGATGTGCGCGTGCTTAGAGTATGTTTCCAGGCCTTTAGAAGGATGTACATATGCCGTTTCAAATGCGATCCGCTACAAGTCGAAACCACCATCTCCTCATTATGTTTTACGGTGTTCAAGAATAACGTCATGCCTAAAGATACCTTAGCCATTATCCACAGAAACAACCCCCAGTTATGGGCACAAGGCTATTTACTGGCTCATACACCTACAGCAGCAGACAGGTGTATACATAAAGCATGCCAACACGGGTGAAGTACCCATTAAGGTTAATGGCCGTGTTTTTTGTGTTGATGGTCTAAGTGAAAACCGTGTCACTGGCGAGAAGACTGTGTACTCCTTTAACGGTTGCTGGTGGCATGGATGCCCCCGTCCTGAGTGCGGAATCGCAGGAGATATCCACGGTAGATCTCCTGCCGACTGTCTTGCGTGGACGCGCACCCGCGATCAACTTATAGGGTCCCAGTTCACTCACAAAGTCTTGTGGGAGCATGAATATGATGCACGGATGGAAACAGACGGACAATACCGTGAAGAAATAAACACGATCAAGCGCTCAATGGTGCTGGATCCTCTCAAGTGCGGTGATAGCTTGTTCGGTGGGCGTACAAATCCCTTCAAGCTATACTTTCCACCTACGGAGGGTGTGAAGCTCCACTACTACGATTTCTGTTCTTTATACCCCTACGTGATGAAGAACAATCCGTACCCCGTGGGTGCGCCTGAAAAAATGGTGGGCCCTAACCTACCCTCCATCAACGATTTTTCAAGAAATTTGAACGGATACTATTTTGGCCTTTCTTTCGTAGACGTGCTCCCCCCTCGCGATTTATGGATGCCGATCTTACCCGTCGTTATAGATCACAAACTCATGTTTTCCTTGTGCGTGAAGTGTGCAGAAGAGAACAATGGTGATTGTGGCCATACACCCCATCAGCGTAAGATCAGAGGTGTATACACAAGCCTTGAGCTGGCCCTAGCCGTTCGCCATGGGTATAGAATAATGGGTATAGAATAATGAAGATACATGGAGATTGTGAATGTAGGTAATACTTACATAATAAAGTACAACAATACTGAATTGGCCACAGATACCTCACGAGTTACAAACATTCCTGTAGCCAGCTTCACAACAGCCTACGCGTGCATCAAACTTTGGGACCTATTGCATTCTCTTGGGCGGCGGGTTTTGTATGCCGATACAGATAGCGTGATATTCACAGAGAAGAGGGGTGAATACATGCCTGCTATCGGGGAGTTCCTCGGTGAGCTAACTGACGAGATCAAGGATGAGTATGGGCACAACGCATACGCCGACTCGTTTGTGTCAACAGGGCCAAAAACCTATGGGGTACGGGTGAGGATAGGGGATGAAACGAAGTATATCGTGAAGGCTAAGGGTATCACGCTTAACCAAGCGAATCGGCGGGTCTTTAACTTTGATTTGCTGAAGGAGTTAGTGTGCTTGGAAGATGATGATGAGGGTGGCCGTCCGCCCCAACTGACTGTAGGCACCCACAATTTTCGGGCGCAGAAGTTGGGGGGCGTGAAGGAACTTAGGCACAAAGGTGTGCCGTAATAACTACAGGAAACGCTACCAGGTGCCTGGTACCTAGGGCACCGTGCCCTTTGGATACCATAATCTTTGATATGTCTATTGCTAACTTATTTATTGCACGTATTTGTAAATATATACATCCTTATTATTTCGTTTATTAAATAAATCATGTTTCAACTAGCGTTTCACTTTGCGTGTGTACAGTAAAAAGTTAAGCTCCGCCCACTGTAAGACCGGCAACGTGAATCATGCCGCAACATGAGCAGTCATCTACCCTTCCGTACTCAGTTGACCTCTGTATACCCTTGAGCTCAGGCGTGTATTCTCTTGCATAGAAGAAAATAGTAATGGCTACCTTTAATATCGCATGTTCAACATTTATGAAGTGGTATTCTGCTAAGTGCGTAGATGTAGTGGATACTGAAAAACTCCCTATTCCCGCCTCCTTTGCCTCTTTTAAGGCTGCATTGAATCGTGTGAAGGGTCAGGCTATTCAAATACTCTACGGATATTTTGGCAAGGGGGTTGTTGGATTTCGCAGTACAGACGATGTACTGAAGTATGTTATAGAACTAAGCTTTATAAAGGCTCACATATACCGCGTGGTAGAAGGAGCAACACGCTCAGAAGATAAACAACAGTTATGGATAGTGAGTCTTGTGGATGAGTGGTGTGATAAGCGGTATTATATCATGTTACACCATACCGATTACTCGTACCCTACGGCTGAAAATGTAAATCTTGTCATCATGGACAATCTTAAGTATTTTTACCACTACATTAATATATATCATGATGAGGTTTGTAGTGAGGTTGTGGCTAATGGATTGTGTGAGTTTTTATCAGATTTTAGAGATGAGTATGGACTGTTAAACAAAAAGGATAAATATGAACATATGTTTCTCTCTAATAGAGCGCCGGTTTGTGAAGATGTTTAGGAGTGATAAAACATTTAAAAACGTTATAAAATGTGTTTAGTTCGTGCAAATCCCCCTTTTCAAAAATGTCCGGTGCGTATTCGGGGGAGTGGGAGTGATAAAACATTAAAACCAAAATTAATTCTTGTATCGGAAAGTTTCTCAAGACACCTGCCCAATATAATGGGATACAACGATTCATGTTGAGTCAGCGCCGTACACGTTTCATTAGATTATGGTGTGACTCACTCCTCCCGGAGCATACGAGTTCGAACAAACCCATTCACGTTTCATCAGGGTGACTCACCCTGCCCGTCGACCCGAACCTGCCTGCCTGCCTCCTGTGGCTCATAGTCATCTCAGAGCTTGCGCTGAGTGGACGTGCCATAGTCATCTCGAACCGAGTGGACGTGCGAATACGATGGAACTCCCTTTGAGAAGCATTCTCAATGCCTCGTACGACGTCTCCGTGACGAAGTCATTGCGAGTGTTCAGGCGAGAAACCGGCACCATTAACTGTGTGCTTGAAACGATCTGCAGGCATGCAAGCAAACGCAACGTTATTTAAGTCTTGAGGAGATGCATAAAATCTTCCCATCTAGGACGTTTTGGCGCCGCCGTTTGGGCGCCACCGTTTGGGCGCCGCCGTTTGGGCGCGGAGCCGGTTTGGCGCCGCCGTTAATTAGTATTAAGTATTAAGTAGTAATACTTGGTTATTAACCTGAAGTGCTGTCTGTCTTTTCAGATAAGTTGTGTTGTTGCCCTTAATAGCATAAATGTCTGAAAATATATCAAGTAAGAAAGGGAAACAGAAGTTTTCACATAATGGATATTTGTGTGTTTGATAAATGTAGCAAGCGCGACCCTTCGTTACTTTTTTGGCGGTGCGAGCAAAAGAGTCAGTGTATTATAAGGTGTGTATATAATATGAGTACTTTTCCGTTATCTGCCCCATTGACGATTGGATAGGTTCAGTCATGATATTTTCGTTAAAACTAACAAAAATATCACAACTTAACCTAACCAATCGTCACTGCCCGGTTAGGTCAACTGTACGCCCTTGACGATTGGTTAGGTTAAGTCGTGATATTTTCGTTAGTTTTAACAAAAATATCACGACTTAACCTAACCAAACGACGCCCAAACGGTGGCGCCCAAACGGCGGCGCCAAAACGTCCCATTCCGAAAATCTTCGTGGTAGTTGAGAGGTGGGCTGAGACCCGTTATAAAATACCAGCTGACGTAGGTACAATAAGAGAGATGACTAGTGGCGCCTCCTCATATACCATTGTTTGTACATTGAGTGTAAATAACGAAGAACCCTGCATTGATATACGACTGATGTGGAAGAACACAGCTGATAATGACGTTCTTGTTCCTACACGAAACCGTTTCATCCTCGACAGAATGTTTGAGATCATCGGATTCCGTAAGCTGAAGCCTATAATAGATGTGCGTGTTACAGACATGATTTATTTTGATACGGTTCTTGAATACACATACACCGCTCTACTCGACGGATTTGTTGAATGTAGGAATGAACAGGGGGAGAACGGTCTAGATTTGGATGCATATTTAAAAGAAGAGTTCACAATTGAAAAGTTCGGGGCGGTCGGTAAGAAAAAATCCCCGATTGGAAAGGCATGATTATAAACTTGTATCTAATGTTGTGGTTAACGATGACATTTTTGTGCGTGCTTTTGATTGTGTTCTAGCCGTGCTTAAAGATAACTTGCCCGCCGAGTGTAAAGTGGGGACAAAAATACTATTGAACGATATGAAAGCCAATTATATTGAATATAGGCCACCGTATCAGTTAAACGGTGAAGTGATGCTTGGCGGCTTTACCACATCGTACAAAGTAATGGCGATGTTGATATAGACTATCAAATGCAAGTTTAGTGTTTTGCACCGGAGAACGTAAAGACAATATATATTTTTCTGTAATATGATTATACGTTTTGTATATTTCGAATATAATTTAATATATATATATATATGTACAATATAATATATATATATATATATATGGGGGTTGGCACCAAGGGGGGTGCCTTGCAACAAAGGGGGTTGGGGTGGCACTCTTGCAACATTATGCAATTGCTCTGCACTCTAACATTTTGCGGTCATACTACTAGTCCCTTATGGCGTTCAACTTTGGATAGCAGTCACCGCCTCCTTTAGCTAATTTTTTACCTTCATAGCTTTCTCTGCTGATCGTTAAACATTTATGGCATTGTTACCATAATTTATAATGTTAATATTTATCGTTCGATAGAAAAATAAAGTTGGATGTTCTTATGCTGTTAAATTTACTCGGCACAAATTATAACAATTCTTGCAATGACAGTTAATGATACAAGTTAATGTTAATAATGATAAAATGCAAGATAACAATTACAGAAAAAATAATAATGCAGTTACAGCTTACAGACAATTAGATTGAATAAAACATATGAAATATACGAGATGTACACGACACCAAACTGACTGCAGGCGAAATAAATGACTAATAAGGACGCAGCCAGAGATATACTGACGAAGGAATAGTTCGCAAAGATGAAACAGCAAGAGTATTTTGGAATATTCTCAAAGGAAGAGGCTCGTCGAAGATTGATTGATGCTTTTTCTGGACTGTGCTTGTATATCTTCAAACTTCAAACTTTTTCATTCAAAAAACAGAATGACAGAGTTTTATAATTTTTAGATATTTATAACGTTAATATACTCACAGTACTCTCATCTGTAAGCATGGAGGCTTTTTAGGCAAAATTAATAGCAATTACTTTATTTATCACATAAAAATAGTGAAAGTGGTAAGTAATATAATAGAAACAAAAAAAATAAAATAATAATAATAATAATAATAATAATAGCAACAATAATAATAATAATAATAATACTAATACTAATAATAGCAATAATAATAAGAATAATAATAATAATAATAGCAATAATAATAATAATAATAATAATAAATGCAATATAAAATTTACAAAATGTTACATAGCTTTAAATTAAATGATTTATTGTATATTGGGTGGAAAATAAAAGCTGCTTAATAATAATAATAATAAAAAAAATAGATTATGAAATTAAAGGTGATTAATGAAATTAGCATGTTTTAAATAGATGATTACAAAATTAATTACTATGATAAAAATGGCAGTAGTGAACTTATACATTAGTAGGAGTAAATGAGGTGCTTTTTAGGTGGTTTGCGAAATTGACAGTTCTGTGCCCGCTAACTCCTAAAGTTAGCGCTGCTAACGACGACAAAATTCAGCGCACTGTATACAAAGTTGTGACGCAACTGTGATTTGAATAATCTAGTCTTCACAGAATAATATTTCTATTAGCAAAATCAACTTGCGATATTAGCTAGAGAAAAGCAGATCACTTCGAAAGTTTGGAAAATGCAGAAAAAACAGAAGTATTTAGAAGATATAGAAATAGATATGCATGTAATACAGGGCTATTGAAAATGATTCACCTGATTTCAAATGAGAATATTTTTTAATGTTACAAATACAGTGTGATTTGTGATACATCAACCAAAAGAAAAACTGTCTAAATTTTCTCTCTCACCTCATAAATGCTCTATGTGACTTCCCCTAGTTACACGAGCAACGTCGACACGATAGTCGAATTCCTCCCATACTCGCTCCAGCATGTCCGTTGTCACTGACTCTACGGCAGTAACAATGCGAGTTCGGAGCTCATCCAAAGATGTGGGTAACGGTGGCACGTACACAGTATCCTTAACGTACCTCCAAAGGAAGAAGTCGCACGGTGCACTGTGACTACCGATTTACAGCTCGAAAACTGCAACACACAAAACGCCTTCTGCTGTGCGGACGCCATTTTCACACTGACTGTTTGTTGCTAGGCTAGGCCAGGGCGTGACTTTGGAGCCCTCTCGCGGTGGTCTTGTAAAACTCGGAGATTTCCTCTTTCATGTGTTGTATTCCCAGTTGATGCACGGTTGATAGGTACGGAAGTATTCTCAGTTGAAATCGGATGAATGAACTTTGAATAGTCCTGTATATATAGAAAGAAATAATTGAAACTGAAATTGAAACATTATTCAGAAAAAATAGGGTACATTTTTCCTGTTATAGCTGGACTAAAAATAATGATAAGACAGGGAATACAATAATAATGATAATATAATAATAATAATAATGAAACAAAGTACAAAACATTTGTAAGACATACAGTTTATTTTTTTTTAACAAGTTAGAAATGCAACATAGTAAAATATGTACAATATTCATTCACACAATCTAAAACATGAGTACATATAGTATTTACATCTTATACATGTGTATATATTTACAATGTGAACAAAAGTGAGGTACGTTCAGTAGTTTGATCGCAAAAGGAAAGAGTGCAGAGCAATTGCAATCAGGGATGCCACTCACAAATTTAAAAAAACCAAGATCCACTCGTAAAAAATCCCAAGGAATCCCAAGATATATATATATATCTTGTCGCTGACCCCAAGATTTGCTATATTTGTTTAAAGAAATCCCAATATCCCAAGGTATCGCAGAAAAAGCCAAGATCTTGGGATAAATCCCAAGTAGTGGCATTCATGAATGCAATGTTGATCAAATGAGTGTCAGTGCCAACCCTCTGTCCACTCTTGTTGCAAGGTGCCAACCCCCGCCCCCATTTCCAACCCCCAGGTTGCAAAAAAAGGGGGGAATCTTGCTGGGGGATGTCCACCTAACCTATTTGGGAAGAAGCTGGGACGGCCTCAACCCCCAAAGGAGTATACCTAACCTATGAGAGAAAGAGGAAGAGAGAGAGGAATAGACCATCCAGCGTCTGCGAGATGCAGAAGCTTAATGAAAGCTCAGGTAGCATCACTTGGCTTAGAACTCGAAATCCGCCAGTTGGCTTAAGCAGTCAGTGTCTCCAGGTATTATCAGCTAGTTGGCACATGGTATACATCGTTTGAACAGCCAAAAAGCGCACACAAACTTCCCGACTATACGCTCACAGAATCCCTATTATTACACACACATACACACACACACACACACAAACACAACGTATATAAACAGATGCATGTAAAGCTCATATAGCAAAATATATACAAGCATAAACACCACACCAAAAAAGCGACCACAGCACCACACCCAACACCACAACCACCAATCGTCTAAGTATAGCTTACCATCACCTAACCAAACCCACCTTACACACGGCTTTTACTTACCAGCTCCTGGTAGACCGACAAGGTCTCTAAATACGACCCAATTAATAGACAAAACTATTAAGCATAAACAAACACGTTTATGGGGGCCAGGGGGTAGATCGACAAGGTCTTAAGAAAGAGCGACGATAATAGATTTTCTATTAAGCTTCTCATGCTGGAACACCACGAGGCAACTTTGACGTTTGGTGGCGATCTTTTATACAAAAATCGAATAAGATAAACTAAGTTTAACGCCAAAACACATTTCCACCATAATATGCAATGTTATCCTTAAACTATAGCATAAAAAACATTAATATGATTTTTAAAACAAATAGAAATTAAATTAGGGGTAACTATTTCATTTTTCCTCTTTTGGACAATTATTATTTTGTATCAATACAAATTTATCTTTAATATACATTTTTATCTTTAAACCTTATTACAAAAAAATATTAATATAACTTTATATGAAAAAAAGATTGTATTTCGGGATAACTATTTCATTTCTCGTCGTTCGCCCAAATGGATTCTATTTCGGGGTAACTTATTAATTTTTCCCTTTTATCCAGTTATTTTGTTTCAATATAAATTTATCTTTAAGACACAAATATCTCTTTAAACCTTATTACAAAAAATATTAATATAACTTCCTAATAAAAATAAGTTCTATTTCGGGGTAACTTATTCATTTTTTCTCTTTTACGCAACTATTTTGCTTCAATACAAATTTATCTTTAATATACAATTTTATTTTTAAACTATAACATAAAAACGTTAATATAATTTTAAAAAAATAACCTATGGAATGAATAAGTTATATTTGGTAAAGACACGCCCCCAGAATTCGCGGCTCGTCCAATTACAATATGGGGCCATGAGAACGAATCCAGGATCTCTGGTTGGTGGAAAGTCTCGCTCTCACACAGGAAACTCGCGAATCGAATATTGGGGGGTGGGGCCAATCGGGATCACGTATATAAGAGGAAACATTTTCAGCTGGATCCACAACAGTTATTTTCATCAATGAATAAACAAACACGTTCTCTCATCATGGACACTTCCAGTCAGACACATCAGCTTTACTGCTCCCCGCAATTGTTTGAAGACGGGAACCTCTCTGCAATGATTACGCTCCATCTTTTCGCAGCGGTCGTCCAGAACGCCCTACTTTCAACGCAATCCATTGCAGAAATTTGTGACGTGACGGCGAGAAAGAACGAGTGGATGAAGAGGCGATTGAAATATGAGTAATTACGTAATAATTTAGTTTGTCATTCGTTCTCGGGCTATATACATCGTATCATTCAGTGCTTATCCCTCGCAAGTGTTAGTTAATTTATAAAAAGCCATAATAAACGAAGTGAAAGGATATCTGCCCAGGGGTTCGAGACTCTGCGACTGGGTTTAGTAACCCCGCTAATCTTCCTTCCTGAGAATGTCATTTAGACAGTGAATTTTATAATGCGATGAAGGCGTCCTTTGAAAGTGAAATTTTATTACGCGCTTGTTTCCTTGTACTTGTTAACTTAAAAATTTATAGTAAGTTCTACAGGTTGGTTTTTAGTACATCCAGCTAATCTTCCTTTTGAGCCCAGTTATTCTAGTTGCTTTGTGTTTATTATCTGATCCGATATTTTATTAAGTATTTAGAGAGTGAATTTTGTTTATCAAATAATTACGTGTTAACATTTATTTGAAATTAGTTTGTGAAATGTTTCATTAAAATAGCATGTATCCTCAATTACATATATATATATATATATATATATATATATTAGGGTGGGGTGAAAATTTTTTCAACTATTGCTTCACTGGCAATAAGGTGGATTGAAGGGTGATAAAAAAGAATATGAGAATTAAAAAAATTTCAATTCATCCTAAGTACCCCTTTTTCTCCCCAAAAAAATGGCAGCCAGCCAGTCATTATACGCTTCATAATTCGAAAAGTATTCTTTTTACAAAAAGGTTTGCTGAAGCAAAAATTGTTTATTTCACATTTTCTACCTCATATAAACGTTTCAGATGTTTACTGAAACTTTTTTATTTTTCACGTTTTTGTTGGATTTGGAATTGGTAATTTCTGATTATTAGTAACAAATATGGCTTCTGCTTCAAACATTAGAACTACAAGGAGTCAATCAAAACCACATTTTATATTTGTAACCGCACAAGATCTTCCTCTTACAACATTGCCAACAAATAAACAGGTGGGCCAATACCATGTGCTTTTAAAAGAAGCCACTTCAGTGATTTCACATAACTCTGATATTTTGAACAAAATTACTGAAGATATACTCTGTATTTGGAGAAAAGCTTAAATTTTTGCAATAGCTGACAAATCAGTTTATATCAAATTAAAGCGGTTCATCGGCAAAGCAAACGATCTTAGTAGATTAAAAAGTAGTGTCAAAATGAGAAAAAATTTTAATGACACCTTGGAAGAATTATTCGATATCAGTGCCTGTAAATGCCCTTTTATCTTCCATCAAAACTTTGGCTGTCCTGAGAGCTACGAAGATATCCACATAAGATGCACCTGTCGAAGAGAACTGAATGTACCAAAAGAAGAGCTTCTGTTTTTACAGGATCAGCGATCGACGCGTACAATGAAAATAGGGGCATTGATAAAGCCATGACAAAAAGAATTCAAAAAATGTAGTCTAGGAAATTGCGGACAGAAGAAGGAATGGTTGAAAGAAGAAGAGAAATGAATGACTCTCATATTTTAACTGAAAAGAGTGTTTTTCAGATGTGGAGAGTACTTCCACACAATATGAATTAGACCCACATCAGAGTGAATCAGACTATGAGTCAGTTGCCATACAAGGTCAAATGAGACTTCCATTGTCTACTGTAGCGATGGAAGCCGATAGATTTGGAATTTCAGATCGAGCAGCAGCTGCATTGGCTTTAGCTGCTTTAGTTGATTATGGAGCAATCACTAAAGAAGATAGTACGCTTTTGATTGACAAGAACAAAATCCGACGGGAAAGAGAGAAAATGAGAAAAAGTTTGGTGATGGAGAGTAAAGCTAATCCTGCTGTCATATCTGCTATATTTTTTGACGGCAGAAAGGACAAGACTTTGGTGAAGGTGAAGAAAGGAAACAAATGGTACGGAGACTCTATTAGAGAGGAACACTATGTTTTGGTGTCTGAGCCAGGAAGTGAATATTTAACCCATGTAGTCCCTGCTTCTGGTAAAGCTCAAGATATAGCTGATAGTTTGTTCTCCTTCTTTCAAGAGTCAGCTATTAATGAGAGCATTCATCTCATAGGATGTGACAGTACAAATACCAACACAGGTGCCAAGGGTGGGATCATCCACCTCATAGAAGAAAAACTAAAGAAACCGTTACAATGGAGCATTTGTATGCTGCATACAAATGAACTTCCCCTTCGACACTTATTTGAACATTTTGATGGTAAAACAAAAGGTCCAACATGCTTCACTAGAAAAATCGGAGTAGCACTGAAATAATGTGAAAAAATGCCTGCAGTTAATTTCAAACCAATTAGAGAAGGCATTGATTTAATACACATATCAGAAGAGGTTATCGATGATCTTAGCCAAGATCAACAGTATTTGTACAAAATTATTGTGGCTATAAGAAGTGGGAATGTCCCAAAAGATTTGGAAAATACAAAACCCGGACCACTGAACCATTCTCGATGGCTGACATTAGCAAATCGTGTCTGCCGCCTATACATTGCAGAGAAAACTCCTTCATTGGCTCTTTATTCAATAATTTTCTTCATTGTTACAAATTATGGACCAAGCTGGTTCGATATCAAGAGTAGACCATATATATGGAATGGACCACATCACATATTTGGAGCAATTAAAAGATTTCATCTTACAAAGGATGTTCAGAATGTAGTGAAGCCTTACATTGCTAGAAACGCATATTTTGGTCATTGCGAAAATGTTCTGATAGCAATGTTATCAGATACATCAGAACAAAAACGAAACAGCAGTTGATTTCATCATGAACATTAGAACAAAGACGGAAAATGTGTCCAAAATCAAAGAATTTAAGGTTCCTGAGATAAATTTTAACGCAATCGCATGGGATGATATTATTTACTGGTCAAAAGAAATGCTGACTGAACCTCCCCTCACTATGGCGCTCACAAATATTGAACTCAATGCACTTAGGGTTAAAAAAAACTGTGCCTACCCAATTATCCACTTTATTCACAAAGTGTCGAGAGGGCAATAAAATTTGTCACCGATGCGGCCTCATCTGTATATTCCCAAGAATCCCGTGATGGATTTATAAGAGCAAAAATTAGGTCTCGTTCATTGCTGCCATGTATGGAAACCAAGAAAGAAATGACTTCACTTTTTGACAATTAGCTTTTAATTAGAGACTGAAATAATTCACCAAAATTTCATAAAAGCAAACACTTCACGATTTTTGAAAAGGGATCTTTTTGGAAGTGTATTGATTATATGTTTCTGCAATTGTGGTAATAAAATGTTAATTTCTCTCGTTGATTAGTGTTGTTGTAGATTATAGTTTGAATATTCAAAATTATATAAGGTTATTAGCTATTATTAAAGTAATATACTTCGGTCATCAAAGAATTTTTAATTTATTTAGAAAAAAGTGATTTATTTGTGATATTTACCAAGGTAAATTTTCATCAAATTTAAAACTGAGAAAATAATTTATAAAATGGCACTTTCTAATGTATTTTTTTATTTCGAATCATTTTTGTTCTATAGTGTCTTTTAATTGGATGCATATTTTTCAAGTTATAACCATTTATATGTTTGACGAGCGGCCATTTTGTTTTTCTAAAAAAATGCGCTACTAGGGCAAAATTAATTTTTCTTTTATATCACTTTATGTCATCTATAGAATCCAATACAGCAAATTATAGGTGAAACAAATAAATATTCCACAAAGAATTGCGTTTCACCCCCACCCTAATATATATATATATATATATATATATATATGGAACAAATGAATTTTAATTAAAAAAGATTCAGTGTGGCTGATTCGTTTAATATCTGCCAGGTGCTCGATACCCTGTGACGGTGCTTAGTCATCCAATATGATCATTATTAGAAAAATGTATGAGCTGTCAAAATAATTTTGTCTACAAACGTATCCTTTCTCCTTATAGGTCCGATGCGGAACTCGATCGTGTTATAGCTACTTTTCGTGACAGCTTTGAAGAAAAGCAAATAGTCGAAGGCGATTTGGAGGTTTTACAGCGCAGTCAACCCAGTGACCTGAATACGGAGGTCGAAGTATTGGCTCACATCCGGTCCAACGAATGCCAGGTCGTCGGGGAACTAATGTAAGCTTTTTTTTCTTTTGGTTAAGAAAAAGACAGTGTATTTTCACCAATTTATTAAATAACAGAAATCATGTTTTATAAATTAGTACATTTCAGCTTACAGAATTAGCATCGAATAAATAAGACTAACATTATTGGGAACATCTTATATTTTGCACAATATAGTTACAATTATATATACACGCGTAAAACTTTACACAATACGAGTGCGCACAAATTTGAACTTTTTTTATCTGCATGCACACCATTTCATCGTTCATCTCAGTGTCGCACAAATCGAATAATTTAAAAAAAATTATAAATCCCTTCCCACGTAACATGTGCAGGAGAAATGAAAGACAATACATCCCGCAAGTATTACTGAAATATCCTTGTAATCGGTGGAGATTCCAGACAATTTCAGGGATATGTAACGGTTCGAAAAATTTTACAATAACAGGGTCACTCCACGGATGAGTCCACAGTGAATTAAAATAATACATTCTTTCCCTATTTTTAAAGTATATTGCAAACCAATGAATACCCTCGGCCCCAACAATGTCCGTGTTTACAATAATTCTCCCGCATTTTCTCGTAGTTGGTAATTTAATGTTTCATTCTTCGCAAACACACCGATAAATTTGGAGTGTGTGATTCGGTCACTATTCATTACTCTCTGGAGTGTATTGGCATCCATTTTAAGAGTCAGTGACTACGTTCTTGAAGCGCTCGACCTGAATTAGTTCTTGTGACTCGAGGTATACTAGTAACTAATAGGACCGTCTATCGGGTTGGCGAATTCCAATCTGACTGAGATGTTCCCACTTTGTTGTGGACTTAAGTGTGTATTTACACTAGCAGATAAGTCGGACGTGATATCAAACTAGTAAAGGTTAACTTGATCGATGAATTCTTTCTGCTTTAGCCCAATCGCAAGCTCATCACAAGCACCTGCAATATGGGCCAGATTAAGGGAAAAAATTTCCCATTCGGTGATGGGAGCTTAAGAGTAACCCGAAGGTCTTTCACATTCTATCGAGGGGTGAGATATCAGCGTGGGAGTGGGCTTGGAACCATTTTTTCGGCCATACTTCTCACGGCTGTCCCATTGCTGAAGAGGGGCGCCAGATACCTCGGGAGAAAAGTGTTATAATCAGGTTTTAACGCGGTAGAAGACATAATGGGTGCAGCTAAACCTAAAGGTCTAAAAAACATTTAAAACGTACACGGGACGAAATCATCAAAGATGCAAAGAGATAAATGCGTGGTGGCGGGAAGAAGAGGGCTGTCCGGAAGAAGGGGTTACCAACACGTGGCGCTAAACGTAAAAGGACATCAAAAAAGAAGTGTTTTCAACGAATGAAACCTATGGTTGATAATTTTGTCAGATATGATGTTATCCGTTAAAGGTAGTCTCAGTATGTCACTTCCTCGCACCCACAAGGAAGTTTATACCGTTTAATTATTTTATTCTGACTGCGAATTTCGAAGACAACAATTTATACCCTCGGTTGATGGCGTCCGCTCTCTCTCAGTCCGTTGAGAGAAGGGAATGCTGTTCTCCGTTGGAAGGATATAAAATGACGAGTTTCCATTTGTTAGTCCTTTATTTCTCAAAGTTGAAATCACTAATAAACACCCTTAACACAACACTTGCTTAGAGAGTAGTAAGAATGAACCAGAACCCAATTTGGTTGACTAACCACTCGAGAGGTGTGCCACGAACTGCCTCCCTGGAAGTGATTTTCCTCGAGGAGGTTCCGTGTTGCCACGTTTACAAAAGGTTGTTAAATCACAAAGTCCTATTATAACACTGATATTAGTCAAGAATTTATATAATGGTGGTTCGACACCTTAACTCTTTTTAACAGAAGAATTTATATAATTGTGGTTTATAATAGTCGAAAGAACATTTAGAATTTAGGAATTTCTGTTTAAGATTCTAGACGTGGCAATGGTGGAGAGCCTCGTTAGGCTTATCGAGGGGATGCCAGAGAATCTTCTGGGCATAAAGGCGATTCACACAAATATTAGGAATTCTAACGGAGTCATGTTTTAATTTACACGAGCAGAATAATATCTTTTAAAGAATTAATATTTTAATTCATACAAACAGAATGTCTTTAAATTTTAACACAAATTTATTTTTCCTGTGGAAACGCTTTTCCACATGGCTCCCCTCCCAGAGTTGATACTCGGGGGTTAGTTTGAAAAATCTTCTCAAACAAAAGTAGTTGGATGTAGGGTTTTATACAGACAAAGATATTATTGAAGAAGTAGTTGGATGTAATGTTACATAAAGACAAAAGAAATAGTTAAACAAAACACAGCTACTTAGTAGTTAATCCACTCTACTCATCAGTTAAATTTTACATTAAAAATCGATATTTATGCATTAATGAACACTTATATGTAGATAGAGACAAAGGAATAGTTAAACAAAATACCTCTACTTCGTACTTAATCCACTATATTTATCAGTTAAATTTTTAACAATTTATACTTATACACTAATGAACACTTATAATTAACTGTCACTTGTGTGTCCTTGAGCACTTGGAGTCTGACTTCTTTAGGTCCACTTTTTTACACTGATCTAAGTTCACCGTGTGCATACACTTTTAAACCATACGCGGTTTTTATCAAACTTTAAGAACAAAAATTTAGAGAAATGAATTTCAATGAGCTATTGGAAAAAGTACTTAAGTGAAATTGATACGAATTCTGCAAAGTTATACAGTATTGTCGTTTTTGAGAATTTTTTTTTTTTTTTTTTTTTTTTTTAGAACTTTGGAATTGACTCGACTTGGAAGGTATAAAATTTCCAGGGTTTGTGCCGTGAAAGGGTTACGTGTGGACATTGCTCGAGTTTTTGGATGTACGCGGTGGTGGCTCATTGCCTCCGACATCAATCATTCCACGTCTCAAGCGTAGTTCATAAATTTGTACGTAGGGCATGAATGTACGGGTATCGCCTAAACGGGTATATGGAGTGCGTGTGGTGTTAGCACTTGAACTGGAAGTGCGGTAAGGGAAACAGTTTGTACATGGGGTAAACCGACGTTATGTTTACTGTTCTTAGTTTCGTGTATTTGGTTCCTTTTGAGAGCGCGCGCGTGGCCTTAGGTTGTAAGTGTGTCGCGGTTGGTCGCTGCCCTTTTCGGCAGAGGTAAGGGAGGCCATGCCACTTGCTAGGCCAGGAAGAGGGGGTGCTCGTCCCCTGAGACGGGATTCCCCTGGCGGAGGAGGAGGCCTACATAACTGAAGCCGATAGGTAGGGTCCTTTCCCTCGTCATCCTTCGGTGACGGCGGAGGTGTTCTGGCCCGCTGTCGGAAAAGAGGAGGAGAAAGAGTCCTCGGTTCCACTTCTGAATCCCGAACAGCTGGTGGCACGAGGACCTCGGCAAGAGGAGCGGAAGGAAGCTCCACATTCGGAGAACTGACTAAGTTTTCTCTGGTCTCTCTAGGCGGGTGATTTTCAGTCCGTACCCTCGCAGGGGGTTTCGCTGGTGATATGCAGCTAGAGTAGTAGTAGTCATACAGATCGACAGTCTTTGAGATTCCCATTCGGGGGCGGTTCTGGAGAATGCCCCTCCCTTGGGTTTGGCATCCGAGGAGGCGGGAACTCCACTTCGGGAACGATCTTGATGAGGTCCTTGTGAATGACCTTACTTTTCCCGGTATGGAGGTGCGTCACCTCGTACTTATTCTGCTGTAGATCCTGCATGACGCGATACGGACCATCCCATCGACGATAAAATTTCTTGGGAGCGTGAGGAGGCTTGCGACTTTTGTCGAAAAGGTAGCAACGTTGGCCAACCCTTACAGATCGCTGTCTGGGGAAACGGCGATGTTGCTCCGCTTGCATCCGGTCTATGGACATTTCGAGGTGTTGTCTAGCTAACTTGAAGATTTCCCGAGCCCGATTTGTGCGTATGCGGTTATACTCATCCATCTTGTTCGGGGTTGGAAGTCCTTCCGTAGAGTCTTGGGCTTCACCAAAATCAAAAGGAAGACGTTTATCGTAGTGGTACAATATGAAGTGGGGGTATCTCCCATAGTACGATTATACGCGTTGTTAACGGCAAGTTGTGCCAGCGGGAGGCGCTCGTCCCAATTTTTACCATCGGCGTCGACGACATGTTTCAAATAGGAGATGATTTTGCCATTTTGTCGTTCGACGAGCCCGTTCGCCTGAGGGTGGTAGGCTGTAATGTGGGTGTTTTTGATCCCACATAATTTACACAGGGTATTCAGGAGTTTCGAACAAAATTCCGGAGCTTGATCCGAGATAAGCACAGAAGGGGTGTTATGATTCCTTATAACTCGACGTAAAAGAGCTTTTGCAACTACTTTCGCCGTCCGGTCGGGGATAGCTACCAGCTCGTTGTAACGCGAGAAATGATCAGTGAACACCAAGATCCGTGTGTTTCCCGAGGCGGTCTTTGGTAAAGGTCCAATCATGTCCATGCCGACCCGATCCCAGGGTGTGATAGGTACGGGATATTGGTGCATGTGGGCTGTTTGGTTCAGTGGACCTTTGTGCTCTAAGCAGGATGGGCAGACGCTGCAATAGTCTGAAACCCTTTTTGTCAAACTCGGGAAATGAAACCTCTCCTGGACTCGCTTTTGCGTGCGTTCTGGACCAAAATGGCCAGAAACTGGAGAGTCGTGGCATAATCGCAGAGCAAGGTCGACGATCTCGGCTGGGACCTCAATGACGTCCTTCCCTTGAGAGTTTCTGTAATACAAGATGCCGCCTTTTACGACGTGGTGAGAAGCGGACGGACTCGACGGCGTTGCCGTTCCACTCAGTTTCCTGAGCAATTTCCCGGTGTAGGCATTTCTGACCTGGGCACGGCGAAGCATTTGTTCCTCCCTGATGGGTAGAACTTGCATCCGGCGTATTTCGGCCTCAGAATCTGCCCGGAGTCGGGATAGATAGTCCGGCAGGACGTGCGATTTTCCTGGATGGTAGACTATACAAGGGGAAAACGTTTGGACTGATAGTGCCCATCGGCTGAGACGTCCCTCCAGGAGCTTGTTCTTGAATAGAGAGGTCAAGGGCTGATGGTCAGTCTTGACGGTGATGTCGTACCCGTAAATCATGTTCTTGAACTTCTTCAGACCCCATACTACTCCAAGGGCCTCCTTTTCGGTGACTGAATAGTTGCATTCAGGCTTTGACAACAAACGACTAGCATAAGCTATAGGCAACTCGACACCATTTACTTCTTGAAGCAGGACAGCGCCTAGACCATACTGTGATGCATCAGTCGCTAGAATGAAGGGTTTGGAATAGTTCGGGAACTGGAGGATGGGTTGTGCGAGCAGTTTGTCCCGAAGGGTCTCGAAAGCGACCTGTTGCGTTTTTGTCCATTCGAACCCCACATTCTTTTTGAATAGATTGGTGAGGGGAGTAGCGATTTTGGAGAAATCAGGAATCATGTTCCTGTAGAACCCACAGAATCCAATAAAATATCTTACTTCATCCGTGTTACGGGGAACAGGGCTAACCTCCAGTTGCCAGTAACCTGAGGCGAGGTCCAAGGTAGTGAAGTATTTAGACCCTCCAACATTTTGGATCACGTCTTGCATGTTGGGTATAGGGAATCGATCAGGAATAGTTATCGCGTTTAATCGACGATAGTCTATACATGGATGGAAAGTGTTATCCTTTTTGGTGATCAAAATCATAGGGGCAGACCAAGGGCTTGTTGAGGGTCTTATTAGGTCTTGCTCAAGCATCTCCTGCACATGCTGTTCAACGATGGCTTGTTGCGAATGAGGGATGCGATACGGCGGAACGTATACCGGCCGAGTATGAGGTTCTAATTTAATGTGGAAAGGAGCTAATTTGGTTCGTCCTAAGGGATCACCTTTGAGCGCAATCACGTCCCGATTAGCGACTAAAAATCCTAAAAGTTGATGGTACAGTTTAGAGTTTCGAAACAAGGGGGAATCTGGAGAATTTTGTTCGATCCGCTGGTCTAAGATTTCCCGATATTCCGCGTGGAGCTCGGCCGTAGGCAGCTCCGCTGAATCAAAAATTTTGCGAATATCTATCTGGATGTGGCCGGGGTCGAGAATTTCCTCATACGCCAGTAAGGCTTCTCCAATCCGTTGGCCTGTTTCCAACCTGATCGGTTTCATTCCTCGGTTGAAGCAAAGTACTGGAAGCTCAGAATTTCGGCAAATTCCCAGCGTTTGTGCCACAAGCAAGTTTGCTCGTGGACAGTTTTTTTTCAGTGACTAGATTGGTTCCGTCCGGAAGAGGGTTTCCTTGCCGGGACGCGACCCGAGCGGCAAAAAAAACTCTCTCAAACGGTTGAATAACGACTGGATCTCTAGACGACAAAAGGAATTGCTCCTGGTCTGAAAAATTCGCGCTGTCGGAGATCTCGGAAAAAGTGTCAAAATCCGAGTCTGCGTCAGCGAAGGCACAAGCATTATGACTATACTCGGTAGGATGGTCTTCCGTATCTCGTACGAAATCCGATCCAAGCTCGACGGCCATGTTGGTTATGGTTTCTGACGCATCATGGGCCTGTGTCGATGATAGTGACGCGTCTGGATCCTCAGGAACATCACCAATGGCAAAATTCGGATCGAGTTCGATGGTACCGACGAAATCAGGTCCGGCAGTTGCCGAAGGATTGGGACTTCCTCTTTTACGCGTCGAGTGTGTACCAAGGTAACTAGGTGGAATCGTTACCGTCTTCACACTCAGAGAGGGTCTCTTGCTCCGACAAGAGTCCTCCGAAATTTCACAAGATAGAACTTTTCGTTTGGAACCAGAAGACACGTTGTCCGCTAGAACCAAGTCTCTCGGGTCATCCTTATGTTTCTGAGCCCCTTGGGGACTTCCCTCGCCGGCGCGAGGACATGGTTGCTCGTCGGCAATGAACCTCTGGACACTTTTCCACAAGTGCGAGAAGGGACAGTCCCTAGTGGTGAAAGGCCAAAGCTTCCTCGCTAACCCACGTGGGTCTGCGCGTTGGTTCTGCTTCGTTAGAACCGGTCTGCGAGCACATGAGCTCTTTCCAACGAACGCGTGGACCTCATGTACTAATTTCTCCAATGAAACGTCTTTCGACACAAAGGGGAAAAGATGCTCATACAACTCGACATCATCTAGCCGAGCTGTTCTGGGGGCAGGGGCTGCCTCCCCCACGAACGTATGGACTTCTTCCACTAATTTTGATAGTGGCAAGTCCTTCGCCGCAAAAGGAATAAGCTCTTTATACACATTGCACCCTTCTGCCGGTCTGGGGCTCCTACCCCTTACGTCTTCCACAGGGGGTCCCTGTAGAAACTGGGCGGCGGCACATAGCTGCCGAAACGACATACGATCCTCGGGACTGTAATTCACTGAACTGGCATCTAATTTAAAGACGCCCGGACTCGTGGGATGACCACGTGAGCTATAAATAGGATATAACCTATTCCCAAATTCGACGTGCTGGAATCCGATCACATTCCATGCGCTGGACGCCAAGAAATCCATTCCCAGCAAAATATCGGCCGGAAACTTGGTCGCTCCCGGCACAATGATGCCTGAAATCTCGAAACACGCGGATCCGACCCACATTGGTAACTTAACAACTCCCAATGAAGGGATACGGTTGCCAGTAACTCTTCGCAGGGTAACGTGGGCAGGCCTTATCCCCAATTGTTTGCGGTTTATTGACTTTTCCCCGCAAAACCGCTCCAAACTGGGCAGTTTAATGAGAGTTGCTTGGCTTCCGGTGTCTAGCAGTACGTTCCCAGACTTCCCAAAAACTGTGATATCAACAAGCAGGTCCTTGTTCGTGGCTCGGATGTGCCGAACAGGCAAAGAGGGATCATCCAATGTGGATGAAGGGTATAATGGCAAAGGCCAGGAGCCCTCCCCATTTGTTTCCTTAGTCCTAATACTTCGTACGAACGAAAACTTACCATCTAATTCTCTACTATTTACATAGTCACAATCGCGTGACCGTTCCGGGGGGTGGTTCACTCCCGCTCCCCTAAATGCTGTTCTAAAAAAGGGTCGAATCCGGGATCCATTTCCAGTGGGTCTAGTACATCCTCCCCTTCAGCCGAAGTGGCGAGCGAGAGCTGAGCGGTAGCAACCCTTGCTTCCTCTTGGGGGTCCTCGCACTCCACTAGGTAGACCCGCTTATTCCCGACTCTGGTCAGGAACTTACTCCGTGTTGATCGTTGGGGTTGGTCGTCCCTAAACTGCGGCCGTTGTTGCTGGCTCGTGGACGACCCTTTAGATCGGGCTGATTGCTGACGGTTCGTGGGGCCTGACGGTTTTTTCTGTAGCGCATTCTTACATGATTCCCGCTCCCCTCGTCGATGCCCCTGCTTGCCACAGATCCCACAGTACGGGACGCTCCTGCACCGCCTCGCAAAATGCCCCGACTTCTCACAATTGTAACACGTGGGCGGCGTGTCCTGCTGCCTTGTCTGGGGTTGCTGTGATCCTCTGGGAGCGAACAAAGGGTCCTGCACCGTTTGGATCCCCCTCACTTTCGCCTCTGCCTTCAACTGGTGGGGAGGCCCTGCCAAAGAAGGGAACACTTTCCTGACCTTGTTTAGCTGGTCAATGGCAGTTTCTGATGTCGTGACGTCGCATACCTCTTGCAGTTTCGCTCGCTGAGGAGCTCCCATATTTGCGTACCACACACTCAGGGTGAGTACGCGTTGCATTTCTAGTGGTACCCGGTACCCCCATGCATCCCGGGACACTTTCGTAAACCTTTGCACCCCTTCGTTGGTTCGATTTATAAAGTCTATGAAGTCTTCACCCGAATCGGGGTTCCACCTGAGTCGAAAAAGATTATTTATCGTCTCCAGGGGCTGCGAGTCCTGCCATTCCCGGTAGAAAGCCAAAAAATTTGCCCGAAACTGAGTCCAGGTGGTCGCATCGCAAAGCCCTTGGGACGTTTGCACCGATTTAAGGGCGTTCCCCTCCGAGGGATGGAGGAATCGCTTCGATTCGCTGAGTCGCTCCTAGTCAGTACTAATCGACTCGTTCTGGAAGTATGTCTCGAGGTTCGTGATCCATTCTCGTGGGGTGGGTCCAGTCCTAACCCCATTTATGGTACCCTGGAAGATCGGAACCGCCGAAGGGACATTTGTAACCCGGTTGAGATTAAAAGTGGGGCGGGATGCCGTGGAGGCCTGATCATCTTCACCACGTTGCATGTTTGGATCGGTCTGGTCCAACGGAGACGAAGTTTCAGGAGTCGAGGGTGGAGTTGCTGTATCGTTGCCGCTCTCCGTGTCCTCGCCGGAGTTGCCGTATCGTTGCCGTTCTCTGTGCCCTCGTCCGCGTCTCATAGAACGATATACGCGAAGAGAAGAAAAAAAACGACGGTGCGAACTGGGTTCTACTGAATAACTGTAAGGAACGGGACGGGACTGATGCAACGAAATGAGAAAAACAAAAGACCCGACGATAAATCTATATGCGTTTCCTCATTAATCGAAAAAAATGAAAATAAAAGTTCGCGCACGGAACGCGAAAAAGCGAGGAGAAAAAAAAGAACTTTTACCAAAATGTAACCGCCGAGATGCGCCGAATTCGCGCGTTAACGAATCAAACAAACAAACACGAACTATATATATACAAATTAGGTAAAAAAAAATTTTTCCCAAGAGTCAATACAATCAACTCGAATTAAAAATTCCGTTTTTTTTTCTCAAATTCCATGAATTTTACCATGTACTTTGCAGAAATCGTTTCGTTACCAACAATAAAATATATAAATCCTTATATATTTAAATAACCAATTACTGCATATAAAAACAAACCTGTCAATTTTTCCCTCTTTCCACAAAAACCCAAAAAGAAGAAAAATTGAATTTAATTTGTTTACAAACAACAAAACTAGTTCACCTATCCATACATACACACAAATATTGAAAAAAAAATCGCTTTACAATCACAACGGACAGTGAAATTGAATTAAATTGAGTTTAAACACCGATAAACAAAAAATTGTTTTTAACTCACCAATGACAATTTAAATTGTTTACCAACAATAAACATATACTGTAATTTATCGATATACGTAAAACACTGAATGCACCAAAAAAAACCACAAATCTTCTATCAACAAAAGAAGAATAATAATGGAAAAATAAATCTTCAGCCCAAGAGAATATTTTTTTTTAAAAATTCCCCCTTTTTTTTTTTCAAACCAATGCGTTAAACACTTTTTTTTTTCCCCGTATTTATTTATATATTGCCTTTTATTCATACTAATGTTACTCTTACTTGCCAAACGCACTTTTACTCCAGTTACCGAGATTTCTCTATTTCCTTTTATTCCGTCTTGAAAGCACGTTTGTTTTCGTTTTCTTCGTCTCGTCTTGAGATAACGTCTGTCGTTTCTGAGTGAGTCCTCTCAGTTTCCGATATTTTCGTTGAGCAGAGTCGAATGCGTTCGACTCTCGCGCTTATCCACGAAGGCGAAACCGTTTCCGCCTGAGGTGCTCTCACAGAATCGAACACGCCCGACCCTCGCAGTCTCTCATTCCTCCCTTGAAGAACGTTGCTCGTTGACGATTAACGGCTTTTAGAATCTTCTCCAATTTCGATGATTCCTTCACTCTCCGTTGTGGGAATTTACGTCACTGCTATGCGTCGCAAAGACGTTCCAAGAGAAATTAAATTCGTAAAATTCCTCTCCGCGTGCCCGATTAATAATTTCCGTTATAATCCTCTCTCTAAACAAGTGCGTGGTTCCACTGAAATCCGACGTTCGTTTCGGATGCGTTGATGTCCCTTTACCGGGGTTCTGCTCACAGGTTTTCAATTTCTGCTCCTCGGGAAAATGGCGGGTGAATGATTTCTTCTTTAAATCCTGGTATAGGTCGCCAATGTCGGAATGATGTTCTCCGTTAAAGGTAGTCTCAGTATGTCACTTCCTCGCACCCACAAGGAAGTTTATACCGTTTAATTATTTTATTCTGACTGCGAATTTCGAAGACAACAATTTATACCCTCGGTTGATGGCGTCCGTTCTCTCTCAGTCCGTTGAGAGAAGGGAATGCTGTTCTCCGTTGGAAGGATATAAAATGACGAGTTTTCCTTTGTTAGTCCTTTATTTCTCAAAGTTGAAATCACTAATAAACACCCTTAACCATGGCCGTAACTACCTATGAGGTCACCGAGGTCCGGACCTCGGTAATTATTTCAAAAAAAAAAAGAGACTGAACGGTTCTCCGTGTATGAAACGCATATTACCGCTTTTCTTTTGAAAAGAGGGAGCGTCGAGCGTGTATTAAACATTAGAGGACTTTTATTATAGACAAGGGTTTTGTGTTTAGTGTATAGTTTGGGTTGTGTTTGTAGATGTCATTTTGGTCTGAATTTTGCTCGTCCCGCAGCGCTCGAAAAAAATCTGGACCTCACTAATTTCTAAACCCTAGTTACGGCCCTGCCCTTAACAAAACACTTGCTGAGTAGTAAGAATGAACGAGAACCCAATTTGGTTGACTAACCACTCGAGAGATGTGCCACGAACTGCCTCCCTAGAGGTGATTTTCCTCGAGGAGGTTCCGTGTTGCCACGTTTACAAAAGATTGTTAAATCACAAAGTCCTATCATAACACTGATATTAGTCAAGAATTTATATAATGGTGGTTCGACACCTTAACTCTTTTTAACAGAAGAATTTATATAATTGTGGTTTATAATAGTCGAAAGAACATTTAGAATTTAGGAATTTCTGTTTAAGATTCTAGGCGTGGCAATGGTGGAGAGCCTCGTTAGGCTTATCGAGGGGATGCCAAAGAATCTTCTGGGCATAACGGCGATTCACACAAATATTAGGAATTCTAACGGAGTCATGTTTTAATTTACACGAGCAGAATAATATCTTTTAAAGAATTAATATTTTAATTCATACAAACAGAATGTCTTTAAATTTTAACACAAATTTATTTTTCCCGTGGAAACACTTTTCCACAATTTTTTTTAACTGATATAAGTTGAGGACATTGCTGTCATAAATCATAGGCTGATTACTACTTGTCGAGAGAGGTGGCACTATTTCTGACTCGTCATGGCACGCATCATCCATCCGTGTAGCTCACAATATTGTAAATCGGAGCTGTCCCTTTTTGATATGCCCCCAACACAAGTTTCTATTGAGCACAGTGACTTTATTACAATTAACCCATTAAACACAATTAGTTCCCCGAGTGTCCCTATAGAATTCGTGTTACCCAGCTGAGGCCCATACTTTTTTGATCCACGCTGCATGCACATGTACGCTAAACTACATATAGTCCATTGAGATGGAACGGACTGCGATGATAAATATGTTGTATTTCCCGAAACAAACTTTCTACACTCCATATTCAGTCAGTGTGAGGTGTATTTAAACCAGGTCAACATTTCGGCAAGAATGGGTTATTATCACCTACGAACTTATCTGGAAAATGTCCTCAACTTTTCAAAAGAAGAGAAGGATACCTTTTTAAATGTCGAGGGCTATTATCAGCCTAAAGAGGAAAGTAGTATGAAGGATAAATTTACAAATTCTAAAAAGAAGATATACACGAATGTTTTGAACGTCTACATACAGACTTCACATTCCAGGAGAAACTGCTTACGAATGGGATGGAGATGAAATTAAAGCTCACCCGCACGAATCCAGAGATCTGCAATAAACAATTAGAAAATGAAAAAATTTAATACACGTAACAGTAAAATACCCAATTAAGAGAGTACAGATCAAACTATACACGGTGCCCGCAGGGTTGGCCTCGAAGCAGCTAGAAAACGTGGCCCTGGGAGTTCTACCTAAAAGGTTATTAATTGGAGTGCAGGATCACGCTTCGACGAATGGAAAATATAAAAAGAACGCCTTTAAATTCGAGAATTTCGGCCTTAAAAATATAACTATATACGCCAATGGCGTTGCTTTGGGTGGGACTATGGATACGGACTATTCATCAGACGCCGTGTTCCCGTTTTGTGCGAGAGCTTATAGTAATCTGACCCATATTGCAGGTGCTTGTGATGAGCTTGCGATTGGGCTAACGCAGAAAGAATTCATCGATCAATTCAACCTTTACTAGTTTGCTATCACGTCCGACTTATCTGCTAGTGTAAATACACACTTAAGTCCACAACGAAGTGGGAACATCTCAGTCAGATTGGAATTCGCCAACCCGATAGACGGTCCTATTAGATACTAGTATACCTCGAGTCACAAGCACTAATTCAGGTCGAGCGCTTCAAGAACGTAGTCACTGACTCTTAAAATGGATGCCAATACACTCCAGAGAGGAATGAATAGTGACTGAATCACACGCTCCAAATTTATCGGTGTTTGCGAAAAATGAAACATTGACATTACCAACTACGAGAAAATGCGGGAGAATTATTGTAAACACGGACATTGTTGGAGGCGAGGGTATTCATTGGTTTGCAATATACTTTAAAAATAGGGAAAGAATGCATTATTTGAATTCACTGTGGACTCATCCGTGGAGTGACCTTGTTATTGTAAAATTTTTCGAACAGTTGCATATCCCTGAAATTGTCTGGAATCCCCACCGATTACAAGGATATTTTAGTAATACTTGCGGGATGTATTGTCTTTCATTTCTCCTGCACATGTTACGTGGGAAGGGATTTATAAATTTTTAAAAATTATTCGATTTGTGCGACATTGAGATGAACGATGAAATGGTGTGCATGCAGATAAAAAAGGTTCAAATTTGTGCGCACTCGTTGTAATGTGTAAAGTTTTACGCGTGTATATATAATTGTAACTATATTGTGTAAAATATAAGATGTTCCCAATAATGTTAGTCTTATTTATTGGATGCTAATTCTGTAAGCTGAAATGTACTAATTTATAGAACATGATTTCTGTTATTTAATAAATTGATAAAAATACACTGTCTTGTTCTTAACCAAAAGAAAAAAAGCTTACATTAGTTTCTCTACGACTTGGCATTCGTTGGACCGGATGTGAGCCAAAACTTCGACTTCCGTATTCAGGTCACTGGGTTGACTGCGCAGTAAAACCTCCAAATCGCCGTCAACTATTTGCTCTTCTTCAAAGCTAACACGAAAAGTAGCTATAACACGATCGAGTTCCGCATCGGACCTATATGGAAAAAGGATACGTTTGTATACAGAAAATTATTTTGACAGCTCTTACATTTTTCTAATAATGATCATATTGGATGACTGAGCACCGTCACAAGGTATCGAGCACCTGGCAGATATTAAACGAATCATCCACACTGAATCTTTTTTTAATTAAAATCCATTTGTTCCATATATATATATATATATGTATATATATATATATGTGTAGATTTAACTGCAATGACCACGCAGTATATTAATGTATAGAAACGACTTAAGTATAGAGGAGTGTTCTGCACATTTGTTCGTTATTTCTCTTACTCGTGTGCAGAACACTCCTATATACTTACGTCGTTTCTATACATACATATATATATATATATATATATATATGTTAACCCCCCCCCTTTATGGCCCTTTGTCGGTTCGGATTCGAAGGGGGTTCTAGTTAGGAGGCTGCAACGGATGCTTCTTCTTTATACTTTTCTATAATTCTTTTCGGTCGCCTTAGGGGGTCGACACTCTGTTAATTCTTTTCTTTCTGCTTATTAATTCTTCTCTTTTTATAATTATCGACTTTTCTGACTAAGTTCTGAAGCGAGCACGGCTCGAAGGAAAAAGATAAAAACTTCTTAAAGTGTAGTTTACTTCTTAAAAATATACAGGTACTTCTCTGAATTTACAGGGGTAGAGGTTCGACCTCTTTCGACCATGGCTCAGGCCGGAA
Source organism: Bathynomus jamesi (assembly GCA_023014485.1). Taxonomy (NCBI): domain Eukaryota; kingdom Metazoa; phylum Arthropoda; class Malacostraca; order Isopoda; family Cirolanidae; genus Bathynomus; species Bathynomus jamesi. The sequence goes on along the minus strand of JAJOZX010000698.1, from coordinate 956,121 downwards.
TCTAAAAATACTTAAGTTAAGGAGGCAAGGGGCCTCTGCCCCCCCCCTAATGAGGTGCTAATATCACGTACAAATGATGAAGATTAATCTAGAAGTGCCTTAAATGAAGTTCTATAATGAAGTGTTAATCTTAAGATGTCTAATCTTGAAGTGTCGTATTTTTACAAATATACGTATAATATAACTTAAATGTTTTGGGGGAGAACAGTTGAAGGTTAAATTTCCCCCCTTTTTAAACACATGATTTCAACTAAAAAAATATAAAAATAAAAAAGACAGTAGTATCGCTGATCCGACATTTATAGAGGCGATATTATTTCGTATTAGCACATCAGCACAATTTTGAGTACATGCCTGAGTACGTATTAGTTTTGGTTCATTACAATTATGATTACAATTATGGATTACAACTACCAATTAATTCATATTCACTTTTTAATTACAATTCCATTAAAGTACATTCTTACATTATAAATTAAATCATTACATTTAATTAGTTTCACTGAAGTACATTACAAGTTATTGTTCATTACAGTTTCATTAAAGTACATTACATCAATTACATTATATTAAAGGATTACATTTAATTACAATTTTAGCAAATTGTTAATTGACGTATCTACTACTGAAATAATATGCTATAATGTTATACATTCGAATCAAAGCGAAAGGAGACCTTTTTATCTTAGAAGCGTTCAAATTATGCTGGGATGAGTGGAATTTCTGATAATACTTACTAAGCGTTTATGAATATCTTGCGAGGGTTGAACGCACTTTTAAAAATAATACGAGAACGTATTTTTGCGTTTTAGAACGAAGGCAAAAGTTTTGCGTTTCATAGATTGACACGAGTAAAAATAGACTGATAAGTTGATAGGGCATAAGTAGACAATAGGTAGATGAATAAAGGATAGCGGTCAAAAAAGAACATGAATTAAGATGAATTAGGGAAATACAGTAATGAATAAAGTATAAATCGAAATTCTACCCAAAAACTCGCTTAGGCGATTTTGGTTTCTTATGTAAAAATGAACATTCAACATAAAACTATACGAACATAAGTTCTGCATGAAGACAATGAATCCATATAACGATGGTGTAGGAATTGTTCATTGTTCACTTTTATATACAGTGCCCGCGAAAAGTATCCGATCACCCTGGAAATTTGTATTTTTTACATAAAAAACAATGTTTAAATGTATACTAACCTTATATTAGTATTTTGTCATCTGTCCTTTGGTTTGGATGACTTGTTCTAGACGTTTTGGCATGGATTTAATCAAGTTTTGACAAACTTCCACTGATATTTCCTTGCACCATACCTTTTTGATGGCTTCTTGTAATTTTTCGACTGAGCCAGTGTCGTGGCATTCAACCTTATTTTTTATTATTAGCCACATATTTTCTATCGGATTGAGATCTGGACTATTACCAGGCCAATCCAAAATATCAAATTTATTGTCAGTAATCCATTTTGTCACTATTTTGGCCCTGTGACATGGTGCACCATCATGCATGTATGTTTTTGTCCTTTGGATTGCCATTGCCATTGGAAGTTTATCCTGTAGCATTGCTAAATACCGTGCACCATTCATAGTTGTGTTCTTCGGAAGAAAATATAGGTTTCCACGCCCATAGTAACCGAAACAACCCCAAACCATCACACTTGGAGGGTGTTTCATTGTCTTTAGGGTGTATTTAGGGTCCATCCTATTTGAGCCAATGGGCCGGCGAACCTTTTTTGGACAACTTCTGAATGTCAAAAATGTCGACTCATCACTAAATAAAACCTTCTTCCAGTCATCAACAGTCCAATGAATATATTTTTTACAAAATGCGGCACGTTTTTTACGCATTTTTTCATTAATGAACGGTTTCTTAGCAGCATGGCGAGATGGTAATCCGAGTTCTTTTTGGAGCCGCTCCTGGATAGTTCGTTCAGAAACACCAGATAACAAATTATTCATATTAAATTTTATTTCTTTCGCAGTTATTGTTGGGTTTTTCAATACTAAACGTTTCATAAGTTTGTCTGTTCGTGAATTTGTTTTTCTCGGTCTGCCAGATCGTTTTTTAGGGACTGGCGTGGTTAGGCCGGCATTGTTCTTAGCCCGTGAAACCCATAAATTAACGGTACTTTGGGATATGTTTAATTCCTTAGCTATCTGTCTCTGTGATTTCCCACATGTATGCAAAGCAACAATAGCACCTCGACAATCACTCTTAAGTTGTTTTTTAGCACACATTATATATAAATTTTATTTACACCACTTTCTGTAAAAAATAACAAAATATCAATAAATTTACACAAACAGTGAAATCTGACAACTTTGAGACACAGCCACCCGCAACGAAGGCTACCAGAACACTAATTTGAGAATGCGTTGGATAGCTCTCATATCAGCGAGCAACCTCAAAGTTACCAGATGTCGCTAGAACAAATAGAAAGTGAATTATGTGTCTCTGAATATCAAGGGAAAATATTGTATTTTCTTGAGTGATCGGATACTTTTCGCGGGCACTGTATATATATATATATATATATATGTAATTGAGGATACATGCTATTTTAATGAAACATTTCACAAACTAATTTCAAATAAATGTTAACACATAATTATTTAATAAACAAAATTCACTCTCTAAATATTTAATAGGATACCGGATCAGATAATAAACACAAAGCAACTATCCTAACTGGGCTCAAAAGGAAGATTAGCTGGATGTGCTACGCATCATCTGCCAGCACCAGGTCACGAACTCGGAACCGCAACAATTCTCGACCTTTAAAGTTTTATAATTCTAAAAACCAACCTGTAGAACTTACTATAAATTTTTAAGTTAACAAGTACAGGGAAACAAGCGCGTAATAAAATTTCACTTTCAAAGGACGCCTTCATCGCATTATAAAATTCACTGTCTAAATGACATTCTCAGGAAGGAAGATTAGCGGGGTTACTAAACCCAGTCGCAGAGTCTCGAACCCCTGGGCAGATATCCTTTCACTTCGTTTATTATGGCTTTTTATAAATTAACTAACACTTGCGACTGATAAGCACTGAATGATACGATGTATATAGCCCGAGAACGAATGACAAACTAAATTATTACGTAATTACTCACATTTCAATGGCCTCTTCATCCACTCGTTCTTTCTCGCCGTCACAAATTTCTGCAATGGATTGCGTTGAAAGTAGGGCGTTCTGGACGACCGCTGCGAAAAGATGGAGCGTAATCATTGCAGAGAGATTCCCTTCTTCAAACAATTGCGGGGAGCAGTAAAGCTGATGTGTCTGACTGGAAGTGTCCATGATGAGAGAACGTGTTTGTTTATTCATTGATGAAAATAACTGTTGTGGATCCAGCTGAAAATGTTCCCTCTTATATACGTGATCCCGATTGGCCCCACCCCCCAATATTCGATTCGCGAGTTTCCTGTGTGAGAGCGAGACTTTCCACCAACCAGAGATCCTGGATTCGTTCTCATGGCCCCATATTGTAATTGGACGAGCCGCGAATTCTGGGGGCGTGTCTTTACCAAATATAACTTATTCATTCCATAGGTTATTTTTTTAAAATTATATTAACGTTTTTATGTTATAGTTTAAAAATAAAATTGTATATTAAAGATAAATTTGTATTGAAGCAAAATAGTTGCGTAAAAGAGAAAAAATGAATGTTATCCCGAAATAGAACTTATTTTTATTAGGAAGTTATATTAATATTTTTTGTAATAAGGTTTAAAGAGATATTTGTGTCTTAAAGATAAATTTATATTGAAACAAAATAACTGGATAAAAGGGAAAAATTAATAAGTTACCCCGAAATAGAATCCATTTGGGCGAAAGACGAGAAATGAGATAGTTATCCCGAAGTACAATCTTTTTTTCATATAAAGTTATATTAATATTTTTTGTAATAAGGTTTAAAGATAAAAATGTATATTAAAGATAAATTTGTATTGATACAAAATAATAATTGTCCAAAAGAGGAAAAATGAAATAATTACCCCTAATTTAATTTCTATTTGTTTTAAAAATCATATTAATGTTTTTTATGCTATAGTTTAAGGATAACATTGCATATTATGGTGGAAATGTGTTTTGGCGTTAAACTTAGTTTATCTTATTCGATTTTTGTATAAAAGATCGCCACCAAACGTCAAAGTTGCCTCGTGGTGTTCCAGCATGAGAAGCTTAATAGAAAATCTATTATCGTCGCTCTTTCTTAAGACCTTGTCGATCTACCCCCTGGCCCCCATAAACGTGTTTGTTTATGCTTAATAACTTTGTCTATTTATTGGGTCGTATTTAGAGACCTTGTCTGTCTACCAGGAGCTGGTAAGTAAAAGCCGTGGGTAAGGTGGGTTTGGTTAGGTGATGGTAAGCTCTACGTAGACGATTGGTGGTTGTGGTGCTGGGTGTAGTGCTGTGGTAGCTTTTTTTTGTGGTGTTTATGCTCGTATATATTTTGCTATTTGAGCTTTACATGCATCTGTTTATATACGTTGTGTGTGTGTGTGTGTGTATGTGTGTGTAATAATAGGGATTCTATGAGCGTATAGTCGGGAAGTTTGTGTGCGCTTTTTGGCTGTTCAAACGATATATGTCATGTGTCAACTAGCTGATAATGCCTGGAGGCACTAGCTGCTTAAGCAAACTGGCTGATTTCGAGTTCTAAGCCAAGTGATGCTACCTGAGCTCTCATTAAGCTTTTGCATCTCGCAGACGCTGGATGGTCTATTCCTTTCTCTCTTCCTCTTTCTCTCATAGGTTAGGTATACTCCTTTGGGGGTTGAGGCCGTCCCAGCTTCTTCCCAAATAGGTTAGGTGGACATCCCCCAGCAGGATTCCCCCCTTTTATTGCAACCTGGGGGTTGACAGTGGGGGCGGGGTTGGTTGGCACCTTGCAACAAGGGGGGAAAGGGGGGTTGGCACTGACACTCATTTGATCAAAATTGCAAATTTGCAATTGCTCTGCACTCTTTCCTTTTGCGGTCAAACTACTAAACCTACCTCACTTTTGTTCACATTGTAAATATATACACATGTATAAGATGTAAATACTATATGTACACATATTGTACACATATCTACACATTATGTTTATTATTATTATTATAATTATTATCATTATTTTTAGTCCAGCTATAACCAGCTATAATAGAAAAATGTACCCTCTTTTTTCTGAATAAAGTTTCAATTTCAATTTCAATTATTTCTTTCTATACAGGGTGTTTCAGGAGGAAACGCCAATACTTCGGGAGGTGATAATACAGGTCATTGTGAAAAAAAAAGTTCATATGAACATGTGTCTAATTCTGAATGGTTACGGAGATAGAGCTGTTTGAATCTACAAATACAAAAGCATTGTTAATGGTAATCAAGAAAGAGAAACCAATTACTGTTTCTAACATTTACTATTTAAACAGTGGCATTTTGAATGGTATCAGATACAGAAATGACAAATTTGTTACAGTTTACAATACGTTTTCGAAAATCCCACCGTCAACCTCAATGCACTTTGCAACTCGTGTACGAAGATCGCGTGTTGTTCGTCTGAGTTGATCTTGACGTTCCTTTATGCGGGCAGCAGCATCCAAAATGCGCGCGAGCAATTCATCTCGTATCCACCTTTCTTTTGTAAACTTGCCTTTTCATCCACCCTCACAAACAATAATCTAACGGAGAGAGGTCTGGAGACCTTGGTGGCCATTGAATGGGACCACCGTGGGGGGAGGAAGAGCTGCGCGCGCAACAGATTCAAACAACCTATCTCCGTAACCATTCAGAATTAGACACATGTTCATATGAACTTTTTTTCTCACAATGACCGATACTATCACCTCCCGAAGTATTGACCTTTCCTACTGAAACACCCTGTACATTGCATGCATATCTATTTCTATATCTTCTAAATACTTCTGTTTTTTCTGCATTTTCCAAACTTTCGAAGTGATCTGCTTTTCTCTAGCTAATATCGCAAGTTGATTTTGCTAATAGAAATATTATTCTGTGAAGACTAGATTATTCAAATCACAGTTGCGTCACAACTTTGTATACAGTGCGCTGAATTTTGTCGTCGTTAGCAGCGCTAACTTTAGGAGTTAGCGGGCACAGAACTGTCAATTTCGCAAACCACCTAAAAAGCACCTCACTTACTCCTACTAATGTATAAGTTCACTACTGCCATTTTTATCATAGTAATTAATTTTGTAATCATCTATTTAAAACATGCTAATTTCATTAATCACCTTTAATTTCATAATCTATTTTTTTATTATTATTATTGAGCAGCTTTTATTTTCCACCCAATATACAATAAATCATTTAATTTAAAGCTATGTAACATTTTGTAAATTTTATATTGCATTTATTATTATTATTATTATTATTATTGCTATTATTATTATTATTATTATTATTATTATTGCTATTATTAGTATTAGTATTATTATTATTATTATTATTGTTGCTATTATTATTATTATTATTATTATTATTATTATTTTATTTTTTTTGTTTCTATTATATTACTTACCACTTTCACTATTTTTATGTGATAAATAAAGTAATTGCTATTAATTTTGCCTAAAAAGCCTCCATGCTTACAGATGAGAGTACTGTGAGTATATTAATGTTATAAATATCGAAAAATTATAAAACTCTGTCACTCTGTTTTTTGAATGAAAAAGTTTGAAGTTTGAAGATATACAAGCACAGTCCAGAAAAAGCATCAATCAATCTTCGACGAGCCTCTTCCTTTGAGAATATTCCAAAATACTCTTGCTGTTTCATCTTTGCGAACTATTCCTTCGTCAGAATATCTCTGGCTGCGTCCTTTTTAGTCATTTATTTCGCCTGCAGTCAGTTTGGTGTCGTGTACATCTCGTATATTTCATATGTTTTATTCAATCTAATTGTCTGTAAGCTGTAACTGCATTATTATTTTTTCTGTAATTGTTAGCTTGCATTTTATCATTATTAACATTAACTTGTATAACTTGTATCATTAACTGTCATTGCAAGAATTGTTATAATTTGTGCCGAGTAAATTTAACACAGCATAAGAACATCCAACTTTATTTTTCTATCGAACGATAAATATTAACATTATAAATTATGGTAACAATGCCATAAATGTTTAACGATCAGCAGAGAAAGCTATGAAGGTGAAAGTTAGCTAAAGGAGGCGGTGACTGCTATCCAAGGTTGAACGCCAAGAGACCCTTCCCTGAGTATAGGAAAATAAAGGCTGGGGTAATATGATGTAATATAGGTGGAACATACTGTACGCTATTTAGCGACCAATTCACAGGATATTTAAAATATTTATTTAAAATATTTATTGTCGCTGTTTACATAAAATTCAAGACCTCTGAGACATTGTGAATATTGAAATATTTTGAATAATGATTTTCGTTCCGAATTTAAGCGTCTGCTGCGATCTTTATCCCTTCAAAAGGTGTATATATTAGTTCGCTTTCTCACAATTTAACTATGTACAGTATCGTACGTAATTTTTAGCTAAAATTTGTAAATCACTGAAAAATTTGTATTTACTTTAAGTAAATGATTCCCCAGATTCTACGTGTAAATTCATAAAATTTTCAGCCATTTACCAATATGAAATCGAGAAACAACAGCGTACTTATTTCAGCAGTTAATTTGACTGGCGTTCCTCAAACTCCCGGAATTGTACAGGAGTTGACCGAAGTGTGGACGGTAGACTATGGTTTGGTAAAACACGCACCTTAAAAAACTTGCGCTTTAATTAAGGTACAGGATAAAATGAAAAATCTGTTCATTTTTTGGCACCATTTATTGTAACTAATCAAACTTTATCTTTTAGGATGGTATTTTGAAAGCATGTATCTGAAGATGAAGTCAAAGTACTAGCGTAATTTCGCAACAAGTTTTCAAAAACAAAACAAAAAAATTTTCATGGGGCTTATATTGGTCATATTATAAGTGCACAGTCAAGGAAATTCTAAATAAATGACATTCAGTTAGTAAATCAATTTTTAAGGAAATAAAAACTATTTTCGCAGAAACTGTGCACAGAACTCAGAACAGGTGAAAAAAAATTAAACTTCATTTTTTTTTTAGTTTCATTTGGTGTTAAATATGTTGAGCCAAAAATTTTCACTGATACTGTATATCTGTATTTCATTAATTTCAAAATGTCATGTACGTAGCATTTGAAAGCTGTGTGCACATAAACAATTTGGCACAAAAATAAATAATATGGAAGTGTATCAAATATGAGATTTTATATATACCGGGTGTCCGAGAATTATCTGTACAATTTTTGGCTGTTATTAAAAGTCAACCATGAAGTGTAGAAATTCCAGTGTTGTCCCATTTTACAAAGAAACTCATTAAGTTTTTTTCTGATAACAAGTTTTGACAAGTTTTTTCTTTTTTGTACGCGGGTGACAGACATTGATGATTTAAAAGCAAGAATCACAGCTGCTATTGAGCGAATTGATGTGGATATGCTGCAGCGTACATGGCAACATTTGGATTATCGATTGGATGTTTTGCGAATCACTGATGGTGCACATATCGAATGTTTGTAACAACGTTACTTTAATAAAAGAAACTTTTGAAAATACAGATTCTAAATAATCTTGTTTAAGAATTTACGTGTGTTATCAAGAATTTTATTAAAAGATGAAATTGTACAGATAATTTTCGGACACACTGGAATTTCTAAAAAACTTGTCAAAACTTGGTATCAGAAAAAACATAATGAGATTCTCTGTAAAATGGGACAACACTGGAATTTCTACACTTCATGGTTGACTTTTAATAACAGCCAAAACTTGTACAGATAATTCTCGGACACCCTGTTATATATATATAATATATATATATATATATAGATAGAGAGAGAGAGAGAGAGAGAGAGAGAGAGAGAGAGAGGAGAGAGAGAGAGAGAGAGAGAGAGAGAGAGAGAGAGAGAGAGAGAGAGAGAGAGAGAGAGAGAGATTGGGTATTGTATTTTGTTTAATTCGTAAGTAAAATCTCTCCCCTTCCCGATTCCATGATAAAAAAGTAGTAAAAGAGAGGAAAGTTCACGAAAGCCTTTCTAATTGTAGCAGGCGGTCCAGTCCATGCAAAGTAAGTATGATCGTACAAAGAATAATCAGCTGAAACGTTAACAAAATCATTAATAATGATTTTAAGTGACAACGCAACACTCGAATTCAGCTGATTGAATGAACTGTAGGAAATTACTCAAACTTTAAATTAGATTTAATTGGGTGCATTAAAATATTAATTATTATTATTATTATTATTATTATTATTAACTATAACATAGTTTAAAAAAAATTCCTGCTAAAAGCAACATGGACTGATTGGAGATGCGTATAGCTAGGCTTTGGTAACTGTTCAAATGAACAAAAAGGAAAAGTATTTCGGGATGAAGGGAAATTTTGGTATCTTAATATTCTTGCCCTTCTTCTTCTTCTCCTTCGCCTTCTGCAGAATCTAGACCAACTTCTTCGTAGTCCTTTTCGAGTGCAGCCAAATCTTCTCTGGCTTCTGAAAACTCGCCCTCCTCCATGCCTTCTCCGACGTACCTATGACACAATAAAGAAATAATTAGGTACATCTTTAGGATGAAAATATAGTAAAACCAAAATCTCACTAAAATAGAATTCGCGATAAGTCGAACTCTTTTAACAAATTCGACTCCCTCACTAACTGTGAAATACTCGTACATTCCGAGCTAGCCCGAATAGATCGAGTTTATTTCAAGCAGACCCGAACTCCTCCGAGTGTACATAGTATAAAATTTCTCGATGACTGTGTTGTAAATGTGTGCTTATAATGTAGTGTAAGTGTACCTTACATAAGTTTAATACACAACCATATAATAATTATTTAATAATTTAATTTCATTTTTCAGGTGTATTGTAACATTATAGTACATTTTTAGTTTTTAATTACTCATTAAGCTGGACTACCCTACGTCCCAGTTAGAGTTGTGCGGAAAAGTAAGTAAACCCATCCATTGTAAGGGCCGTTCAAAAATTACGTAACGCTATTTTTGCTAAAATTTGACACTCCAGATCCCCCAGGAACGTTCTGTAACGCTAGACCAGACACCCCCTAAGATGTTATGTAACACGTCCCCCCACCCCACACGTTACGGAACGTTACAGTGGGGTGGGGAGAGTGTCAATTTTTAGCAAAAATCGCGTTACATAATTTTTGAACGGCACCTAATCGATTTGTATGAATGTGGCTGGAGAATGTGTTTTGCACCTGCGTATGACAAACCTTTTGGTATTTGGCAATAGTGTCCTACCATTCGAAAATAGCTTACGCATGTACAGTATAATCGTACACAGAAACATTAGTGCGTTCAGTTGTGAAAAGGAGGCCGCGCGAAACTAAGTGAACCATTTGAATATCGTCATAAACGTATGAACGTAGTGATATTATTTTAATGTGATTGATCACTTCTGTAATTAGTTTCCTTTGCATTTCAGGCATCATTTTAGTTAGTGCAGATAACATAAGGAGCATCGGGTATCATGCCTAGATTGAAGGAACTCTCGAATGACCTACGGAGGGCCATTGTCAATGCTCATACACAGGGGCGCCCACACGAGGGGGCACCAGGGGGTAAGCCCCCTCGTTTTTCAATGGTGCCCCCTCGTTTTTTCGTCAACTGCTTACAGATAGATTTTATCATAAACCCAAAATCCAGTCATAATATTTGAAGATAGTAATTTGTTACTATACTACAGGGTGGGCCGTAAGTTTCCATACATAGGAAAATTTAAATTATGGTCTTCACGTACGTCGGTATTTGGATCAGCAGTTTCCGGATGCTTGGATTGGTCGGCGTGGTCCTGTGGAGTGGCCTCCCAGATCCTCAGATCTCACCCCCCTTGATTTCTATCTTTGGGGGCACTTGAAGGCCATGGTGTATCAGGAAAAGATACGAGACATAAATCATCTAAAGGAACGTATCACCAACGCCATTACAAGCATAACGTCAACTGTGCTAATGCGTGTTCATCAACAGTGGGGAACACGTATTGAAATGTGTTTTCAAAACAATGGCAACCATGTAGAGCATATTATATAAATAAAAATGGTTGTCCATAAAAAAATGTTTATTTTTCCTATGTATGGAAACTTACGGCCCACCCTGTATATATTATTAATATGGTGACAGGACAATTGCGTCCTGGTCAAGTGCGTCCCGGTAAAATGCGTCCCGGTCATTGGCGTCCCTGGACAATTGCGTCCGGTTTTATTTCGTCCCGGACAATTGCGCACTTCCCCAACTACTATATGAAGTTTATTTATTAGAGAAGTGAATAGAAAGTTCATTGTGACTTCACCTACGCAATTGTCCAGTGACGCCAATGACGAGGGACGAGTATGTTTGTTATTGTAATTTTGTATGGGATATAATGCCCGGTTAGATTAATTGAATGCCCAGTTAGGTCAACTGTATGCCTTTGACGATTGGTTAGGTTAAGTTGTGATATTTTCGTTAAAACTAACGAAACTAACTTTATCTTAAGTGGACGTAACCCATAAAATTTGACAATGATGTTGCTGATGATGGATAAAGTTTTAGAGAACAGTTTCGAACGGAACTTATGAACATGTAACAAGTTTAATAGGTTAAAATGAAAAGTATATTTGAAATTCCGATACTAACTTTCTATTGACTACTCTAATAAATAAACTTCATATAGTAGTTGGAGAAGTGCGCAATTGTCCGGGACGCAATTGTCCAGGGACGCCAATGACCGGGACGCATTTGTCCGGGACGCACTTGACCAGGACGCAATTGCCCTAGTACCTATTAATATTGTATAATTTCCCATATTGTTGATATGAAGAGAAAATCTTGTGAATAAAATTAAAACATGTAAAATTTGTTGTGGAGAACGCGACTACGAGATCGTTAGGAAGGATATCTTGTACATTACTTAAAGAGCTGAATACTGTCTTCAATAACCTTCTCAGTCCCATGACAATTATTTATGTGTATATTATGTAAAAATAATAAACTTGTATATCTACCAAGTTATTGTGTATCTGGTTTCACCCTAATATCATGGACATACAAAGGATGTCTAAAAAAATCCTTATTTTTCTGTATTTGAAGCCCTATAATTTGCCCCCCTAACTGCTTCCAGAAGGCAGGAAATGCTGTCCCAGACAACATAAATTTAAAAAATTTCCCGGGGTGAGCATGCCCCCAGATCCCGAAGAGCTAGCAAGTACTTGTGCCCCCCTGTATTTAGAAGTGCCCCCTACTTAATTGATCCTGTGGACACCCCTGCTCATACATCTGGGTAAAGACGACAACATCCTTGTCCACAAGTGGCTGATCGCCGAAGATCTCACTCAGTATGATTCGGAGGCCTGTTCGTGAGGTTAGCAGTAATCCAAGAATGACATCTAAAAGCTTTCAAAGATCTTCGGCAAGCGTTTCTCAATACGAAAATTCCTGAACCGATCAAGACCTCATAGGCGGGTCGCACGACAACAGTGGCCTCATTGCTCATGTTGCTAAGCTAAACCCAAACATCAAATGGCTTCATTGCATGATCCATAAGCGGGTATTGGTAGCCAAAGAAATGGGTGCTGCACTCTACGAAACATTATGCATTGCAGTGAAAACAGTAAATTTCATTAGATTTCGTGCTTTGAATCCTCGTTTTTTCAAAGTGATGTGTGAAGAAATGGGATCTACCCGTACTACTCTACATCTTCATACTGAGGTACGGTGGCTTTCACGAGGACGAGTTCTTGCGTGGCTGTTTGAATTACGATATGAAATAAATTGCTTTCTGGAATGAAATCCGATATGGCAATTCACACTGAAGATGACAACTGGCTCTGTCAGTTATCTTATCTTGAAGACTTATTCAGCAAGCTTAATGAATTGAATCTCCAACTGCAGGGTTTTGATATCAACATTTTCGAAGCACAACACAAAATAAAAGCTTTTTACAAGAAATTCCTTTTGTGGAATGACAGCATGAAAACAGGAAATATTCCATCCTTCCAGTCTCTCAGTCACTTCCTTAATGAGAAAGACATCTCGCTTAATGTCACAGTAATGGTAAATATGAAGGAGCATATAAGTGTTCTTAGAGGGACATTTCTAAAATATTTTCCTGAAATTGAAAACTGGGCTCTCAAAAAACAAGCTCAAGTCTCTCATTAACATAAGTAAGCATTTTCTAAGTTTGTTAGATATGGCTCTTTGTGCTACCTCATATGCTGATATGACTTTAAATTAGAAATCCTACGTATTGCCTCTTATAATACCAAAAGTATAATATTTTTATTTATTTCATATTTTTGGGTTTAGGCCTACATGATTCCACGGCTAAGTTTTTTCAGTAGTTTATTTTAGATTTTAACAACTCTTTTCCTAGTGGATTCTTAGTAATTTTTTGAATTACAAGATAAATTTGTGTGTAGGAAATCACTGGTAAAAAAATAGTATGAAGGGCAATTAAAGATAAACAGTCACTAACTGACAGATAATGGACGAAAGGTACAAATGGATCCCAAAGTGACATACACACTAATATACTGGGGATGTGATTAAATGGGGGTCTGTGACGAGCCTAAAAATTTGGCAAGGGCTACGCCAGTTAAAAAATGGTTAACAACCGCTGGTATATATCAATTTGCATGATTATGAATAGTAATGGAGCTAATATTGTTCCTTGTGCTACTAAGCTACGTACCTCCGATTCTGATGATATTCTTTGTATTGTTCCAACTTGCTCACGTTCACTAAAGCAGTTAAATAGCCATTTTCCGACTGCTCCTGTTATACTCATACATTTTAATTTGTATGCTATGATTTTGTGATTCCATGTACAGTTGCGCGCATATGTAATGTTCCTCGCCTCACAGGCGTCTCCGTATATGTGGCAACGCCGCAGTGACAGTGATATTCAAGGTATCCCAGTTGGGGGAAAGTAGTATGGAGGGGGGACAACCGAGTCCAACAACATACAACACAGACACATATATATCTAAAGGACAATTGAATGTGCATTCATTGACATACAGGTAATTATATTGTAATGTCTGTGTTCATAAAGATAAACAATTAATATGATCGTGAACAGCGTTGAACTACATGTAGTTTACTAGTCTTATACAGTAATAAGGTTCCATTATAATTACTGCAAGTCTATATGAACTGCTACCGCAATACAACTTTTTATATACTAGTGAATTTGAACCAAAAATACACATTACATTCACCGTAATTGTGACGGTCGAACTGCCTGCAAACTTTCTTTCTTTGTTTCTTATGGCCGGCCAAACCACTGGCCAGATTTGAATGAGACATGGGGGATATGGGTAACTGACGGCGGGAAAGAAGATAGGCTATGTGGCGTCTGCCTTCGAGGTCATATATATATATATATATATCACGACTTAATCTAACCAATCGTCAAGGGCGTACAATTAACCTAATCGGGTATTCGATTAACCTAACCGGGCATTCAATTAATCTAATCGGGCATTCAGTTGACCTAACCGGGCATTCAATATATATATGTATATATAGATATATATGTTAACCCCTCCGTCTTTGGCCCTGGGGTGGTTCGAATCGACGGGGGTTCTGGTTGGGAGGCAGCAAAGGATATTTTCTCGCGATACTTTCTTCTATAACATTCTAATTTTTTTCTCTCACTATAGGGTCGACAGACCTGTTAATTCTTCTCTTTCTATAATACTCTGATACTTTCTCTGACGGTTTGCCGATTTTCTTTCTATAACTTATCGGGAACTATTGTCTCTATTTACTAAGTTCTTGGAAGAGAGCCCAACTCGAAGGAGAAAAATAAAAAGTTTCTCTAACTGTAATTTACTTCTAAAAATGTACAGGTAGTGCTCTGAATTTACAGGGGTAGAGGTTCGACCTCTTTCGACCATGGCTCAGGCCGGAATCTAAAAATTAAGGAGGCAAGGGGCCTCTGGCACCGCCTCGCACGAGGCTGCTAACAAGGGAGTGTTAATCGAAGTAATCGAAGTGAAGTGACTTTTACAATTACATGCGTTATACATATAATCTAAATTTTGGGGGAATGCAGTTTGAAGGTTAAGTTTCCCCCCTTTTAAACACATGATCAGATGAAAGATTCCAAATAAAAATAAAAAAAATAAAAATAAAAAATAATCTTATTTTCGCCGAGTATACATTTCTGAAGGCGATATAATTTCGTAGTAGTACATAAGTACAGTCTAAGTACATCATTGAGTACGTTGTAATTTTTGGTTCATTACAATTATGATTACAATCATCAATGATTCACATTCGCTTATTATCGTTAATTATCGTTATTAAAGTACATTAATTACATTATAAATTATTACATTTAATTACAATTTTATTAAAGTAAATTACGTCGTTAACAATTCGTACAGTGTTTTTATATTTATATATGGTTATTATATATGGTTATTAGTACAACACAAAGTACATGGGCACATACGAGATAATTTATGCACAACATGCCACACATGATAATAACTTAGAAATGTGAAATCAGAAGGACAGGAAGTCTTTCGTTTTCAGATGTTCGATTTATGCTGTGATTAGCGAATTTCGACCACTTGCCTAAGCATTTATGAATATCTTGCGAGGGGGAACGCACTTGAAAAAATAATACATGCAAACGTATTTGCGCGATTTTGAACGAACAGGTACGGAGGCATAAAGTTTCGTACCATTTCGTAGACTGACACGAGTAAAAATGAATATTTCATAAAATTGATATAGGATAATGGTCAAGAATTTACCATACATTGAATACGGAAGATGTCCAAATACTAAACACGTGATTCAGTGTTCAAGGTATGGAAACCGTGAAGGAAGTTTAAGTTATTTTATGACGTCATAGTGTACAAGTCATTATTGGGAGGATTTAAAAGAACGAATTAAAGACAAAGAGTGGGTATTAAGGACTAAATACAACTACGGGTTCCAATCCTGTTATATGCAATGTGTATGCACAATCTAGGGACGAGGTTGAGATGCAAGACAACCATAATTAATTATAACAAATTGTATAACAAATGAAAAATAGAAAATGGATACGACTAAACCATAGAAATGGTAGGTCGCATGGTTGTGACACTGAAACAAAAATAAAAAGCAACAAATAAATTTTTTATCCAAACTCGCGTTAAGCGATTTTGGTTCTTATGTAAAAATTAATATTGATTATTCATTGTTCATTTTTACATTGCTCTCCCCTTTAGAATGATATTTATATAATAATATAATAGGGTACAATTAATACAATAACAAAGATAACGTCCTAACGAATTCAAATTAGATGATGACAAATTTTTCTTTACAATACAAATTTTATACAGAACAAGTGAGTTCGAGTGGTTGGGTACAATGCAGAGTAATCAAATTTTTAACATGACACTTGCTTAGAGAGCTATTATAAAATATAAAAATTCAAAGATTAATACTTTAATTTATGCAAACAGAATAAAAGGATTAATACGTTAATTTAGACAAACAATTAAGTTAGACAAAAAATGATATTGTTAAATTTTTAACAAAATTTTCTTTTTCTTTGGTGAAAATTACATACATAATGAATAGTGGGTAAAAGTGAAATATATAAATTATTTTTCAAAGTTACCCTGATCGTACAGTCTATAACTAATTTTATTGACTATTGTAGGTAAAAAATCGGATTACGTAATGGATAATGTATAGACCTTTGGTCTATTGTGTATTTGTGTGTACTAGGTGCAGAGTGTGTATCTTATAATTTTGAGGGACAGATTAGCTGAGAGGATTGTTAAATTAACTGAATAAATGCATGAGCAAGATATATATATAGAAAGCAAAAATGATTAAGATTAAATAGCATATTTAGCACTTACACGCAATGAAATAGTTTATTGTGATATCCAATGATTTTAGCATAAGGTTTGTATATAGAGTATATATATAGCGTGCATACATATGTGTGTGTGTGTGTGTGTGTGTAAGGATTTGGGAGGTTTTCGAATTAACAAAGTTATATAATAATTTAAATTGAGAGTAGGGTTATAAAATCTTTTACGTTTCAGTCAATTATTATTATTATTATTATTATTATTATTATTAGTATAAAATCCTTTAAGTTCAAGGTAGTATTTAAGTATTTAATTAAATCAGTTACACATATTAAGGTAATAAACAAAAAAACGCACTTAGAAGAACTTACAATTAATGAAAGTAAATCTCACGGTTTTAAAATTGAATTTTGTCACACAATTAATTAAATTCGACTACAACAATTACTCAGTATTAATCGAATAAAAAAATAATTAAAAAAAATATAAAAATTGAAAATAGAAATCAATTATAAACTATAATGAACTAAACATATAATATTCTTAAAAATATAAAAAAAAAACCTAAATTGAAGTTATGTTTCATAGTACCAAAGAGGAATTAACCATGGTTGAACCATTTCTCTGGTTGACACTGGGTTCAACTGGGGTTGGGGTGTTAAAATAAAATAAAATAAAAAAACAAAGTTTGGAGTACTATATTCGGAGTAATTGAGTGACTAAGCGGGGGATATATGTCTGAAATTGACAATACGTCTTTTCGTGAGCGCTTTGCTCTTTAAAAAAAAAAAAAAAAAAAGATTGCTTGTCACACTACTTAGAACAAAAATTAAAAGAGTTCAAACAAAACGGAGGGACGGCATGTTCCTCAGCATAATAATTTGAAAGGAAGTCATTGGGACATGATCGATTAATTATTACACTATAACTGTCATCATATAATCACAATAATTATAAAACTCGTTACAAACATTTGTAAAAACGGTTTTGGTTACAAATAATAAAATATGTCATTTTACCTATATATTTATATACGCAACAATGGCATGAAAAGAAAAGACAAATTGGTCAATTTCCTTCTTACAAACAAAAAAAAAAAGGTTAAACTAAAGACGCAAACCGGTCAATTTAGGTTGAATTTAATTCTCTTTTACAACAAAAAAGGTTGAATTAAGTTCTCTTAAACAACAACAAAAAATTAAATTCAATTGACTGCATTGAAATGACTTGGGACTTCAAAACTGACTTGGGACTTCAAAATTGACTTGGGACTTCAAAACTGACTTCAAAACTGACTGAAACTTCGAAACTACTTGAAACTGACTGAAACTTCAAACTGATTAACTTGAAACTGACTGACTGACTGACTGACTTAAACTGACTTGAACTGACTTGAACTGACTGACTTAAACTAACTTGAACTGACTGACTTGAACTGACTGACTTAAACTGACTTGAACTGACTTGAACTGCTATCAAGTATTTCTACAAATCTCTGTGGCGGTTGTCCCTCTATGCAACCTACTGACTTGAACTAACTGAAATGGACTGCACTGAACTGCTATCAGTGGAGTCTACTGAAAATGAAACTGACTTGCACTTGAACTGCTATCAAGTGAAGACTATTAATCTCTGGGGTTTGGTTGTCCCTCTTGGTTACAACCAACTGAAACTGTCTGAAAACTGAAAATGACTGCACTTGAACTGCTATCAAGTGAAGTCTATTATTCTCTGG
>JAJOZX010000698.1:810000-932500 GCA_023014485.1 Bathynomus jamesi | reverse complement strand
TTTCTAATAGAGTAAATTAAATTTCATTTTTAAAGAAAGAGAAAACTGACTCATGCATAAAGTTCCTTTTCCTTGAGAATTAATTTCAATTTACTCCATTGGAAGTGTAATATTTTCCTGATATTAAAGATATAACTACACCATAATTTGGTGGCAAGTAAAATGCCACCTTAATATTAAGAAAGGTTTCCTTTATTTTTGAGAGTATGGTATTTGTCTGCTTGATACAGCAAATCTTTTCCCAGTTTCTGCTCAAAAATATTCGCCAGCATCCTGCCATTCCAATGCACAGTTAGGAGCAAAATACCACATGATTGTTTTTGCAATTTCTGAGCTCCTGCCATTCTAACAGATGTTAGGCTGGTGGACAAGGCTCTGTTGTTCTGTGAAGAGTTGAAGCCAACTCAGCGCTCACAATTTTCATTGCTCGGGCTCTTTTTCTTTGCGAGGAATCACCTTGTTTATAAACGGAATCGTTCTCTGCACTACTGCTGGCGCTGGTCGATAACTGAAGGTCCAACGTCTCTTCAAGCCTTTGTATCTCTGCCTCTTTGTTGCTCAGCTCGTGCTAGTCTTCATTTGTTTTAGCTTCTGCAGTGGCTAGATTGATGTCAACGCTGCCAATGTGTCCTTTTCTTCCTAGCTCCATTTGCGTAATCAGAAAATTCTTGGCCTCTTGGATTTTGATGAGTTGCATGGCATCTGCATCTGCGATGTCAAAGAGATCTTCCAAGTTCTCTTGGAACTTTTCCTCCGTCTTGATTTGGTTCTGAGGTCTTTTCTGGTGGGTTTGTAAACCTTTCCACACCTTGAAAATGTCCTCCAACTTCTCAATGCAGAGGTAACACTAGCGAGTTGGAAGGTGCGATTTCTCCCAGTGGGGCTACTCTTCGTTCATCCCGGAAAATGCCCTGGTTCTTACTTTTTCCTTCATCTTCTTATGGAAGTAGAAGAACCTGGCCAGGACTTGACTCCTCAAGGGTAACTTGCTTTCTGAGATTTCCTCGGATAGCGCAGGCCCAACAAGCCAAATCTCCTGTGATTTGGTAAGTGGAGTACTAGTATCTTTGGATGCAGTCATGGTCGACCATAGGGGTGTACGATGTGTGCGATGACCGTACAGGGCGCCGCGATCAGTGTGGTGCCAAAATCGAATTGGAAATATCGTCGTTATGACGACATTCCCAAACACTGTGCTTTTGCCATTTTTTGCACTTCAACTCAGAACAAATGATTACAAATGATGGAGAAAAATCTAAAAATCTATATTTATTTCTATTTGGATTTCAGAAAGGAGACAAAATGTCCACAATGTTTCTGTAATGTTTGTGTTTTCATACTGTAAATTCAATAAAAATGACGTGGGAGGGGGATCCTGAAAACAAAATTCGCACAGGGCACCGTTTCCCCTCGGGCCACCCCTCGATACAGTAGCCATTATAACACACTTACTTCACTTCAACCTGAAAAGAATAGAAGAAAGATTGATTACAGTTGTTGTGAGGTACATTGACTCTGGATGGAGAGTGTGTAATGTGTAAGAATGACTAAGCATAACAATCAATCTCAAGTAACTGAATGATTTTCAAAAACGTATTTGTTCTAATGACTGATTGGTTTGATTTCCAACCAACCATCAATAAAAGACCTACATTAGCTAAAAATCTATACTTCTAATATTTAAATGTGCCTTTAGCAAGACAGGAAAACACATGAATTAAATCAGGAATACAAATGCAAGATACACAATATTAAGTTTGCATAATTGCTCTTATTACATATTTAAGAATTTTTTGTTGGAAAAAGCTCTTCAGAACAAGAAGTTAAGAACATTCCTTTGTGACAGCTTATTAGACCGATGACCGGTACATGGCATAGGCAGTGACAGGTGAAGGGAATAAAACAAGCAATTGATAGGGGCACCCCTAAATATCAACAGATTTCCCTAAATCTTTGCACAGATAGGTTTTGCAATATTATATACAGTAAGTAACTGAATAAGTAGGTGCGAGACCAAGTAATTAAGAAAAAAGGCGATGGCAGACTCTGAACTGTGAGGCTCTGGTTTGCTCCCAGCTGCTGGCATCGGGTGGGTTCAGCCGGCCACTTATCCTGTTTCTGCTCTGGCTTAGGTGACCCTTAGGGTGCATTCACCCCCTCCATGTAGTGTTTGTCCAGCGCGAATTTGCTTATACACGGAAAAATAAATGCGAACAATTATTTGCCGAAAACAGAAAATTTGATTACCGTATTTTACACCTCATATGACGCTACTTTTTTCCTGAAAAACGTCTCCAAAAATCCCTTGAGGGCTCATATGTTATTGTTTTGTTTAATGTCCTTTTAATAAAGTTATGGGAATATATTTTTTGTCAGGCTGATAAATCTTCGAAATATTTTTTTCCTAAATATTCTTTGCTAAATATAGGGTGCGTCATACCAATTGTAGCGTCTTATGAGGCGTAAAATACGGTATACACGGTCCGTCAAACACGCTCTAATACAGTAGTACTGTATGCGTGCCAATGCGCGCTCTAGTGTTTTCTCCTACACTCTCCAACACTCCCGCATCTCCCTCCCTCTCGCGTCACCCCTCGCATCACCCTTTGTCTCAGTCCCGCTAAGGCGTTAAGTTCAGTGAAGTTGTATTGGGTTATTTTTGTCGTAGTTTGACGTTGTTTTGCTATTACCCTCAGACAGCAGTATGGCACCAAAACGTAAAGCATCTGCAAGTAATAGTAAATAGAAGAAAAGTTGTAAGGTTATGACATTAGCAAAAAAAACAAAGATTCTAGATAAGTTGCGTGGTGGTATGAACATAACATCACTTCGCCGCGAGTATCACGTGAATGAGTCTACCATACGCACCATCCGAAAGAGTGAAAAAAAGATGTTTTATTTTCATTTAATATATTTTTATTTATCATATGTAAATATCATTATGTTTACGATTTTATTATATTCATATTTCATATACAATATAGGTAGGGAAATTCATTTATGTGTGAATAAAAAATCTGTATCTAAGTATTAATGGGAGACTTTACGCGGCTGCGTTCACATATCCCCATTTATCCCATAAAGTATTAAGTTTGTCCAACGCAGATTACCTAATGCTTCGTTCTCGAGGAACCTAATTCCCGCGTTGGACGAGGGTTTACTGTATATATATATATATATATATATATATATATATATATATATATATATATATATATATATACACACGTGTGGTGTAACAAAAATCCGTTACGAAAGGAGATTATTTTTGTATTTGTTATGGAGACAATAAATGTTCAAATTGGATGTCATTCAGGTGTTGACTCATGTTAATTCGATCACGTAAACGACATTGAACGTTACGTAGGACATCCTTACTGATGTTGTGACATTCTTGTTGTATTTCGTCTTTTAACTGTTGAACAGTTCGTGGTCTTGTCTGGTACGCAAACAACTTTAAATATCCCCATTGGAAGAAGTCCAGCGGGAATAAATCTGGACTCCTAGAAAGCCATTACACTGAGCCACGGCGTCCAATTTACCGTCACGCAAATTATCGTCCAACCATGAGCGAACACATGTCAAAAACTTCACTTTTCTACGTGGAAGTCAAAATATGATAATAAAACCCCACTCTAATAGACAGAGTTTATTTTCACAACAGTTTTCGAACTGCTTAATGGAGTGGAGCCCTATCTTGCTGAAACCGGAAGTTCATTCGGGTTTGCAGAAGCATTTCACGCAGATTAGTTTGTATAGCTCTTCTCCCGTTGCCAAGTACGTATCACCGTCTATATTTCCTTAAAAAATGTATGGTCTCAAAAGTGCGTCGCCATAAATCACAGCCCACACCATAATCCTTGGATCGATCTAAGCCCGTGCATCTTCAGTCCAATGTGGATTATCACCGGTCCATTATCGAAAATTACGTCGATTTATGGTGCCGTTTAGTGAAAACATGCCTTATCACTGAATAAAATAGGGAGTGCATCGTGGGTTGTTCTTCCACTCGTTGTGATACCCACTCACAGAATTCCATCCTGCGATCGATGTCATCCCCATGCAGTTCCTGAACCGTACTAACTTTGTATGGGTGAAACGTACGCCGTTTGAAGTTTCTGTAACTGGTTCCTGCTTCCTGGGCAATTTTTTTATAATGATCGTTGGAGGCTACTTTGATTTTTAGCAAGAACACCTACGGAACTACAGTATCTTCGCCAATAGAGGAACGACGATGTCCACTACGAAGTCTGATCAAAACACTACCAGTATCATTTGAATGCTTCAGTACCTTTCCAACCATTACATTACATGATTTCGCTTTGGTCTGTCAGGATGAAGGCTGTAAAATTCATCACATGCTTTTCGTTGACTTCTACCAGCCAATGGCGTACTAAGGGGGGTGCGAGAGGGGCGGTCCGCCCCGGGTGACAGCCAGGAGGGGGGTGCCATCGGGAGAGTTGAAATACCAGTACAAGTTTTCAAACCAAATGAGAAATTCGCCAAAGTAAGAAAAAAAATTTAAAAATGTTCAAACTATTACAACAGCTTAATGTTAATTTCCACTATAAAATAAATTTTTAATTTTATTGGCAATACAAAATTTACAAACGAAAAATTAAATATTTGATAAAAATTACATCGAAAGGCGAACGTTTGTTTACGTTTTAGTCATCAGTTTGTTGAGCAAGCCAGCTGGCTGCAACCGACATTCCAAGTCTTGTTCACTTGACACTGTGACTCCACATACATGAGGTATGTTTCATTAAATAATTATGATAAAGCATAAAGTGCTGGTGTTTATAACAATATCATGGTACTTATACCAGTGTCCAGTAAGTTTTGACAATGTGGTATCATGGTGATGTTTAAGTGTTTATAAATGCATCGTCGTGATGTTATAATACCTGGTAAATGCATTGTGGAGAGGGCCATTCATTATGCAACTACAAAGTGTGAGGAAATGGACATTTCTATGGAGAGCAGAGGGAGAGTAAAGCTCCGAAAAAGGATGCCAGGAGAGATGGCAAAGGATGCTGGTCTCACATTGCCAGAGGAAGTAAAAAGGGCTATGTTTGAATGTCTCGATCGCTTTCATCAAGAATTGGAGATTCGTTCTAAGGCAATGGATCAAATTCTGTCAATTCGCTGTTATTCAGCCAAACACTTTGGTTGTTGCAACAGAAGGAGAACTTCTGAAGTATATTCCAAATTTGACTCAGATTTTCGATGAATTCTCTGATGAAAATATCAGTGTGGAAATTGGACGACTTCGGAGGCATTTGGAAGCTGCCAAAATCAGCGTTGAAGAGGCAAAGAAATGGACAGCATTGCAGTTTCTGGAGTTTATTGTGAAATGGGATTTTTGTGTATCTTTGCCAAGCTTGTCACTGTGTTTTTTTACTGTCTGTGTGTCTATTGGTTCATGTGAAAGAAGTTTTTCCAAATTGAAATTGATGAAAAATTTCTTTCGCTCGACCATGAGTCAGACAAGATTGACAAATCTGGCTTTACTTTCAATTGAACATGAATATACAAAGAAGGTGAATTTTGATGAGGTCATTGATCAATTTGCAGAAATTAAGGCTCGAAAGCAGAGGCTGTGAATCCTCTCTATTTACCTTTGAAGAATAGGCTGAGCGTTGAGACTGGATTTCCTGTGTTTTTTGTATAAAATAAAATGCAGTATTACCTGTTCACTGAATTTTTAATGTCCTGCATTTTTCTTATTTCCAATTTGCTTATGACAGTACTGTACTGTTTAAAAATCTACTTGCAAACATAATATATTTTTCTGTGTGTTTAAATTTTAAAATTATTTATCGGAAGCGTTGGCATAATCCCAGACTTCACTCTCACTAAAGCGCTTGCCTGGGTTCTTTACAATTTGTGAACGGTCAAGCTGTATTCCTTCACGGTCACGGTAACGCTGAATATAAGCCGATTTTTCATCTTCGGTATCAAATCGCGGACACTCTGATGCCTCTACCTTATTCTTCAAAAAAGTGTTTATATATGGCGTGAAAAGGTTGGGTAGCTTCTGATACCTCCACACATCATATATCTTCAATATTCTGTAGCCATGGCGAACGGCTAGGTCCAGCTCAGGGCTTGTATGTACACCTCTGATCTTACGCTGGTTGGTTGTGTGATTACATTCCCCATTGTTCTCCTCTGCGCACTTCACGCACAGGGGAAACATGAGCTTGTGGGCTATAACGACGGGTAGAGATCGGCATCCATAAATCGCGATGGGGGAGCACATCTACGAAAGAAAGGCCGAAATAGTACCCATTCAAATTTGTTGAGTACACCTCGATGGTGGGCAGGTCATGTCCCACCAATTTTTCAGGTGCACCTACGGGGTATAGTCCAGGCAATTTGTAGTTAGACCTAGGCAAAATTGCTTCAGAAGCTTTCTAAACTGTTTCCAGCTCAGGAACCATTGCCGAATAACATATCCAAAATCCGACAAAATTGGACCCCGGGAACACCCCCAAAAATGAAATTCAAAATGGCGGACTGGATGTTTCCTACGAAAAAAAAAATATATATAATTTACGCTTTTATTTATAGAGATACATTTGATGCTTTTTCTTTCAGTTGTAATGTTTTAAATAATTCAACAATATACAACACAACCAGTTATTACGCAAATATAATGTTATATAACTTTTTACAGATTTTTATAATCAATAATACAACAATTATTTTTTTCCCAGTTTCAAGTTATGTTCATTACAGAAGAAGTGATACCTGGTCACAAACATACAGAAATTAATCCTCTTCATCACTATCATCGGATAGATTACCGGTACTTAGGTTGTTATCGCAACCACTGATTTGGCACTCGCCACAAGCGGCTGAACAGGGCATTCCATTACACTTGCATCCACATCTTGAAGTAGCACATTTCGTCTTGCAGGAGCAGCGGATCATGTTGAGTAGATAATTTGGAGCTGGTGGCTTGTCGCAGGCTGTAGGGTAGTAGGAATTATTCTTTACATACCAACCCCACTGTTCTGCATCGATCTTCTCTTCTGTAGACTTCCAGATTAGTATTTGAAAGTATGTGCGAAAGCTGTGGTACTTTGTGGACGCATCGGTAGGTGGCAAACGTTCGGGTGTAACAAAAGATTTAGCTGTAGCTACCTTTTCAACTAACATTCGATGACGTAGTGCGTTAGTGGATTCAAGTGTTTTGCAGCCATACAACAGAAGCATTGCCTTTCTTCCAGCGGCTTCAATGTCAGAGTGTTGGCAACAATCAGAACAGAATGTATTTGCAACTGAACGGAGTTCAGCCACCTTCATCAGTGTGTCGAATGCTTTGGCTTTACCGATCGAAAAAATTCTGGATGTGCTATCACAGCCCGTGAAAGCATGCACAAACATGAGATACTTGCAGATGTCATTGCCTAACAATGATTGAATGCTGAGAATATCATACACAGGATTAGGAGATGGTCCTCGTCTTATATCGCTGCGATAGTACAACTTGAAACCACTGTCCTTGGCATGGTACAGAAGGAGAATCAGCAAGTCGGTGTCTTCCCCTATTACTGTTGTAGTTGCATTTTCTGATGAGGAAACTGCTGCACGAACGATGTCCACATCAGCACCCCCATCTGCGTTGTGAACAGTACACCCGTGCTTCTTCAACATCTCACCTACGAGGGAAATAAATGCTTGCTTGTTTTCATTAGCCAAGAAGTGTTCCTTCTGGCCAACAAACTTCATGCTTGGACTGAGATTCACATTTCTGCTTGTCTTGGTGCTGCGTCTTCTGTGGGTCATGTCCTTGATCGTAGGAGAGCTGCTGTAGCCATCAAAAACAATGATTGCTTTTCCATATGTTTTCAGAGTGAAATCGGCATATGAGTTGGCGATGCTGTCATATGTTTCATCTTGACGCCAGGAAACACGATGTAGTAGAGATCCACCATCCAATACGTACTGGTCTGTGCACTGAATTTCTTGAACTTCTTCCATGCGTAAAGTGTCAGTGTATTTGATTATTGCATGAGCTAGCTGAGACTTATCGGGTTTCCTCAAGATACTTCGTGATTCGAACAGCAGGAGGATATGCACACAGTTCGTAACACATGACATCTTCAAGATTCATGTCTCCGCCAGTGGCAACAGTCATCATTCTCTGAAACAGTAGTGCAGGATCTACTTCTATATCTGAAGCATCAGTGATCACAACGGCAGAAGCAGATCCTAGTGTTTTCACTTTGTCAGGTCTTTTGGCAGAATATGTAAAGGCTTGTTTCCCAATCATTTTTACGACAATGTTCGTACCGATTGAATGCAATTGATGAACGTTAACTCCAGGATCAGCAGTTAGCCCTGTTACAATGTTGCAGAGACCCGAGGTAGAATGGAATGGGGATAAGGATTCCAGACGTTCAAGTACTTTCTTCATGTCATTACTGTCCCTGATTTGTCTACTTCCCCTCATTTCCTTGTGCTGTTCACTACTTTCCAACAAAACTCTGGTGTATTCCTGCATTGCTAAGTTATAAATGGAACACAGAGGCATAGAAAAGAGCCACGTTGTCCTTTGGATGTCTGTAAATCCACTTCCGCGTGTCAGTCCGCCTCTGCTTTTCAGGGAACGCATTAGTACTTGTTCTATCACCAGGTCTGTGCCGAGTCCGGCCCATAATCTGTCGCTTCTTCTTACCACAAACTTACCTTCCTGGAACATTTTGTTAACGGCTGGATTTTCAGAAGGCAAACTTAACATTTTCTGCAGGTACAGGTATATCGATTTCAGGTAATTGTGATGTCCGGCTGCTGCAATTATGGGGATGGTCTCCAGCATAGCTTGCAAGTGCAAATCCCACGAGCCGGTTCTGTCTGCTGTTATCAAGGAACGTGCAATGTTGATCATTCGCTGATATTCCAACCAGAGTTGACTTGTTGCGAAGTAGATTGTAGGTCAGTTTTCTTCGCATCCAAAGTGGTAGCAATCTGAGACAATGCATTCGAAGATTCCACATCCTCAACTGATTGTTTGGCGGTCATAACATCGTCGAGCAGGTCACAGGCTTCCTTATGGAGGTCATGAGGAGTTCCATCTTCATTACGAGGGAAAACGTCTGCGACTAGTAAGGTACTAAGAGCTGCATCTACTATCATATGACCACGTATCGCTCTTGAAACAGCTTTTCCAGACATCATGTGTTGCACGGTATTTGGTCCGTATATTTCTTGAAGTACTTCAGACAATCCTGAACCATTCATAAGAGTACCGACTGCTCCCAAAAGATTCATCAGAGTGTGAAATGATCCCAGCATTAAAACAATGTCCTGCAGGTCTCTCTGTTCATTGATGATTTGGGAAGCTTTCCAGAACAAAGGCTGATCAAAGGTAATAATGCATGGGACTTTTTGATCGCGTGCTATCTTGCTCAAATATAGTAATGTCGAAAATATGCAGGTCATGTCAGTTGGCGACATATCTATGATGGGAAGGAACGTGATCGACGCCACACCTGGATGTGAGACACTTGATCCACCGTGAATTGCCTGCATTGTTCCGGACCAACTTGGA
Source organism: Bathynomus jamesi (assembly GCA_023014485.1). NCBI lineage: Eukaryota > Metazoa > Arthropoda > Malacostraca > Isopoda > Cirolanidae > Bathynomus > Bathynomus jamesi. Next base: position 922,938 of record JAJOZX010000698.1, on the reverse strand, counting down.
CCTGATCTTTCTGCTGAAGATATCTGCCAGAGAAGACTAAGTCGACTTATGGTGGCAGTGGGTACTGGAAGTTCGCGGAATGAGATGTCCCTCAACATGCTTCTCGCGTGTCTATATTCCCTAATGTCAACGGTTGCAATCTTCTTAATGTCATTGTCACCAACATTACGCCTGTGAATAGAAGGGTGGATCTTGATCTTCGGAGTTATTGCGGCAATCATACCCATTCCATGAAAGGTATTCTTCCCATCCAAAGTGCAGACATCATGATCGACGTTATCTGCTGCTAGAAGGACTGCAGTGTTTTCATCAACAGTAAAAGAGCCAGACCCACTTGCCAGCGCCGCGTTTCTTTCGAATCTTGTTACTTCTGCATACAACGAACAGTAACCCAGCTGATGGAGAACGTCAATAAGGTACCTTGACCTAAAGTTGTGGTGTAGCTGAACCGACAAACCGATCTGTAGTGGACATAGTAATCCTCTAGGACGGGTTGCTTGCATAATGCTCTGCCCAATTGCACCTATTTTTCTTGAAGCATCCTGTCCCGCAAATGCTTTTGATAATAGCAATTTCAGACTGTTGGGAATGTAATCAAGAGCACTTTCTGCAGTGATGTCATTTGGAGATGGATACACATCTTTTCTAGGCGAGTCGACAGACTTGATATCACTTCTGATTATTTTTGCAGCAGCTTCTACTAGGTAAATCTTCTGTAGCTCTATATCTATATCACATTCTTTCGACTTTTTGTGATAATCTATAAGAATTTCATTAGCTGTCTCTCGTAGTGTTACTACATCTGCCTTCCCACTTTCACCTGATATTATGATCTTGTCTCCGTAACGTTCTAAAAGCTTTCTCTTCATGTGCCTGCGTTCGTAGACAGAGCTCTGACTTCCTTGAAGATATTCCTCCATTTTGGAAATTAGGTCTCCAATCAACAGTTGTTCATCATCATTCTCTTCCAGGTAAGCACAGGTCTGAAGGAATGCTTGGTGTTGCTCTTCATTAGTTGGTCTCCCTTTTTTCGAATCATGATCGTCGGAGGAGTATGCGCGAGGAATGTTTTTTCCACTTCGAAAATTTACGCTGCAGGTGTGATGGTAGACACAATCTGCAGCAGGAAGATCACGAAGATAATACTCCAGACGGCCTTTTACATTAAACGTCCATTCATCGCAGCGGCTTTCACAGCACCTTTTTATGGTTTCGGAGAACTCTGTAGTTCTTATTTTGACATGCTCTGATTTTGGTTTGTGTTTGGAAAAAAAGTCCACAAAGGTATCACAAAACAAACAGTGAGTAGCACTGGAAAATGCGTATTCATGAAAACGAGCACTTTTCCTTGGTATTGCCTCGGCTGCGGTCTGTCGCTTCTTTATTTCAATGGTCTTTTTATCCGTAAACCTTTTCCTACATACAACGTGAACACTTATCCCAGCTGTTGCAAGAACATCGCTTCCACGGCTGCGGCTGGATGCATTTATACCATCTGCTCCTTTTTGCAAGATGTGAACCACTTCCTGTCCGCTGTCCAATTTCTCCTTACAAATCACGCCCAATTCTTCAGGGGTCTGCATTCTTGAAGGCGGACGCACACCGAGTCAGCCGTACACCGAGTCAGTCTGAAACAGAAAACACAAATTAATAAACTGTGTTGCAGTATTTAAGAGGAGTACATAATAACAGTTTTAAAGAAAATGACAAGCACAAATACGCAGATTTGATAGTGGGTAGTAGGAATTAAAGAGTTGTATATAATATAAGTTTATAAAGATGTAGCAATGTCCATTCTCACATACACTCCATACTAAGTATATTTTATTTACATTACGTGACGTCATAGTTTAATACTAGCCGCCTAATACAATTTTTAGTGTCATATAGGTTAATTTAGAAACGAAAATGTGTTTTAAAACATTTTACTGATCAAGAAAAACGTCATAACTCTCTCTACAAACCGAAATTAAAATTTATTGTATTTCGTAGGAAACTGCCAGTCCGCCATTTTGAATTTCATTTTTGGGGGTGTTCCCGGGGTCCAATTTTGTCGGATGTTGGATATATTATTCTGCAATGGTTCCTGAGCTGGAAACAGTTTAGAAAGCTTCTGAAGCAATTTTGCCCAGGTTGAAGCTATTTTTGCTCTAGATTGCCTGGACTAGTACGGATTGTTCTTCATTACGCAGGGATATAATGAACAGAAGTCATAGTAATGGAGTTTCATGCCCTCCGTAGGTGGAAAGTATAGCTTGAAAGGATTTGTACGCCCTCCGAAGAAGCTATCACCACATTTGAGAGGATCCAGCAACATTGAACGCTTGATTGTGTTTATTTCTTCACGGTACAGTCCATCTGTTTCCATCGTGCATCATACTCATACTCCCACAAGACATTGTGAGTGAACTGGGAGCCTATAATCTGACTCGGGTGCGGGTCCACGCAAGACTGTCGGCAGGAGATCGACCGTGGATATCTCCTACGATTCCGTGCCACCAGCAACCGTTAAAGGTAGATGGGTAGGAATGACCCTCCTCTTTGTACAATAATTTGTTTTTTCTTCCCCACAATCTGACTTTTACGAGCTAGTCTACGTATTATGTTCTTGAAACGGCGTAGGCGAGCCTTCTGAGGGAGTTTCATTGACACGTTGCAATATATAACGTTAAGACTGATTTCACAGATGCATTTTAAAAAGTCAGAGTCGATATTTTTAGCAAACATCTGTTGGATTGCCGGGGACAGTCGATGATAGATTTTTATTAATTTATGGTATTCCTTTAGCCTCTTTGTCATTCTGGAATATACACCGTTTCAGGCTCGTTTGGGAATATATTCGTTCTTAGAAACACCATAAACGTGTTTCGCGGGTGAAGGTCACAAAGCAAATATCTGTAACGCTGACCTGTAGCTTCTTTACAAACTTCCAAAAACTCCTTACGCTGATTCGGGAACATTTGACTGGCTAATACCCAAATTTGTGATACATCTCTACGTTGCACGAATAAGACTAGATATTGTGTATTTAACGACACATCGCGCATGTATCTATTTTTGAAAAATAGATTCTGATTGATAAAGAACACGTTTATGTTAAGATGGTGGGAGAATACTGTAAATGTCTCGGCAAACGTTTTATCCACCATCTCCAACATGAGATCGTCAATTACAATGCCTGTATGCTCATTTCACTTTAATGAATTAACATTATATACACCATTGTGGAACAAAATATCATCTTGGTACTCGTTGAACAGTGAACACTGATTGCTACGTCGAATAGCACCATATAACTTTATGCACAAGTTTTGAGAACATCTCTCCCTTTTCTTTAATGATTTTAAGCATAAACACAGTTTTACCACATCCTGTAGGGCCAAATACAATACATGTGGATGGGCTCGTGAACCTGAAAGATCATGAGGTAAAATGAAGAAACTGGCCGCTTTCGTCCTGATATTACAACTGAAGAGCACTATAGTGTTACCTGGGAACGTGAGGGGAAGTATCTCTTCCATTGTACACCAGAAGAACCTGAAGGAAATGAGAAACCTGCACTGAAGATGGCTCAGGCTCTGTTTGAGTGGATTAGTGCTCATGGTGCTAAAGATACTATTGTGGTCCTTGGTGGTGACTCCACCAACACAAACACAGGACCTGATGGAGGAGCCATCACTCACTTGGAGAGACTGCTAGGTCACAAATGTCACTGGCTGATATGCCAGTTGCATATTAATTAACTCAGCCTCAGGTACATGATCATCAAGCTTGATGGTCCCTACACGCACAAGTCTGGGTTCAGTGGCCCAATAGGAAAACTTTTGGAGAAGATCAATGACATACCTGTCAACTTTAGCTTCAAGGCTCTGCCAGGAGAAGATATAATTGAACTGCCAGAAAACATTGTACAGAACCTTAGCACTGACCAGAAGAACTGCTACCTACTGATCAAAGCTCTCAAGACAGGAGATTTGAGCAAGGAAGTTGCCGGTCTGAAGTGTGGCCCACTGAATCAGACACTCTGGCTGACTACAGGTGAGGCTCTGTTGATGCTGTGGATGAAGCAGCATGGTCTGAAGGGGGAGGTGTTGAAGAAGCTGAAGGCGCTGCTGAAGTTCTGCCTAGACTTCTACTTCAAGATGTATTTTGAGATCAAGGTGAAGCACCACATGAGGTATGGACTTCACCATATTGTGACTGCTCTGGGACTGCTGAGAAGCCAGACCTCTGAAGTCAGGAACATAATCACTCGTGTGATAATTCGTGGAGCATATCCTGCTCACAGTGAGAACCTCATTGCCTCTCTCCTGTGCAATGAGGATGAGGAGGAGAGGGCATGGGGGGTTGAGTTGATCAAGAAGATCAGAGGTAAGTCTGAGTATGGAGACGAGTCTGAGAACTCAAAGAAACCCTAAACTGAATTTTGATGCCACTTCTCCAATTACTCTGATTAATTGGGATAAGGAGAAACTGTATGAGCCACTCTTCACTTGTAAGATGTCAAGAGAAGAAGTTGAGGAGCTTCTCAGCTCCACTTGAAATTGAGAACTTCTCAGTTCACACTCAAAGCTGTGAAAGAACAGTCCAGGAAGTTTCAGCTGCAGCTTATGCAGTATTTGGGCAAGAGAGAAGAGATGGTTTTGCTCGTACTAGGATCGATCATAGAGAATTGTTGCTAGTTTTCAATTCAAAGCAAGACATTATGAACATGTTTTAGATCTCTACAAGACCTGCTAGACAAATCAAGATGCTTTCAGAAGAAAAAATCTCAAAACATTCAGTTGACCAGCATATTATTACAAGCTGAAGGTGGAAGAGGGACTTATACAAATATTAAAGAAGAATTGAATTGCAATTGCAAAAAAAAGGTTGAACGTCACAGCAGCTTGCGGAAAGGTGGGGGCAGCTGCCATCACACTCAGTGATGCCGAAAATAAAATAAATAAAAATTGGTGGAGGCGTTTCTAAAAAAAAAGAAACTGCAAGACCAAGAAAGAACAAAAAGATTCTGCCTGATGAAGAGAACAGCCGCGAAATGTGGTGTATAGGAGACTAAAAATCATACAATTCCTTAGTTTTGGGCCATTTTGGGTGATTTTGGTTATTTTAGGGGTTATGAACCACTTTGGCTGATTTTAAATGGGTCCAAGCCTGCCCCTAGAAATGCTACGAAGTCTTCGAAATTGGCCAAAAATCCCATTTTTCGACAAAAAAGTGCGATTTTGAACACTTAAATGCGATTTTTCGCAAAAGTTGCAGAAGACGAACCCCTCTTAAAATTCAATTTTACTGCCAATCTTGAAATTCCAAGTTTTTCAATATTCGACCTGAGCATTGATACACCCTAATGTACTGCCTTTAATTTCTCATGCACATGTCACGTGGTAAGGAATTTATAAATTTTTAAAAATTATTCGACCCGTGTCACACTCAACGAAACTACGAAATGGTATGCAAACAGGTAAAAAGCCGTTTTCTGATTGTGCGCACTCGTTGTATAGTATGATGTTTTGTTCGTATGTATATAAAATGAATAATTGCATCCAATAATATTAGTTTGCGTATTCTGTAGCTTATTTAATGGAAAATAATTGGTTCTTGACTAAAAACATGATTTCTATCATTTAATAAATTGATGAAAATACATTGTGTCTTCTTCTTACCCGATAAAAAGCTCGAAACATAAGAAAGAAAAAGAAAAAATTTACATTATTTCGTTAATGATGTGGCAATCGCTGGGTTGACTGCATGATAAAACTTCTACCTCCGTATAAAGGTCCATGACATGCGTTTCTTCAAAACGGAGAAAAAAGGAGAAAAAATAATTAATTTGATTAGTTCATACATTTTCTGAATCTCTTTTAAGAAAAACCTAATTGCTTAAAACATATGCAGAGTATACATATTGTAAGAGAATTACAATGTGAAGTACCAAATATCTTCGAACCGCTCAGAGAAGTTTGTGACCGTTCAGAGAAAATGCCGAATAACATTTCAAATGAATTTATTATGGAATTTATAAAAATTATTTAAAAGTTGCAAAGGAATGTTATAAAAAAATCCACGATTTTTTCAAAACATGACTTTACCATAATATTACTTGCAAACTAGTCTATAATTAAAAATTGCGGATACCTATTACTTTAATGAAGCATTTTACATTAAAATGTAATGAGATGAATTACTATAACCCTCCATATATATATATATATAATATATATATATATATATATGATGAAATAATCGAAACAGAACAGTGCTCAAGAGCTTTCTCCTAATGAAAATCACACTAAAATAAATAACAAATTCGCGAATAAATAGCTAAAAAAAAAAAATTACAGGCATATAATTACTTACATTTCCACGGCAGTCGCATGCGCCGGATCATAAGGAGCGTCACTGCAAATATCATCAACGGTTTGCGTTCGAAATAATCCGTCCCGATCGGTTGCGTTAAAAAGATTAATTGTAAACACCGCGGCAGTGTCTCCATCTTCATATAAAGCCGGTAAACTGTAAAGTTCTTGTGAATGACTCATGACGGAGGGAATATGTTTGTTTATTAACTGGTCAAAATAACTGCTGTGAGTTCCAGCTGAAAATACTCAGTTTTATAACATGATCCCCAAGCACTACCCCCAAAAGACTAATAGGGGGTTCGTAAGTTTGCTGATTGGTTGTCAATCTAACTGGGCGGGGCTACGTTAAATCTGTGTACCAATCGTAATACCGATATAACGGACCCACGCTTTGGACAATGAAGTCCTGATTGGCCGAATAATGAAGGTGTCATTATCGTTTTATTCTCTCCGTAGATTTATTTTCATTGTTCATATCTCAAGGTGAATAAGTGATTTGTTCATTTGCACGCTCTGTCACGATGCTTTCCAATATTTTGTATTATATATTTGCAAGCATACTACTCTCAGCTTGATCCTCAATTTTTCCCCATTTTCGTTAGGGAAATGGACATATAATTTGAGCGGCGGCAAGTCATTACAGCACAAGGAGAATCTATGGTTTGAATTATAGGTTAGGTTAGGTTCAGGAGCCAGCATGCTGGAGCGAACCAGAGTCTCACCGCCAAAGTCTACACAATGAATCAATTATGTTTTCAATTTAATAAAATGAATTGTTGAGTCTTTTTTCAAATTTTCCCTTTACGATCTTATCGAAAGAAATTTATATACAAAAGGAGTTTATATTAAAGAAATTATAAATAGTTTTGTTTTTCTTTTCATTCCATTTTTTATATTTTTTTTTTTAAATTTTGCTGTGACTATTTACGACCATCATAAACCAAATCGATAAATGAGTTCTAATATACTTATGAAAAATTGATACGTTTATTCTTTTCAAAAAATTGTGCAAGAAGCCTGCATAATAATAATAATAATAAAAAAAAAACTTTTCACTTTTTCATTTTCATTCATTCATTTCATTTTCATTTCATTTCAATAACAGAGACGATGTAAAGGATTAACACAAAGAGGGGCGACAAGCTTGACCTTCGTGAAATGTGGAATCATCGCACGTAATAATAATAATAATAATAATCATAACAAACCTTTTCATTTTTCATTTTCATTCATTCATTTCATTTCAATAACAGAGACGATGAAAAAGATTAACACGGCTATGAAGAAAGAAGATACCATGCAAATTACAAGCAAAGAAAAATAAGACATATAAACAACAAAGTTAATAAAATATAAAAACATTTATATACAGTAACAGGAAAACAGTCGTATGAGAGAGAAAGGAGAAAGAGGTGAGTCTTTGGGAAGAAGTGTGTCAATCGCGTTCCATTCTAACCGTTTTGCCGTTTTTGAAGTGCTACGGGCGATTCACGTGCGTGTAAAGTGAATCGAATTTATACCGTTACACTCTTGTTGGTTGAGATACGAAGTTGATTTTTGAAAACATTTACAAAGATTGACAAAAGTAAATAGACACTTTCGGAGAAGTTTAAAATTTTATTGTTTAATATAAAATTTTTCCTATAGTTATTTAAGAATATATATATATATATATATATATATATATTTATATATAAAGTGTGATATATTGCTTGCATTTTCAGCCATTTGTTTTTCATTCAGTGTCACGCATCCGTGGTTAGCATCGCTGACTACGAATCCATCGGTTCCGGGCTCAAGACTCAGTGACGGCTGCCAGTGCGCGGTAAAACCCAGCTGTTCATCCTTCCGCAAATTAATGAAAGTGGTTAGTAGATAAATGGGTACCCTGGGTGACCTAGTGGTTAAGACGTTGTGTTGCTGGTGTTTCGGATTCCATATTAAACTGAGGTCTAAGGTGGAGTGAAAAAAGCTTGTCCTTCGTCAGAATAAACAATTCGGGCATTTTCTTGTCTTTCTTGGCATAAAAAGAAATGCTGTTTTGAAGACATTTTATATAAGAGGTGATTAACAAAAGTAAATAGACACTTTCGGTTTGGCTTTAGAGTAAATGAAAGCGATTCAGGTCTTTCGAATTATAGGTAAATTAAATATTATTCTTATAATATATGTTATTGGAATAATGTACAATATAAAGAGTCCTGTGTATTTCTTTTATTATTAATATTGGTGTTTTATTTATTTCTTTTGCTAAGCCATGGATTAATATAAAGAGTCAAGTGTATTTCTTTTATTGTTAATATTGGGATTCGTCTAAATGTGTTTTACTTAGTTCTTTTGCTGAGCAAATTAAGGAGAACGTCTCCCTCGTTCTTGCCTTTAATAAATAATATAATTAATATAAGTGGGGCTGCCTGGTAACCCTGCATATAATTAAATTATATAGGAGTCTGTGGAAACTCATCTGTATATAAATAAATAATAGAATGGTGTTATCTGGCAACTCTCTTTATATAAATAAATAAACTCATTAAATGGCAACTCATCTATATATAAATAAATAATTAAAATAAACAGTGCTCTCTGGCAACCCCCTCCATATATAAATAAATGATTAAGTTAGTGGTATCTGGCAACTCCCGACCCTCTATATAGCAGCTGCGGATCCCCTGGACGCTCATTATGCGGTGACTCCGGTGGAGGAAACAACTCTCTGTCTCTCCTTCTTAGGTTAAGGCTTAGGTTAGGGTTTCCCTTTGGGGGTGAGGACATCCCAGCTTCTCCCCCCAAAGACTCTCCTCCTCCTCCTTTCTCTCTCTCTCTCTCTCTCTCTCTTTTAGGTTAAGGTTTCCCCTTTGGGGAGGGAGGTCATCCTCCCTTCTCCCCCCGAAGCTCCCCCCTTCATTGCAACTTGGGGGACAACCCCTCCCCTTTTCAACATCCCCCTTCAACATCCCCTCCACTCCCCCCTTTCACCAAATTATTAGGTTTAAGCTATTGATAGAGAAGAGTAAGGATAGTAACGTAATAAAAGTCCATGATTTTCGAGGGCTAATTTTGATAGTTTTGCGGATAGGATGGGAGTAGTGGACTGAGATAATTTATTTATGGGTAATGACGCAAATTTTCATTGGGAGGAGTTTAAAGAAAGTTTTTTGAATGTCGAAAGGGAGTTTATTCCGCGTAGGCCGAAGCGCGCTAGTAATCATGGTAGGCCGAAGTGGTGAACAAGGGAAATACGTGAGTTCATAAACGAGCGTAACAGAGCGTATAGACTTAATAAGCGCAATGGCAAGGTAGGTAACTTTAATAGATATAGCGAGCTTAGACGTCAGGTTAAAAGATCAGTTAGGAATGCTAAGCGTAATTTTGAGATACTTGTAGCTGCGGATAGTAAACATAATCCAAAAAAGTTTTTCGACTAAGTCAATAATCGTAAGCCGATGAAAGATAACATAGGCCCTCTAGTGGTCGCTAACGGCGCTTTGGCTTCCGACGTTCAGGCGATGGTGGGTATTTTTAACAGCTTTTTTGCGACAGTTTTTACCGTAGAAGACGTAAATAATGTCCTCGACATGGACGATATCGTTCCATTTAGTAGCGAGACTATTTTGAGTGAAATAACCGTTTACGAGGGTGGGACTGTGCATTATATCGATAAGCTAAAAGTTAGCAAGGCTCCAGGCCCTGACGCGCTTTATCCTAGAAATTTGAAGGTTTTGAAAGACGTTATCGTAGACCCATTAAAAAAAAATTTAATGAGTCATTGGAAGCGGGGATTATCCCTGAAGACTTCAAATTAGCTAACGTTACGCCCATTTTTAATAAAGGCGACCGCACAGAAGCTAGCAATTATAGGCCTATTAGTTTAAAATCAATTGTCGGTAAACTTTTGGAATCCGTAGTTAGGGATCGTATCGTCGATCACTTAGAAAGTAGAGATTTGATTAATAGTAGTCAGCATGGGTTTTGACGCCATAAATCTTGTTTAAATAATTTGTTAGAGTTTTATAACGAAATAGTGCGCGAATACGATAGGCATAGAGCGGCTGACGTCATTTATTTAGACTTTGAAAAAGCGTTCGATACAGTTCCGCATAGAAGATTAATTGCGAAGGTTAAAGCGCACGGTATACGTGGTCAGGTAGCTAACTGGTTAGAGGAATAACTTCGTGCCAGGAAACAAAGGGTCGTTGTTAATGGTAGGGAATCTGGGTGGCTGGATGTAGGTAGCGGTGTCCCTCAGGGTTCAGTGTTAGGCCCATTGCTATTCGTAATTTACATTAACGACATAGATGTAGGCTTGACCAGTAACGTGTCAAAATTCGAATGACGATACTAAAATAGGCGGTAAAGTTCTTAACGTGGACGATAGAAATAGGCTCGAAGACGATGTAAATAGGATTATGGAGTGGATGGATAAGTGGCAGATGCAATTTAACGTAGGCAAATGTAGTTTTGCATATGGGTTCTCGTAACAATAATTACACGTACACGATGGATGATACACAGTTAGCGAGCGTTGACGAGGAAGCAGATTTAGGCGTACGCATATCTAAGGATTTAAAAGTTAGGAACCAGTGTCTGGAGTCTTGCGCAAAAGCTAATAGGATGTTAGGCTTCATAGCGCGTAATTTCGAATTTAAATCGAATAATATTATATTGTCCCTTTACAAGTCCTTAGTCAGGCCTCACTTAGAATATGCCGTTCAGTTTTGGTGCCCGTACTTTTTGGAAACTCAGAAAAATTTAAATGATAATCAACATGGATTCCCGTCAGGCAGATCATGACTATCAACTGACTGAATACTACAACAACATTATTGATGCACTTGAAAGTAATGAAAACTATGATGTAATATACACATACTTTGCCAAAACGTTCGACAAGTGTGACCATGGAATCATAATACATAAAGTAAAATATATGGGAATAAAAGAAAAAGTAGGGAAATGGATATATAACTTCCTTAGTGAGCGGAGGCAAGTCGTTACAGTTCGAAGAATATTTTCATCAGTACAGAACAGTATTAGCTCCACTACTCTTCATAATCCTGCTAACAGGACATAGATGAGGGCGTTACCAGAGACAGCACAGTAACATCCTTTGCCGATGACACAAAGATCAGTGGAAAAATAAGAAACGCAGAAGATATAGGATCTCTACAAACCGACATGAACAGAATGTACAAGTGGACGGAAGACAACAATATAAAGTTTAACACTGAGAAATTTCAATTGTTAAGGCACGGAAAAAGGAAGGTCCTAAAATCCATGGAATACTATACCCCCAAATGGACAAGAAATTCAGAGAAATTCTAAAGCGAAAGATTTAGAAGTTGTAATGACTGATGATGCGAAATTTGAAACACAAAATAAGATAGCAGTAAACAGAGCAAAGAGAATAACTAGGCAGGTACTGAGAACCTTTAAACGAAGGGATAGGAATACAATGATTCCTCTACTGAAAACACTGCTCATACCCAAATTGGAATGTTGCTCGGTCCTAACATGCCCATATAAAAAAGAAGACATTAGATAGCTAGAAGGGATTCAGAGTAGCTTCACAGCCAAGATCAATGGGTGCAAAGAACCAAATTACTAGAAAGGCTACGCGAATTAAACCTATATTCACTGGAAAGGAGAAGAGAGTGATACACCATTATTTACACTTGGAAAATAATGAAGAAACTAGCCCCTAATTTTACTCTGAACCCTATAACCCCCAAAACAACAGTGGAAAATAGAAAACGAAGACTGTGTCGTGTTCCAAAATTAAAGGCTACACAGGGAATATCCTTAAACCTGAAAGAAAATAGTTTTGTTGTGAGAGGACCAAAACTGTTTAATCATCGCCCAAAGAACTAATGAACACGAGTGGTGTTGCGGTGGACATCTTCAAAAGAAGATTAGACGTCTGGCTCAGAACAATCCCCGATGAGACGGGCGTACCTGGCTATGTGAGGTGGAGAGTACAAGAAACCAACTCACCACTTCACCAGGCCAACTCGAAAGGAGGGGCAACAAGCTTGACTTTCGTGAAATGAGGAGTCATCGCACGGAACATTTGAAAGGTTGAGAGATTGAAAGTTATATGTATATACAGTGTGTACACAAAGTCCATTCCCGATTATAAGCTTTAATAATTACATGAAAAAGAAGACAAAGTAATGCTTTGTTTTGCATGTTGTTCTATAACACATGACGTTTATTATGTTTCTCATTAAATCTCAATATGTGCGCCGTTAGTTACACGTAGCACATCCAAGCGAAATTCGAGTTCACGCCATAAGTTTGCTAGCATATCTCTCGCGACACTCTCGATGGCATCGCAAATCCTTGCACGAAGAGTGTCAATGTCAGCAACAGGAGTATATTACACGTAATCTTTTACATATCCCCAGAGCAAGAAGTCCAGGGGCGTGATATCTGGGGATCGTGGAAGCCATTGCATCGGCCCGTCGCGACCAATCCATCTTCCGGGAAATGTCGTGTTCAAGAACCTACACACTAACAAACTCCAATGTGGAGGCGCACCGTCCTGCTGTAAAATGATGCATGGTTGAAGGTCTTTCAACTGGGGGGGGGGGGCTACATAGAACTCGAGTATGTTTAGGTACACTTGTGCCGTAACATTCTGTTCAGCAAAGAAGAATGGACCTACATTCATACAATTATTCATACCTATTGGACCCTGATATACAGTAATGAATGTAAAATAATGAAAAAAGTATGGATTATTTTATTTATATTTATCCTTTAAAGACATTCGAAAGCAAAAGATGTCATTTTCATATGTAGCATGTAGTATGTTACATAAATTTATGAATAGTTCGACTGCGAAATTATTCATATCCCTGTGTTTAATAATTTCCAGAAGCTCCTCGCGCTTGTGAAACTGCAATACTTCGAGTTGCATTAAACGAGGCAATTCCTAACTTGCTAAACGTGTGGCACCACTGCGATTAGCGTTTCTTGTGAATTGGGATGGGACTCTCATTGCTAATATTTAAGCATTATCGTAGTTATGGCAAAACTTAAAGAAATGTTAGAAGACCTTCGAAGGAAGATTATTTGGCCAATGGCTGTTACAAAAAGGCAGGGAAAAATTAACAATATCGATTTAAAACTGTTTCCTTGATAATAAAAAATGGAAGAGGATGTGTGTCATAACAGTTTTGTAAGAAAAGAAAGGAAAACAACTCTCTTTGACAGGGACATCCGAAAAATAACTCGTAACCCCAGATCAACAGCTCCAAGTATTCAAACGCGATCTAACATCATCAGGACATTATGATTCATTCGCCACGATTCGGTAGGATTACTAGGACTGGATAGAATGGACTGATGAGACGAAGAGAGAGCTTTTTCGGGAGGGCAGATCAACACTGTATTTGGCGAATCGATCGCAATATGGATTCCACGAAATATCAGGAGATCCTCGAAGACAATTTACAAGGAAGCTTCGTCTTGGTCGACGGTGAATCTTCCAACATCATAATGACCCTAAGCATACATCAAAACACTAAAAATAAATGTTTGGCACAGGCTTCCGCAAAGCCTCGATGTCAGTCCAATAAAGTGTCTCTGGTGACACCTGAAGAATGGTGTCCAACTTGAAGGAACTACAACAATGTTATTTAGAAGAATGGTAAAAAATTGCAGTTACCAAATACCAAATGCTGATTAAAACCTAAAGAAAGAGACTTCTTGCAGTCTTAAAATTTAAGCACGTAGGAGTTTATTTGAGTTATTAAACAAAGGAATATGAGTAATTTTGCAGGAGCACTATTTAATTTACTTCGCAGGCCTTTAATAGTGATCAGTCTTTCTTTCTGAACAGACGTGTTTTATCGAGTATCCAGTGTTACCAATTGAATAAGTGGTTTTCTTTGAAGTGTCTTTAAAAAATATAGTGTTTGGTGCATTCTTAACTAAATTACTTCGTGTTACTAATCATTCATTAACGAATATAATTCATTTATTGACTTTATTCATTACTATATTATTTGATTAAACCAAGGCTAGTTCACGTGGCTTGCCTTGTTTGTTTCCCGAATCTATTACTAAAGGAAGTTTCATATGGTTGAAATTCCCTTGTTTGCCTTGTTTGTGTTTCGAATGTATTACTAAACGAGGTTTCATAAGGTTGAAATTCCCTTGTTTGCCTTTTTTGTTTTGTCAAATCTATCAGAAAACGAGGTTTCATAAGGCTCATTTTACCTTCCATCGGGGGATCAAGTAGAGTGTGGTCACCCACCGTGGGAAAAAGGAAAAACGGAAAGTAAAAAGTCGGTGGAATAGCGGACAGATAAGTTTTATTAATACTTTTTCTTTTAGAAATCTTTCGTCTGTAACTTAATTAAGTATATATTCATTTAGTATAAATTTGTGTTACAAGAACCTGTTTCTGCGTTTCAAGAACATTTTTGCGGGCTTGCGCAGGTGACGGCACAATAAGCACGCGGTAGACGTACTTTCTAATTTACTAATTTTCAAACACTCGTTTTTTTGTGTTTTGTTTTTTAATTAATTAAGAGCATGGCACCCCCGTCAAGTACTTGCAGTCGCTGTGAAGGGAAATTTGCCGCTTACGCGTTTACAATGGTTAATAATAAAACAGTTAGTTTACAGGTGGTGCTGAAGCATGGAAGTTCTGAGGAACGAGTTAGAACGTGAGAGGGAGGCCAGAGTGAGGCTTGAAGAAAGCGTGATGCTCCTGACGGCAAAATTAGAATCCCTTGAGACTCCAGTTACGACCCCTCCTGCCTCAGTTTCTACAAATAATATAAATAGTATTAATAGCCCTCTCTCTTCCCCTAGTTCCCAACCCTTTGTTCGAGTGCGTAATGGAACCCCATTGAGAAAACCTAAGACTTGTCTACCAGTAATAACAAACAATAAGTTTTCTGTTTTAGGTTTCGAAGATGCTGATGAACCGGAAATACGACTCGTTGGCGATTCCATTGTTCGAGGGCAGCTTGAGGAATTCTGTGGGAGAAACCCTCGTCGTAGGCGCCGTTACTGCTACCCTGGTGCAAGGGTGGAGGATATAACTAATAGTGTTGACGATTTTACAGACGGAACCTCTGAGGACAACGTATGTTATTCATGTCGGTACTAATAACGTTTTAAATTCTAGATCGGAAGAGCTGCTGGCTAGGTACGGGGACTTACTAGAGCGATTAAAGGAAAAAACTAATAAGATTGTTTTAACAGGTATACTTCCTCGAATTATCCAACGTAGCGATTTCTACAGCAAGGCGACCTATATCAACAATAACCTAAAGTCTCTTTGCCACCAGGAAGGAGTGCATTTTGCGAATTTTTGGAACAGTTTCTACGGCAGTAGGGACTTGTTCCTCGGAGATGGACTTCATCTTAATGACGTTGGAGCTGCGCGTTTAGGAAGACTTTTTCATAATAATGTCTCTTCTTTTCAGGCTGCCGTGACTCGAACGGTCCCAGCGTAATTTCCAAAAATTTCCCCTGCGCTCGCGAAGGTGTCGCAATTACAAACAATTTGAAGGTTCTATCCTTAAATGCTCGTAGCCTACGAAATAAAATAAACGAATTTTTTATTTTTTTTTCTTTAATTGCTTGTAAAGACTATGATTTAATTGCGATAAATGAATCGTGGCTTAGCAATGAAACACGTGACTTTGTAGGGGAGTATCAAATTAGAGGTTATAGACTTTTTGTTAAAAACAGAATAGGTAGGCGAGGAGTCGGTGTTATGTTGTATATCAAAGATAATATTGCGAACGTTATAGACGTAAAGCACACAATTCCAGAACCGATAGATTCGACTACAGCAGAACTTAAATTGAATGATTTCAAACTTGTTGTTGCGGTTATGTATAGGCCACCCTAATCAAACAGCTGATACGGACGAAGCGTTATATCGTGAACTAAAGAGAATAATAGGTAGTGAGTAGGCCTTAGTTATGGGTGACTTTAATTGCGCCAACGTGAATTACGATACAATACAGGGAGACGCGGAAGGTAATCGTTTAGTTAATTTTCTCGAGGATAGCTTTCTTATTCAAAAAGTTGGGGAACCTACGAGGTTGGAAAAGATTTTAGATTTAGTAATAACTACGGATGATAGGCTAATCACTGACCTTCAAGTAATAGAACCGTTAAGCAATAGCGATCACAATATGGTAGTTTGTCCTCTCAGTAAGTCACTCGAAACCAGCTAACTCGACTAAAATTCCTAACTTCCAGCACGCAGACTTGTAAATTTCGAAATGAATTGTCACAATGTCACACGTCAGTTGAGAAAACGTAATGGGGATCTCCAACGCAAAACTAATGTGGGAATCGTTTGAAACAGTATTTATGACTATAAATGAGGAATGTGTACCGTACAAAATTAAGCGTGCGAAAGTAAACAACAAGCCCTTGTGGTTTACTTCTAGAGTAGGAGACATTATAAAGAGTAGAGATAGGGCTTATAGGTTACATAAGTGCGATAAAGACAATTTGTGGTTACGAAACAACTACACATCTGTAAGACGTGAAGCGAAAAGTGTAATAAAAAAGTCCAAGCGCGAATTTGAAATCTCCATAGCTCGTGACGGTAAAGAAAACTCCAAGCGATTCTTTCAATACGTCAACAATAGAAATCCAGTAAAAAGTGTCTTGGGGCCGTTGAAAAATGTTAACGGAGAGTTTGCTAAACGAATTTTTTACGTCAGTTTTTACTATAGAAGATAGGAGATAACAGAAAATACAAGAAAAAATAACTGCCTGGATCTGGTATTCACGAATAACACGAACTTGATTGTTGATATAAAAATAACCCCAACCATTATCTCAGACCACAACCTAATCGAGATATC
Source organism: Bathynomus jamesi (assembly GCA_023014485.1). Lineage (NCBI taxonomy): Eukaryota > Metazoa > Arthropoda > Malacostraca > Isopoda > Cirolanidae > Bathynomus > Bathynomus jamesi. The sequence goes on along the minus strand of JAJOZX010000698.1, from coordinate 905,729 downwards.
AACAAATATGACGACAGCATTAAAAAACAATACACATATTTAGGAAAGAAGTAAATTCGGGGCCTTTAACTTAAACTCCAAGATTATAAATTGGGAAGCAATCAGATCGCACATTGCCCAAATAGAATGGTGAACAATTTTTGAGAATAAAACAACTGAAGAAATGCTAACAACCTTGGAAGAAAAAACGCTGAGAATTTTAGAAAAATATGCTCCAAAATTACAGCCAAAAGGTAAGAGGAGCTGGCTAGAGAGGCAAAAGAGAATATTATTCCGCAAAAGAAAGAGAGTGGAGGCGAAGTTAGGCAACTGCGGAGATAATGAGAGGAAAGCAATAAAAGAAAAACTGGAGGGTATCGATAGGGAAATAAAAACTCTGATAAAGGGCCATACAGACAGAGAAGAGGAAACGGCGGTAGAAGCAATAAAGGAAAATCCAAAATACTTCTATAGCTGTGCAAAAAGGAAAACAAAAACGCGCGCCGCTATTGGGCCCTTAAAGACGAGAAATAATGAACTAACCGACGATCCAAAAGAAATATCTGATACCTTGAGAGCTCAATATGAATCAGTTTTGAGTACCCCAAAAAGTGACAAAGCGATACCTGACATAAATGCATTCTTTGAAGAGGAATTGCAAGGAGATTATATAGCAGACTTTGATTTTACCCCAGAAGATGTAGCGAGAGCTATAGGACAAGTGAAACCACATTCAGCTGCAGGTTCGGACAATTGGAACGTATTATTGATTAAAAACTGTAAAAATGAAATAGCTACACCCTTATACTGGATATGGAGAAGATCCCTAGACACTGGGGAAATACCGAGCATCTTGAAAAGAGCAAACATTGTCCTTATATATAAAGGAGGGGACAGATCTCAAGCAAAGAACTAAAGACCAGTGTCATTGACGTCCCACCTCACCAAAGTATTTGAAAGAATAGTTAGAGAGAAAATTTATGATTTCCTGGAGACACAGGAAAGATTCAGCGAAAATCAGCATGGATTCCGATCAGGTAGATCATGCCTATCACAACTAATAGAACACTACAACAATATCCTAGATGCATTGGAAGGCAATAACAACTACGATGTTATATACACAGATTTTGCTAAAGCTTTCGACAAATGTGACCATGGTATAATAGCACATAAAATGAAATATATGGGAATAACAGGCAAAGTGGGAAAATGGATCTACAACTTCCTCAGTAAACGTCTGCAGGTCGTCAAAATTCAAGGTATATCATCATCAGAATTGGAAGTACGCAGCTCAGTACCACAAGGGACAGTACTGGTCCCACTCCTGTTCATTATCATGCTAACAGATATAGACAGCGAGTAAACAGCAACAGTATAGTAACATCCTTTGCAGACGATACAAAGATCAGCAGAAAAATCAGCGATATACATGAAGTGGAGGCCTTGCAGAGGGACACGAACAAAATATACAAATGGTCAGAAGACAACATGTTATTTAACACCGAGAAATTTCAGCTCTTGAAATGTGGTAAAACAGAAGAACTTAAACAGACTGCATATTATGCTCCAGATAGACAGGAAATTCAGAGAAGCACGAAATCGATCGATCTCGGGATAATAATAACAGAGTGATGCGAAATTCGAAACACCAAATCAGGTAACGATAAATAAAGCAAAAAGAGTCGCGGGACAGGTTCTAAGAACGTTCAAGAGAAGGGACAGGACAGTAATGATTCCCCTGCTAAAAACACTGATTATACCAAAACTTGAATACTGCTCAGTTCTGACGTCCCCATATAAAAAGGAACAAACTAATAAACTACAAGAAACGCAAAGGCATTTCACAGCCAAGATTGATGGCTGCAAAGAACTCAACTACTGGGAAAGACTACGTAAACTAAATCTGTACTCCCTGGAAAGAAGAAGAGAGAGAGTACACCATAATCTACATATGGAAAATGATCGAAAAACTAGTACCAAACCTAAAACTAAACCCAATTACCATTCAAACAACACTGGAAAATAGGAAATGCGGAATGTGTAGTGTTCCCAAATTAAGGGCCCGACAAGGGACCTCCTCAACTCTGAAGGAAAATAGCTTGGTTGTTAGGGGGCCAAGACTTTTCAACCAGCTTCCAAAGGACCTCAGAAACGTAACAGGGGTCAAAGTTGAAGTCTTCAAGAGAAGACTGGATGCCTAGCTCAGGACGGTACCAGATGAGCCGGGCGTGCCTGGCTATGTACGATGGAGCGCACAAGAAAGCAACTCGCTCCTCCACCAAGCCAGACCTAGAGGCGGGGCCACCAGCTTGACCTCCGTGTGAAGAGAGTCCAACGCACGAAACAACATAAGTTTCATAAGGTAAGATAAGGTAAGAAGATGTAACGAATATCCTTACGGTCATAGACATAATACCTTTTGATAATTTAATGGTAATATTTTGGATAATATTGTGGTTAGTGAAGGGGAGGTAATGCGCTATATTGATAAAATGAAAATGTGTAAATCACCGGGGCCGGATTCCATATATCCCATACAACTAAAAGAATTAAAAGATAGCATTGTTGTGCCGCTAACAAAGATTTTTAATGCGTCTATTTCTGAGGGGTGCGTACCAGATAATTTCAAGTTAGCAAATGTAACACCTATCTTTAAGAAAGGCGATAAAGGTGCGGCGGCAAATTATAGGCCAATTAGTTTAACGTCTGTTGTAGGTAAGCTACTGGAATCAATAATTAGGGATCGTATAGTTGAACACTTAGAATTGCATAACTTGGTTAGAAATACGCAGCATGGTTTTAGGCGAAACAAATCTTGCTTAACTAATCTTTTAGAATTTTTTCAAAGCGTGGTTGACGTTTACGATAGTCATCGGGCGGTTGGATGTAGTGTATTTAGATTTTCAAAAAGCGTTTGACACCGTACCGCACAAAAGACTCATTGAGAAAACTAAGGCTCATGGAATCAGGGGTGTAGTAATAAATTGGATAGAAGAGTAGTTGCGAGGTAGGAAACAGAGGGTGGTCGTTGATGGAGCGGAGTCGTCTTGGGCTATTGTAGCGAGTGGCGTTCCTCAGGGTTCTGTATTGGGCCCCTTGCTTTTTCTTATATATATTAACGATTTAGATGTCGGCCTAGTCAGTACAATTTCAAAGTTTGCGGATGACACGAAGCTGGGTGGTAGGGCGATTAATGAAGAAGATAGAGGTAAAATCCAGAATGATCTGAATAAATCGTTGATTGGTCAGTCACATGGTAAATGAGATTTAACGTCGATAAGTGCAAAATTTTACATATAGGTTCGCGTAACGGTAATTTGGCGTATAGTATGTCAGGGAAGGAGTTAGCAAGCGTAGAGCAGGAAAAAGATTTAGGAGTTATAGTCACTGATGATTTAAAAGTAGCGAAACAAAGTACAGCAGCGGTCAATAAAGCGAACAAAGTGTTAGGTTTATAGCTCGAAATTTTGAGTACAAATCGCGCGATATTATAGTTCTTCTTTATAAATCATTAGTTAGACCCCATTTGGAGTACACGATCCAATTTTGGAATCCGCATATGCGAAAAGATATAGACAAACTCGAAAGCGTTTCAAAGACGAGCAACTAAGATGATTCCGTCGCTTAGGTCGAAGTCGTACGAGGATAGGGATAGGCTTAAGGAGTTAAAATTGACTACACTCGAGACTAGGAGACTAAGGTGTGATCTAATCCAGGTTTTCAAAATTATGAATAGGTTCGATAACGTAGAGATAGCTTTTTCGAAATATCTCAATATAATAGGACTAGAAATAACGGGTGTAAGTTGACAAGTAGAAGGTTCGAGACAGCAGTTGCCAAAAACTTTTTTACGCATAGAATAGTAAATAGGTGGAATAGTTTGCCGGTAGAAGTAATTAGTAGCACGTCTATAAACATGTTTAAAAATCGATTAGACGCATATGTTGATAGATTGGGTATAGTTTAAGGTAGTAAAATTAAGGCCTTGTGGTTCGGAACCCACGTAAAATTGTAGGTCTCCTCCGCCACCACGGAGGTCGGAGGTCATGCACAATACACAATTACGAACACAGTTAGGTAGACCAGTCGTAAGTGGATCTTAGGGTCTTTGTTGGTCTGAAATATTATAGCATTATAACAAGTGGAGTAACCCATACCTGTTTCTTTATTGTACATTTATGATGATGTTTGTGATTTTATACATTAGTGCGAATAATTTTGAGCGTATGAATAATTGTGAGCGCCACTTATATATATATATAATATATATATATGCAATAAAATCACAGAACAACACATGATCGTTTTAATGAGCAAACAACCACAGGGAAAAGGAAAAGGAAACACGAAATCCGATCGTTTCGTGATATATTCACCTCTTCAGGAACAAGAAAGAAATGGACAGAATTTACCAAGTAAATGAGTTAAATACACAAGCGAAAAATTCCCCAATAGGGAACTCAATTTAAAAACAATAAAACAATCAACATTTTTTCTCAATAGGTAACTTAATCTAAAGGCTACTAATTTATTGAATACATAAAAACTATATAAAGGAAATTAGACAATTAACATGTACACCAAAAAAAAAATTATAACAGTTATTAGAAATAGTATTTAATTAAAACAGGCAATTAAGTGGCAAGAATCTAAGGAAACAAAAGACATGGTGCAATCGTCGTCAATGCTCCTTCCAGAATACTCCGATTATTTAAAAACACTCTAAAAAAAATTTCCAATAGATAACCTGTTCAAAAGTCTATTAAACTATCAAGTACATAAAGACGTGTATGTATTCAATAATTTAGTAGCCTTCAGATTAAGTTATCTATTGGGGAAAAATCTTTAGATTGTTTTATTGTTTTTAAATTGAGTTGCCTCTTGGAGAATTTTTCGCTTGTGTATTTAACTCATTTACTTGGTAAATTCTGTCTATTTCTTTCTTGTCCCTGAAGATGTGAATATATCAAGAAAGTGCTCGGATTTCGTGTTTCCTTTTCCTTTTCCCTGTGGTTGTTTGCTTTATATATATATATATATATATATTATATAATATATATATATACAGGGTGGGCGGAAAGTAGCTCCCTATTTTGGATTGGTAAAAAAATACGTATATTATCCATTTATTTCAGAAGAAATAATATGAAAAGGTAGGTATACATGGTAGGTTTTCTCTAAAATTCAATGTGGGCTCCAACTCTTTCCACCAGCTTCTGGAGCCGCCCAGGAATGGCGTCTACTGACTTTAGCAGGAACTCCGGCGGGATGGAGGACATGACTTCCCGAATTCGGTCCTCCAGTTCTTCCAATGTCCTCGGTTTGGTGCGGTAGACTTCTTCCTTTACCCACCCCCAAAGAAAGAAGTCGCACGGTGTCAAGTCCGGGCTCCTGGCTGGCCATTGATGTGGACCACGACGACCCATCCAACGCCCAGGGAAGTGGGCATCCAGCCACTCACGGACAACAAGAGCGAAGTGCTGAGCGGTACCTTGCTATGTTGCGAAACGAGGTCTGGCCGGTTGTCAGCACATGGGAGAACATCGACGATCTGATATTTATGCAAGATGGCGCCCCTCCGCACTTCGCTCTTGTTGTCCGTGAGTGGCTGGATGCCCACTTCCCTGGGCGTTGGATGGGTCGTCGTGGTCCACATCAATGGCCAGCCAGGAGCCCCGACTTGACACCGTGCGACTTCTTTCTTTGGGGGTGGGTAAAGGAAGAAGTCTACCGCACCAAACCGAGGACATTGGAAGAACTGGAGGACCGAATTCGGGAAGTCATGTCCTCCATCCCGCCGGAGTTCCTGCTAAAGTCAGTGGACGCCATTCCTGGGCGGCTCCAGAAGCTGGTGGAAAGAGTTGGAGCCCACATTGAATTTTATAGAAAACCTACCATGTATGCCTACCTTTTCATATTATTTCTTCTGAAATAAATGGATAATATACGCATTTTTTTACCAATCCAAAATAGGGAGCTACTTTCCGCCCACCCTGTATATATATCAGTGGCGTGCATTTAGGGCATGCAGGTCATGCACTGCATGACCATTGATTTTTCGTAAATACAAAAATAAATTTTAAAAAGTAATTTATCTAACAACATTTAAAAGCAGTAAAAAATTACTTAAAAATTGAATTAATTTGTTTGAGGGAACTAAAGGAAAATATTTTTTTCTTAAGCCATAATAAAACATCGTTTTTCTTGCATCCCAGATGCAACAAACGAATTGCATTAGTGCGGCCATTGAAAAATCCTCCGCGAGTCAGTAGTGACTCAAATTCTTTTTCGTTAAATATCGTCGACTCACATGCAATTCCGAAAATGCATCCCGCATTTAGTGCTACCCGTGCCAGTGTTCGGTGAGGATGTGCGCGTTCTGTGTTTTAACTTTTATTGCCACTTAATTTATTCATTTCTTAAATATCTTTCAAAATATCAGCCCTAATGGGTGAAATGTGTGGTATAGAAGAACTTTTGGAGAATGGTTTTTCAAAAAGAGACTTTGAAGCGAGACAATTAATTACAAATCATGGAAGGCCTATGCCGAAATTACCTAATTTACGGAGTTCCAACAAGAAATGTGTGAGGCATTTTCAAACTAATTTATACGAAAGAAAAAACTGGTTAACAGGATGTGCTGAGTTAAATAAGTTATTTTGCTGGCCATGCTTGTTATTTAATTTAGAAAAAACTGTTTGGAATGAGAAGGGATACGATGATTTAAATAATCTACATATGGCTATGCTAAAACATGAACGTTCTCAAAGACACATAAAATCTCTGATCGATCTTAAAACATTCGGAAATGTTCGCATAGACTTACAATTAGATATTCATAAAAGACAAAGCATACAGCAGCATAATGAAAATGTTAAACAAAACAGAGCTATTATGGGAAGATTGATTGATGCAGTTATTTTTTTTAGGTCGACAAGAGTTATCATTTCGTGGTCATTTTGAATCTGATGCATCCAATAATCGTGGGAATTATAAAGAACTTTTATATTTATTCAGTAAGTATGATGAAAAATTGGCAAACCATCTAGATACAGCTTCTATTTTCTCGGGTCTCTCAAACAGAATACAAAATGACTTGATCGATGCGGTTCAAAAGGCAATGTTGAATGAAATAGAAAATGAACTTAATCAGGCAAAATTTGTTGCTATTCTTCTAGATGAAACGTCCGATGTATCAAACTATTCGCAACTTTCAACTGTTTTGCGATATGTTACAAAAGATTGTGTTGCTAAAGAACGATTTATCGGGTTTAACGATGTGAGTGCAGACCGTTCAGCAAATGCCTTATCTGAACACGTATTTAAATGCATTGAAACTTGGAAGTGTGAAAATAAATTAGTTGCACAAACCTACGATGGTGCTGCTACAATGGCAGGACAATTAAATGGGTTGCAGTCAAAGGTAAGGCAGAAATATGAATCTGCAATCTTTATTCATTGTTGTGCCCATGTGCTAAATTTAGTTCTTTCACAAGCATGCTCTGCTATGAAAGAATGCAAAATATTTTTTATACAATAAATGGACTGGGTACGTTTTTTACTAAATCACCCAAAAGAACCAATGCGTTGGATAATATTGTTAAAAAAATTTCCCAAAGCTGCAGCAACTAGGTGGAATTACTCCTCGCGTCTAGTTAATACCGCAAAAGAAAATCTAGATTTCTTAAACAGCCTTTTTGAAAACATCATTGAGAATCCTGAATCATGGGATGAAGTCACTATAAATTCTGCAATTGGATTCCGACACAATTTAAAAGATCCTGATTTCCTGTTTTTATTAGAAGTATTTAGTGATATATTTTCCTTCACTGATGTTTTATTTAACATCCTTCAGACCAAAAATCTTGACATTGTGTATTGCAAAGAGCATATAGATAAAACTAGAACAATACTCGAAAATAAACTGGACGACTTTTTCATGTTTTATGAAACTTTGGAGGAAAAATATGGCATAGATGCAGCAAACCAAACTAAGAGATGCAGGAATAAATCTGACCAATCTGTTGACCCACAACAGCATTACAGAATCCTCTATAACAAAATTATTGGCACAATAGTTGACCAATTAAAAGTAAGATATTCATCATCAGAAGAGCTTAAATTCCTGGAGCTTCTCAATTTTAGCAAAGCTGAAGAATATTGCAAAAAATTTCCAGTGGATGCTTTAAATTCGTTAAAGGCCACTTATGGTGATTTTTTGATATAATTCGTCTTCAGAGTGAACTATGTGTTTTGTATTCAATGGAGGACTTTATAAAGCAAAGTGTATGCAATTTAATGCATTATATTTATACCAAGGATCTTATTGATGCTATGCCAGAACTCTTCAAGCTTTGCAATTTGGTTTTGACAATTCCTTCTACGACTGCCTCTGTAGAGAGATCCTTTTCTGCATTGAAGAGAATTAAAACTTACCAAAGAAATACAACAGGAGAGCAAAGGATTTCAGGGTTAGCCCTTATGTCTATTGAAAAAGATTTGCTCCAACATTTAATTAAATCAGAAGATTTCTATGAAAAGATAATAAACATGTTTGTCCTGAAGGATCGAAGAATTGAATTAATTTATAAATGAGGTAAGTAAATGATAATTCTTATTTTTTATAGGTCTTTTTTTAATTTAGATGTACTTATCAGTGATCCCATTACTATGTTACGAAACTAAATGGTTCCTCTTATTGAATTAATTTAAGAAATAATTCAGTAGAATGCATAAGTAACAATGGGCGTCCGCAAGGGGGGGGCGGCAAGAGGGGGCAGTTGCCCCCCCCTGGAAATTTCTGTTCGCCCACGCAACGGCTTCTATAATTCTATTGCAGCTTAGTCAGTGTTTAGTTTCCAATTTAATGGCTGAAATAGTTAAAATTCGTTTGGCTTCCGGGTCCCCGACCCCGCTGGGGAAGCTTACAACGCTCCCCCAGACCCCCTAGCTGCATGCTCATGCACTTCATCGAAACATGCTCTTGATAACCCATCGTCTGTGGTTGATGCAAATGCATCACAGAGATATTTTGACACCATTCTTTTCCATGAAAATGTATCATTAGTTAAAATTCGTTTGGCTTATGGGGCTCTGGCCCGGACCCCGCTGGGGGAGCTTACAGCGCTCCCCCAGACCCCCTAGCTGCATGTTCAGTGCTCGCTTCGCTCGCACTTTGTGTTATCATTTTTGTAGCTGAGCCCCCTCTTGGAAAAATTCCTGCGGACGCCCCTGTGAGTAACTATTGCATGCCCAACCTCGAAGGTCACCGCACGCCACTGATATATATACACACGATATTTTGGAAAACAAAACTAATATTTTATTATTGTTATTAATACTAACGCAGATGATGTACAATGTTTGTAGGAATTATATAATTATACTTCCTCACCCACTAAAAAAAATCGAGCTAAAAGATTTTTATGCATTCTTGGCTGAAAGTGCAGAACTGAACAAGAAGTCGTAATGCGAAAAATTATATGACGGAGGGGACCTACAGCTTTACGCGAATCTGAATCACGGGTCAATACGTAATCTGGACGCAAAGGACAGTCTCCCATCTAACTATTTTCCAGAGTAGTTCCCGCTAATCGATGGGAAGCAGTGTTACGACAAGGGCCACGACGTAGCCTTCGAATCCGATAAACGACTCTTTTTTTTTTTTTTAGCCCTTCAGTTTCTCGAGTTGTGATTCACTGCAGCATTCCATAAGTTAGTGACAAAATGCGGCTTCAGTACAAATTCGATTCGCAGTCCCAGACTTACCAGTGCACAAAGGCTCTTTTAGCGTACATCAAGTCAAATTTATGATCCAGGCGAGCCCATGCCTCTGCTATAGCTGTTGTGTTCGAAAGCATGCATACGGCCCTTGCACTTTAGCCAAATCTCCTCCGGGAACGACTGTTGGAGGCTGATAGTTGATGCCCACCTGTACAGGTAATATACTATATATATATATATATATATATATATATATATATATATATATATATAATTAATAATAATATCAGAGTGGAAAGTAACTGCATTACTGTAACAGTTAATTTTCAGTAACTTCACAGGTAACTGAGTTACTCTCGAACGTTCGAAAAAGAGAAACTATCTTAACTCAGTTACTTCCCACGATTAACTTGTAACTTTGTAGGTTACAGTTACTCTAGTTTCACATTTAAAATAAATATTTAGTTTGACATGCATTTTTAGTTTGAAAGTCTGACATCGCCGCATGACCGTAAACAGCGGACGATAGAAATACTGTCTAAATGTCGCTTGCTGTTTGCCATTTGTCAGGTAGGCCTATGTAAGCGACGTTCACGTGCAAATAGCCAAACTTTCGTGAGTACGCTTCCATGTAGACGTCTACGAGTCTTTAAAAAGTAATTAAAACTTAAGTCAACTCTTAACTACATCTTAATCCAACGTTTTCGATTCGTCAGACTCTAGCGAAAATGCGCTGAAACTTCTTCTTAAGCCTGCTCGGAGACATGGTTAAAGCATTTTAAATCGGGGTTTTCGGATGTGAACAAACGCAGTAAACAGACATGCCATCAGTGAAGACCCTGCTAGTGAAGTTCAACTCCAGACTCCCTTAAATTATAGAATTCCAAGATATCAATGTTAGATTAAAGAAAAAGGTAAATAGCCTGCCTGTGCTTCATTTACTTTTAACAAAACCTGAAGTTTCATTTTATGTATTTTTAAAAAAACTGTCAGATTGTTAGCTGGTCGCAAGATACTAATGAATTAATGAACTGATATTTCGTTCTTTTATATTTTTTAACCTAGAAATTATTTTCGTCAGTCTCTGAAATTAATTATGACAAATTTAAACAATAAACTTGTTTTTAATATCTTCCCGTAATCTTTTACTTATTCCGATGGGAAAGTCTTTATAGTCCGGTTGCACGGGGTGGTAACCCTGCATTGTTTGTTATAAAGCAAATCTTGACAAATTTTGAAAGCTAATATCACCCCATTCAAGAATCCATCGGGTGTACACCTGACCCCCGCTTGGCTTTTTCAATATGGCCGCCATTTTCCAAGATGGCCGGCTAAACTGAAAAATCCCGTATCCTGGTCAATACTTGATGGATTTTGATGATCTTGGTGTCATTTCTAGGCGTTTTTAGGATGGTGAGTCGATCTGGAGGGGTTGCAGATACTTTGGGAGTCGTTTTGACCCACATTCGTCAATACTCAAGGTCATTGGAGGTCAATCCCGGGCAGTCGTGGAGATATTTTGGTGATCTTATTGTCGTTTTTATGGTTTTAGGCGGGACTGAGTAGTTCTATAGGCACATGATAACAGTAGGATATCATTTTGCAACTCCATGGGTCAAGTCAAGGTCATTTGAGGTTAAAGTTTGGCCTTGAAATATGATAATGCCACAATTGACATCACTGTATTTGCTTTATTTCAGTGACAATTTCTACAATGTAGCTAACTGCTGAGCACTTAACATCTTTTCTGCAGATAAAACCAGATCATAATGCTTAAATGACATAACCCACATTATATGGATATGGATATTCGGGTATAAACCACAATTTATGCTGAAGTGCAGGGCACATGCATTCTATGGGAGGTTGCAAAGCTACAAGATATGACCTCGTAAGCAAAACAAAGCTCACACCTAGCTGGGGGATTGGCATTGACAACTTTGATGCAGTTATTCACATTAGGTAACCATTTATTGGGGGGCAAATATCAAAAGACATGGTTGTGTCAGGATCGTCAGGATCATCAGTCTGCTCTTCGTTTGCGTTTTGGGTCAATGGATTGTTGCAATCCAAGCCGTTGCCACATGCACAGAACATTGTGCAAGGGATTCCGCGTCCCATACAGCCGCAGCGACTCCCCCTGCATGCTAATTGTGATTCACACCCACATCTGATTAACTTCAAAACTTGATCTGGTGCTAAGCACACTCCTTCACCAACTGTTTTTGGGATGAGAACTCTGTTTGTTTCGTCTCTCTCCCACCCATAATGCACAGGATCAAGTGGTGGTGGGTCACACTTTAGTGCATCGAGCCAGTTCGCCACGGTGTAGTGGGCTCTGAGCACATTTTGATGGAAAGCTTCAGTTGTTTGTGGTAGAGAACATAGTTTGGGTACAGCAGTTCCCGACTTCCCTGTCTTCTAAGCCCATACTCGCTGACGACACTCAGTAAGAGATGAGGATTTCTTATCCCCATAGCATGCAACAATGAACACTGTTGCCTCTTTCTCGATATGGTCAAAGCATGCATCAAGGGACCCCAGCTTGTCTAGCTTCCGACCCTTCTTGGCTGTGGCAATGGCAGTGGCTTTGCCGATGCTATGTATTGCTGCAACTGTGTCGCAACCACTCAAAGCGTGTAGTTTGAGGATTTGTGGGATGATGTATTTGTGCTGGGTTACAGTTGCTCGGATGTCCACTGATTTTCTACCACGCACTGAAGACTCCATAATCATGGGACAGCCGAGTTTCTTAAGTTCATAGAAGTGAGTCAGCATGGCAAACACGTCTGTGTCATCACAAATGATGGAGATGCAGGCATCAGAATCTTTCTCAGCTTGTGCGATAGCGTGTTGTGTTATTATCACGTCAGCCTCTTCATGAGATGATGAGAGCTCCAATGCTGCTCGACTCCTGCCTCGCACAATGGAAGTCGGTATGGTTTGCCATCCTGCAAGCACTAGCTTATGGTCTTGGGTTACAGTTGCGAGATACTCACTGTCAGCAAGGATTTGCTCACAGAGCAGCCTGTTTAGTTGCTCCTTGTTCGCGGTGCACGTGAGAACAGCGTCTCTTGTAGGCAATGGGGTGTTGAGGTCCAGCTTGTGAACTCTGCTGCTCTTGCTTCTCATTGCCCGAGTGTTTGATTTCGGAGAGAAATCATAGTAGCGATCAAAAGCTAGTACTACAGATGTATGAGAAAGATGTTTCGGTAGCCATACTTTAAAGGTTTGGATAAATGTAGCATATTGGAATTCACCTTACCATGGGGAAAATAATCCCTGATTTCATTTTAAACCCTATAGAACTACTCAGTCTTGCCCAAAACCATAAAAATGACAGTAAGATCACCAAAATATCCCCACGACTTCCCGGGATATGGGATATTCCTTATTTCGGGGGGCGTTTGACCTCCAATGACCTTGAGTATTGACGAATGTGGGTCAAAACGACTCCCAAAGTATCTGCAACCCCTCCAGATCGACTCATCATCCTAAAAACGCCTAGAAATGACACCAAGATCATCAAAATCCATCAAGTATTGACCAGGATATGGGATTTTTCAGTTTCGCCGGTCATCTTGGAAAATGGCGGCCATATTGAAAAAGCCAAGTGGGGGTCAGGTGTACACCCGATGGATTCTTGAATGGGGTGGTATAAGCTTTCAAAATATGTAAAAATTTGCTTTATAACAAACAATGCAGGGTTCCAGTAAAATCAGGGTCTGTGCTACCGGACTATTAGTGCTGGAGGGGACGATGTTCTTGGAAAAGAAGGCATCATTCACAGATAAACACTTTGAACAATTGATTTTTGTAAAAGTAAATTATTTCCTGTGTCAATGAGGATAGATTTAAGGATTTCATATTATTATTACTTCAAATAGTTCATAGTTCATGTTTGTAAAACTCAATTTTTTCTCGTCTCAGACAGAGTTTTAAGCAGACGAAGAATAATTCCATATATATTCCGCTGAACTCAAACTGGCAAATAATGACCAGAAGATATTTTTCTGGTCAGTTTTGATGTGCTTTGAAAGAATCTGACATCCGTTTCTTGTGCAAATGAGCAGTTTCCGAGATATTTTCAATTTTCGCATTTGAAAAATCGCAAATTTAGAAACGAAACGGAGGTCAAATTCAAAACACATCAGTATTAACCAGAAAAATATTTACTGGTGAGAGTACAACGTAACCGAACCACACGTAACCTAACTCTCTAACCTAACTGGACCTAGCCTAACCCTAACCCTCTAACCTAACTTAACCTAACCGGGACTGGCGAGAGCTGCCACGGGCCCCGGGGAAGGATTGGTATGTGGGCCCCCTGTTTACTCAGTACTTTATTATGAATGTCTTTTGTGTACATAACAAGCAAACAGATTATATGTCCAAGTTACTATTCAAAGCATACAGTATGAATAAACAACTCAGAAGAAAATGACCATTTTATTTTTTGAATCAATTATATAAATTCTATCACCATACAATTTACAAATGCAGTACCAGTCCATGCAGGCAAGACAATTGTTTACTGCAAGATTTTCATAATTAGAAGTGTACTTTGCCTTCTCTCTAGCAAAGTGGTAAATGGTTCTGATGAAATTTAAAGTACGGGCTAACTGGCTTTCAATTACAATGGTTCCCAGATCTGTCAGTCGGTCTTGGGCATTGGTGAACCGCAGATAATATTTTATCTGTTTCAGTGTGACTATGATAATCTCTGTTATTTAATCAATTGCTTTATTAATATTTTTAGATTTTATCCCCCTTTTTCCGGGCCTCCTAGAGGTCCGGGCCCAGGGATTTAACCCGGCTTCCCCACCCTCTCGGCGGCCTTGAACCTAACCCATCCTAACCAGGCACAACCTAACGATTCAGAATATTATGTTATCATGTTAAGCCTTAAGGTGTTGGTTTGGGTTCAGAGTCGATGACGCTGACCAAAATGCTACGCCAGGATAAAAGTTATCATACTCTGTTGTATATTTCATTATCCGAAGAAAACACCAGCACTTTCATGCCCAGATGTGTCGTTACGTGCAGGGCCGGATTGAGGTCCTCGTAGGCCCTAGGCAGTTCTGTTTCGTAGGCCTTTTGGTGGATGCATTTTTCTGGGTGTATCGATTTCTATGGGTAGATGGGTGATCAACATTATCTTGAATAATTTTTTAATTATAATAATAATAATAATAATAATAATAATAATTAATTTCAAGAAATTTACTCATATACAATTTTGTTGTTTTTTCTCATTTTAGGGTATTAAGGGATCTATTCTGAAGTTCATAAATAAGGATGTGAAAAGTGATTGTGCAAAAACTCCAATGGACTCATCACCACTAATGATACAGTTGGATCAGGATAATAGTGAACTTTGTGAAAATGTTGTTCTTGAAGCAGAATCTTATTCTCACATAGATGGTAGACCAGTAGCGTATCCAGAGGGGGGGCAAATGGGGCACGGATTAATTAATCACAATTAATTAACGACAAAATAAACCTAGTTACCTGTCTTAGCTTGCTGAATGTTACGGAAATGTACTTATCCTTAGATACATCCTCTTCACCTCCAAGGGGAGGGCAGATGCCCCATTTGCCCCCCCTCTGGATACGCTACTGTGGTAGACCAAATGAAGAACAGGCCAATGTCCCTTTGGAAGCAGATGATGCGGTAGAAAAAAAATCACAGAGACTCCAAAGCTAACATCAGATGCTGACTTTACTAGTATGCCTAAGCCAGTGATCCTGCACTCTAGACAGAAGTCACTGCAGATTTGAGATCCTATTTTGCTGATATCACCCCATATCAAAATATTGATGATTCTGACTTTTCAATGTCAGGTAGAAAATTTTGTGAAAAGAAGAGGTGTCTTCCTAGATTGAGAATGAGATTGTGCGAAAAACATCATTTGAATATGTTATTGCTATTTTGCAATGAAAAAAATCTCGAAAAGTTCATCTCTGGTGTTAATTTCTTGCACTTTATGGAAAAAAAAAAGATTGACATTGACATGACTCTGCCTCTTTGTGTATACACTGTGCCTATCCTTGATATATATATATATATATATTTTTTTTTTTTTTTTTTTCTTTTTATTCAAGAAAAGATCTTTGTTACAGTTTTTATCATACAAATAAAAAAAGATGGTCAAAAAATGTTTCGTAGACCTTTCAGTTTTCGTAGGCCCTGTGCACAGTGCCTACTGACCCTGGTTACGTGCAATGGCGGCCATATAGGGTCATGATGGTTGATGGCGGCCATGGTGTGCGGTGCACAGGGGCCCACCAAACCCTCATCATAAAAAACAGTATACTTTGTATCTAGAAAATAAATTATAGTGGTGAAAAAATATTTATTTGCGTATGTCATCAGTTCAAAAGCTTTATTTCAATGTAATTAAGATTCTCACTTTCGCCGAATTTGAAGATGATCAAGACATACGTTAGAACTATCATGATGCAAGAGACTTTCAGGATTAGCTGTTCTCTCAGTGGAGAATAAACAAGCAAGTAAACAAGTGGACATTCCATAAATTACGCTGCCCTGCGTTGTATGAGTTGTTTAGAAAACAATGCATAATTTGTATCTGGCATGTCAGGAGTGATAGGAATGTGACGTAGGTTATTCTACCCAAACGCTTCTATTTCTTGAGAAATATACCTCTCTCATATGACTGAAAGGGCATCTAGATTTCCAATTATGGTTGGTTTGCCACGAGTTTCATATGCATAAGCATCTGATTTTATTTCAAAATTGAACTAATGTACATTGTCTTTGTTTCAGATTTGGATTAAATATGCCGAGAGTTTGTAATAATACACCTAATTCATTCTGTTATATATGCGGACGATTTACTACTTCTAAACAAAGGCAAGAAACCATCGTACAAGTACGAAAGCATTACCACGCCTACTTTGGCTGTAAGATCGGTTACCAGGACAAGGTTTGGGCTCCACATTATATTTGGAAGTCATGTGTAAAATGTTTGCTTCAGTAGGCTGTGGGAAGAATGAAATGCCTTTCGGCATCCCCAAGATTTGGAGAGAACCGAGAGATCACTACTACGATTGCTACTTCTGCATGACAAACGTGGCTGGATATAATAATAAAAATAAGAGGCACATCACATATACGAGTATTCCATCAGCCATCCTCCCTGCGCCACATTGAAGTGAAATTCCTGTGCCAAAGTCGCCTCTTGATTTTGAAAATTTTGATTCAGGTGTAGACATCTCAATAACAGTAGTCATGTTCAAATGAACATGAAGAATATATTGTGGCTGAAAATTAGTCACCAAAATTGATAAGTCAGAGTGATCTCAATGACCTAGTAAGAGATTTAGCATTACTGAAAGTTTCGGCAGAACTTCTGAGATCAAGTCTCAAAGAGTGGAATCTACTCGCTCCTTTGACAACATTCTACTGATTCTACTGGTACAGACATCGTGAAAAAGATTTCATCAATTTTTTCTCGACTGGAAGGATCACTGGTATACTGCAATGATACAGTAGGTCTAGTAAAGGCGATGGGCAAAGACTACCATCCATGTGACTGGCACCTATTTAATGATTCTTCAAAGCGAAGTTTGAAAGCTGTCTTACTGCATAATGGAAGCAAAGTTGCCTCTCTGCCTACAGGGCATTCAGTTCATTTGAAAGAGACTCATGGAAATCTTTAATTTCTTTTAAACAAGATAAACTATGAAAAACGATTTGTTTGTGGTGATCTTAAGGTGATCGGCCTTCTTTTAGGCCAACAGGCTGACTTTACAAAATACTCATGCTTTTAATGTCTGTGGAATAGCAGAAACAGGGAGGAACAGTATGTGAGGAAAGAATGGCCTCAGAGGAAACAGATTACTCCAGGACAAGCAAACATCAGTGCTAATCCACTGATAGATCGTAACAAGATACTGTTACCTCCGCTCCACGTAAAGCTTGGATTAGTGAAAAATTTCGTCAAAGATCTCAACAAAGAAGGATATTGATACCAATTTTTATGGCAAAAATTCCTTCAAATTAATCATGCTAAACTGAAGGAAGGAGTGTTCGTCGGTCCTCAAATAAAGCAACTCTTAAGCGATCCGGCATTTGAAGATGCATTGACAGCTCATGAAAAAGATGTTTGGCTAGCTTTTAAGGCTGTTGTGAACAACTTCCTTGGTAACAGGAAATCTTATGACTACAAAGAAATAGTTAAAGGCTTGATCCGAAAATATCGTTTACTAGGATGTAACATGAGTGTTAAGATACATTTCCTAGACACTCATTTCGATTTTTTCCTAAAAAATTAGGCGCGGTAAACGAGGAACAGGGAGAAAAATTCCACCAGGATATTTCAGAAATGGAATGGAGGCATCAGGGAAGATGGGATGTTCGAATGATGGCAGACTATTGCTGGAGTCTAAAGAGAGATATGAAAATAAAAACCCACTCTAATAGACAGAGTTTATTTCCACAACAGTTTCGACGCCCACTGGCATCCTCCTCGGGTGGATACAGAAAAACGAATGAACCAAAACAAGAGGGAAAAACAGTCCAGGGACCGACCGTTAAGAAATTCGCACCTAGGTTAGATCCCATTCTCCCGACACCGGAAGGGCATTTTCATTAAGTACATTCGCACAAATTTAAAACTATCTTCCCGTTTTAAACATACAGATTCTATTATTTTTTTTTTTTTTTTACATAATTATTACATTTATTATTAAATTTATTACATTTAATATTGCATAATTATTTATTACAGAAATTATAAATTTATTATTACATTGGTTATTACATTGTTGTTTATTATACAGAACTTATAAACCGAAAAACGAATGAAAAAGGCGATTAGGAAACAATCCAGAGACCATTGAGAAATTCGCACCTAGGTTAGATACCGTTCTCCCGACACCGGAAGGGCCTTTTTATTACAGGGTCCGCTTATAAGTACATTCCAACAAATTAAAACTATCTTCTTGTTCTATACATACAGATTCTAATATTTTGACATAATTACTGCATTTATCATTGCATTTACATTTTTTAGCATTTATTATTATTACCTTTACCCTAATTATTAAATTTATAATATTACCTTTATTATTACATCTGTTGCATTTATATTTATTTCCACATTTATTACTTCCATTATTACATTTACTAAAAGCGAGTAAGGAAACAATCCAGAGACCTTTAAGAAATTCACACTTAGGTTCGAACACGTTCCCACACACTAGAAGAACTTATTATATCGTTTAACAAATTTATTTGTTTATTCAACAAAGTTATTTATTTTGCAGTTTTTTATTTCGTTAACAAAATTCAAGTTAGATAGAGAAGAAATCATTAGAAGGACAAATTCCACACATCAGATATTTTGCATAATTTTATAAAAATCGAAAACAAGCCCTTAACTTACTCCACAATCAAGTACCTCAGAATATGGCAGCTTCTTGACGTGTTCTATAGGGATTTTGCCACGTCATCCCATATATGAGTGACAAGGCAGTTAAAGGGTTAAAAGAAAATATATTTTATATATTAATTATATGAGGACGCTACTCTCACGATGCTTAGAATTCTGTTTATTAAATAAATAATTAGAATTTAAACCCACTCTCTTTACACAACTAAAATAAATCATTTAATTACTTAATTCCTATTTTTATTATTATTTTTATTATCACAATTTTCGATAAATCACGAATGACAGTGGGAAAGGAGAAGAAACCTTACGAAGAAAGGTGAAACGAACAATAAATTCCGATTCAAAACACACGATCCACGTCCCTCATTCCGTCCACAAACTTCTCACCCCATCTGCGCTTGTATATATATTAATTATTTTCAAAATATACAAAACGTATAACCATATTTGTAGAAAAAAACAAAACATAATAAACGAATGAGCAATGCGTGCACACACACACACACACACACACACACACACACACACACATATATATATATATATATATATATATATATATATAAAGTACTGCACTGTGGTTTTAAGTCGCATAATAAGTTATGTTTACATTTGTGATATCATACTCTAGCGATGTACAAACACTCACACTGTCCTCTCTCGTCTCACGAGCAAACTACAAACATCTCATGTAACAGTTTCTTTTCCTTTCAGTACTTAAATTGTTTATAATTAAGTAATGTTCCCCAGAGAAAGACTTTTGCCGCAAACATTTGTGCCTATACTTTCTTAGCCTTATTTAACGCGCGCGTGCGCACACAAACACGCATTTCGCTACTCTACAAAACCGCGACATCTTTAAGCATTTTCGCATTCAGTTCTATATCGCGACATTTAAAAAAGCCAATAAGTTTAACCAAACCTTGTCGGGTCAATCCCAGAATAGGCACCTGATGTACCTCAATCCCAGATGAAGCACCTGCGTTCAACCTCAATCCCAGAATAGGCACCTTGCAAGGAATTAAATAAAAAAAACCTGATGATTACAAAATTTATTGTTTATACAAAGTTTATTACAAATGTAATAAAGGCAAAGTTATAAAAGGTTTAAAGTGGTTTAATGAATAAAGAAAAATTTTAGATATTATTAATTCCTGCAATATGAGCCCGAATGTTTCTGAATCCATCTGAAGCAAATCTATCTTGCCACATAAATTGGTATAGATATAGGTTACGTTAGGTTAGGTTAGAGTTGATTTTTTGAAATATTGATAAAAACAATGAAATTATATCTCTAAAAACTGTTTATATTTTTTTCTCCTCAATCCCAGATTAAGCATCTGTGTTTTGCCTCAATCCCAGATTAAGCACCAAAAAATGATTTCAGGTGCCTATTCTGGGATTGATCCACCTTGTCTAACCTAAACTAACCTTAATTGTAATCCATTTATCGTTATAAAAGATAACATTTATAAAGATAAACCGCAGCGACACTGAAAATGTCGTGATATACACGTTCCTGTCGCGATCAGTTGTTATTATTATTATCATCATCATTATTATTATTATTAGTAGTAGTAGTAGTAGTATTACGCTCAGGTGAATTAGGAAAATGGTTTTCTTAAACAAATTTATTCAAATGAATAATTAATTATAAAAGAGTGTGCAGGTATATATATATATATATATATATATATATATATATATATATATAGGTGCTCCTTTAGCATGCGGTCTACAAATTCTGCCGCGCTCTACTTTTTTCAAAGTGCAGTCTACAGGTTTTTTTCGCTAAATTTGTGCCTGCTCACGCATTCTGCCGCTCTTTTTTTTTCCGCTAAATGACTCACTCACATGACTTAGACCCTATTTGACCTTGAAATTCAAAATGATTGTTTAACATCAGTAGCTTGAGAAATTTGAAGCAGTAAAGTTGTAAACAATTCAATTGCCGGTGCTACTATAGTATGCGGTCTACCTACGATTGGTTAGGTTTAGTCAAGATATTTTCGTTAAAACTAACGAAAACATCATGACGAAACGTAACCAATCGTCAAGGGCGACTGACATTGGGATGTAAACAAGCAATTAGTAAACAAGCTAAGAAGGTATACTTACATTTAAACTTTTTGTGTTTTTAACTTTTCAACAAATTTTTTTCCTTACATTTAAACTTTTTATGTTTTTAACTTTTCAATAAATTTTTTTCAAGTAAGATTGTCATTTCAACCTTCTTTAACTACATTTAACCCTTAACCGCCGGAATTTTTTGTAGGGTTAAGTTATGAATGCATGTATTTGACATGTTACAAAATTGTCCACTTGGGCGGTTAAGGGTTAAAAAACAAATTGGTGTAGACCGCATACTAAAGTGTGAATTTGTCTGTAGACCGCATACTAAAGGAGCACCTATAATATATATATAGTATTATATATATATATACGAGTACATATTACGTTAATCTTATTTGTACTTAGTAATGATGCTACAAGTACCCTGAATGGATGTTTTGTAAAAACCAGCGAAACCTTTGTTCAGCCTATGACTTAATAATTTAACTTATGTGGCACACTCATTGACGCATATATAGATATAGATAGATAGATAGATAGATACGAATGCATGTTCACTTGACAGATGAAACGTGTACGGCTCTGACCCAACATGAATCGCTGTATCCCATTATATTGGGAAGTTGTCTTGAGATATTGTGCAAAGAGGCGGTTCGTTCCTCCCCATCTTATTTTCAATTTTGGGTCGTAAAACGGCTTTGTACAAAACGGACGGAAAACTTGCCAGGAACTCGAATATAACAGCATACGATTAACCCCTCCCCCTCCCCCACCCCTCCCTCCCGCCAACCTCTCAAAATCCTTCTGGGGGTGTGTATATATATATACAGATGAATTTGATCTCATTTTTAATAACAAAAACACATTTTTTTCCTCTCTCTCTCTTTCTCTCTTTCCGCCACCCACTCTGTATCCCTCACTCCCCTTATTCTCATTTCATCCCCCCACCTTTCAGAGACCCCATTGGCACCCACCGACCATAAAGGTCAAACGTTGATCAGCGCCCCTAAATTTTCATCCGAAAATTCTCGGAAAATTTTTTGAGAAAAAAATTACAAAATCTTTTATTTAATTAAAAAAATTATATATATGTATATATTTTTAATTAGATACTGTTTTAAAGATTTCTCTCTCTCTCTCTCTCACTTCTTTCCACACAATTGGTTGGTAGATAAATGGGTACCCTAGGTGGTCTAGTGGTTATGGACCGCGGATAATGCTTTAACTGTTTCAGTTTGACGATGATAATGAAAGGTAAAATTTGAGAACACCTGTTTCTTGTCATATATATATATATATATATATATATATATATATATATATAATCTGAGAGCGACCGTATAAATAAACAATATACATTTGTCAACAAATCGCACAAGAATCTTTGAATAAAGCACCTTGGAGCTTCACAATTATTATTAATGTCATTGTAAATTAAAAAAGTGTATTTATTTTATTATTATTAATAAAGGTTATTCTATTCTATTCTATTCAAAGCTTTACTCGTTAAAATAAAATTTGTTTACACGTGTTTTTTGGTACAAATATATACTCCAGCGTAACCTAACCTAGCATTAAAAAATAAAATAAACTGTGCTCTTTTTTGAGAATTATTTCCTTACAAAGATTTTTTTTAAACAACTGTCTTTAGATCACGCACGGTTTAAAATAGGATGACGTTTTTATAGCAATACTACATGAGGCGACGCTGAGGTGACGGATGTCAAGTTTTCCGTAATGAAGTAAATTACCCATATATATTTTTGGTTTCTCTAATTTGTGCCTATATATACTATATGAAAATGAAAATGAAATGAAAATTAAAAGGCTTATTGGCAGACTATAGTCCATATGACAAATGTTATTAATACAATGACAAACATTATTAATACAATGACAGTTCATATACTAAGGCTAGAAATATATACAAGTGCTTAGAAATAATACTGCACCGTCGAAGTTAAGTGGACAGACAGACGTTTTCGTACAAAGAAGTCCATAGCTTAGAGGATAAATGGCAGGGCCCATGGTTAGCTTGGATGAACGGGTTGGTTGATTTTTAAATCGGGAGTCGAACCCCCGACCTGAGTGTTTCGTCTTCACTTCGCTTAGAGGGAAATGGTAGTCCACACTCATACAGAAAAAAAACTTCACTCAACCATCTATAAAGAGAAATATCTATTTTACCAGTTCACTCAAAAGAAGTTTCGAGAACCATATAACTTCTATATAAAGTTAAGCTAGATTAACTTATTATCTATAGTTTACGAGACTATTTACACTGTTCAAAAATTTACGCTGGAGTATATATATTTGTACCAAAAAACACGTGTAAACAAATTTTATTTTAAATAAGGGGAGAATAAGGGGAGTGAGGGATACAGAGTGGGTGGCAGAAAGAGAGAAAGAGAGGAAAAAAAAAGTGTTTTTGTTATTAAAAATGAGATCAAATTCATCTGTGTGTGTGTGTGTATATATATATATATATACACTCAGAAGGATTTTGAGAGGTTGGCGGGAGGGAGGGGTGGGGGAGGGGGAGGGGTTAATCGTATGCTGTTATATTCGAGTTCCTGGCAAGTTTTCCGTCCGTTTTGTACAAAGCCGTTTTACGACCCAAAATTGAAAATAAGATGGGGAGGAACGAACCGCCTCTTTGCACAATATCTCAAGACAACTTCCCAATATAATGGGATACAGCGATTCATGTTGGGTCAGAGCCCGTACACGTTTCATTTGTCAAGTGAACATGCATTCATATCTATCTATCTATCTATCTATATCTATATATGCGTCAATGAGTGTGCCACATAAGTTAAATTATTAAGTCATAGGCTGAACAACGGTTTCGCTGGTTTTTACAAAACATCCATTCAGGGTACTTGTAGCATCATTTCTAAGTACAAATAAGATTAACGTAATATGTACTCGTATATATATATATATATATATATATATATATATATATATACACCTGCACACTCTTTTATAATTAATTATTCATTTGAATAAATTTGTTTAAGAAAACCATTTTCCTAATTCACCTGAGCGTAATACTACTACTACTACTACTAATAATAATAATAATGATGATGATAATAATAATAACAACTGATCGCGACAGGAACGTGTATATCACGACATTTTCAGTGTCGCTGCGGTTTATCTTTATAAATGTTATCTTTTATAACGATAAATGGATTACAATTAAGGTTAGTTTAGGTTAGACAAGGTTTGGTTAAACTTATTGTCTTTTTTAAATGTCGCGATATAGAACTGAATGCGAAAATGCGTGAAGATGTCGCGGTTTTGTAGAGTAGCCAAATGCGTGTTTGTGTGCGCACGCGCGCGTTAAATAAGGCTAAGAAAGTATAGGCACAAATGTTTGCGGCAAAAGTCTTTCTCTGGGGAACATTACTTAATTATAAACAATTTAAGTACTGAAAGGAAAAGAAACTGTTACATGAGATGTTTGTAGTTTGCTCGTGAGACGAGAGAGGACAGTGTGAGTGTTTGTACATCGCTAGAGTATGATATCACAAATGTAAACATAACTTATTATGCGACTTAAAACCACAGTGCAGTACTTTATATATATATATATATATATATATATATATATATATATATATATATATATATGTGTGTGTGTGTGTGTGCACGCATTGCTCATTCGTTTATTATGTTTTGTTTTTTTCTACAAATATGGT
The DNA here is from genome assembly GCA_023014485.1 of Bathynomus jamesi. Classification (NCBI taxonomy): domain Eukaryota; kingdom Metazoa; phylum Arthropoda; class Malacostraca; order Isopoda; family Cirolanidae; genus Bathynomus; species Bathynomus jamesi. The sequence continues at coordinate 880,822 of JAJOZX010000698.1, read as the reverse complement.
TATACGTTTTGTATATTTTGAAAATAATTAATATATATACAAGCGCAGATGGGGTGAGAAGTTTGTGGACGGAATGAGGGACGTGGACCGTGTGTTTTGAATCGGAATTTATTGTTCGTTTCACCTTTCTTCGTAAGGTTTCTTCTCCTTTCCCACTGTCATTCGTGATTTATCGAAAATTGTGATAATAAAAATAATAATAAAAATAGGAATTAAGTAATTAAATGATTTATTTTAGTTGTGTAAAGAGAGTGGGTTTAAATTCTAATTATTTATTTAATAAACAGAATTCTAAGCATCGTGAGAGTAGCGTCCTCATATAATTAATATATAAATATATATTTTCTTTTAACCCTTTAACTGCCTTGTCACTCATATATGGGATGACGTGGCAAAATCCCTATAGAACACGTCAAGAAGCTGCCATATTCTGAGGTACTTGATTGTGGAGTAAGTTAAGGGCTTGTTTTCGATTTTTATAAAATTATGCAAAATATCTGATGTGTGGAATTTGTCCTTCTAATGATTTCTTCTCTATCTAACTTGAATTTTGTTAACGAAATAAAAAAACTGCAAAATAAATAACTTTGTTCAATAAACAAATAAATTTGTTAAACGTTATTAATAAGTTTTCCTAGTATGTATATATGAGAAGCAGGTCAAAGACAATATATTTCAAAATATTTTAAAGTTTGCTTATTAAATTAAAATTTATATTTTTATTAATCCGATATTAATAAGTTTTCCTAGTAAATATATATATATATATGAGAAGCAGGGCAAATACAATATATTTCACAATAATTTAAAGTTTGCTTATTAAATTAAAATTTATATTTTTATTAATCAAGGACTGATACGATATGTTTTACCTCGAGACGCGAATTTAATTACACAAGATAATGCGTATTTAAGATTTTGACCAATAATGCAATTTTAGATCAAAGGCTCATTGCATCGAGATACACTATTGGTTGGAAAATTTAAGTCATCCATTACTTACATACTGTACAGTACATGATTACTTCTACTTCCTTTTCTCTCTCTTTGACATTGATTTGAAATGTTTTGCAGTAAAGATGCATGGAGCCTTCTAAGCCAACTGGATGATTAAGCCATCGGAGTGTGTGTTTAAATTCTAATTGTTTATTTAATAAACAGAATTTCTTTTAATGTTAAAATAATTATTTCTCTTTAAGGTGAAATTTCACCTGCATTGGTGACGAATTAAAATAAATGGTGGTACCTGACAACTATCCCCATAGAAATTAAAATAAATGGTGGTATTTATCAACTACCCATAATAAAAATTAAAATATATTGCGGTATCTGACAACTATCCTCATATAAATAAATGGTGGTATTTAGCAACTTCCCATAACAAGGTATACCTGAACAAATAAAATGCTATCTGACAACTCAACAGTCAAATGGCTGAATATAAGTAATAATTAAATAAATATTGCTATCCGGCAACTCATGCCCTGAGGCACTGGCTGATGTACCCGCTGGCCCTGGCTGAATAATATATGCTTTAATTAAATGATTATTGCTATCTGTCAACTCAGCACCCGATTGGCTGATTAATATAGTAATTAATTTAATATTTACTGCTATCTGACAACTCAGCAGCCAACTGACTGCTTAATATATAGAAGAAATAAATAATTATTGCTATCTGGCAACTCACCAACCAACATTAATATATGGATTAATTAAATATTTAATGCTATCTGGCAACTCATGCCCTGAGGCACTGACTGGGGCACTATAAGAGGCAGCGGGTGGCTGACGGACTTCATATGAGCTCGGCAATCGGCCGAGTGAACACCCAGCTCTGGGTCCTCTACCTTCCTCTACTTCTCTCTTTCTGCTCCTTTGGGGGGTGAGGCAATCCCACCTTCTCCCCCATAGGGGCTCCCGGTCTTCCGCCCCTGTGGGGGGTTCAGCTTGGGGGAGAACTCCGCCTCCAAGTTGCATACCCCTTGCAATCCCATTTTGGGGTTGGCAACAAAGGTTGGCACTCCCCTTTGGGGGGATCAGCTTGGGGTATAACTCCAGGTTGCATACCCCTTGCAGTCCTATTTTGGGGCTGGCAACAAAGGGGGGCGGGGCTTAGCAACAAAGGGGGGTGGGGGATTGGTAACAAAGGGGGGAAGGGGGGTTGGCACTCTTGCAACAAAAGGGGTGGGGTGGCACTCTTGCAACAGGGGCCCACAACCAAGTATGGCTGCCACTGGTTACGTTTTAATCTCGTGTATATATATATATATATGGTAGTGGTGGTTAGGGTCGCTGACTACGAATCCATCGGCCCCGGCATCGAGACCCGGTGACGGTAGCCGGCGCGCAGCAAATCCCAGCTGTTCATCCTTCCACACAATAAAAGAAAGTGGTTGGTAGATAAATGGGTACCCTGGGTGGCCTAGTGGTTAAGACGCTGGGCTGCGGGTGGGGGTGTGGTTCGGATTCCACGTTAAACTGTAGGTCTAAGGTGGAGTGAAAAGCTTGACTTTCGTCAGAATGAACAATTCGGGCACAAGCAAACCAAAGGTGTGTATATATACCATCCCGGGCTTTTTTTCCATAAAGCTGGAGCAGGAGGAATCTTTCCCAAACTCACATCTTCCCTCCCTAACAAAATTGCCCCCAAACCCCCTTTTTTGCAAATAATGAAAAAGGCAAAGAGAACAAAGGAAAAAGTGAAATATTCAGATCCATCTCATAGACTTACATACATTGAGCTACTGTATATTCAGATACCGTATACCTGTATTATCAGATAATAAAAAAAATCTGTACATGCTACACCTTATCTTTTATATATTTTATTTTTATATATTATATTATTTTAATATATATATATATATATATATATATATATAATATATATATATAATTAAATACTTTATTGTTTTTGACGTCAGTGTACCGTTATCAACAGACCCCCAGCCCTGATCCGCTGGCCAACGTATCTTCCCTCAAAGTGTAATTACTGAAAAAAACAGCCCTGCTATCCACCATTGTTGCTACCCAATGGCCTCACCGTATCGCTGTCAAGCGGGGGGGTGCCAGTGGGTGGTATACCTTGTCCAAGGGTGACCTGAGACTATGCAGGACAGGGGCGTCTAGCTCGCTGAGGTGACCCGCAGGCATACCCACATGATATACTGATCCAAATCCTCTGAGTCCTCAAACATACTGCATGCTATTATCACCTTATTTATTCTAAGCTATTTGCTTGTTTTACTAACTCCTTCAGGCAGACTATCAAACGCTTTCGATATATCTAGCGCAATAGCAAAAGTTTCACCGAAATCCCGAAAGGAGGATGACCAAGAGTCAGAGATATACAAAAAGATCGCCAGTCGAGCGTCCCTTGCGGAATCCATACTGACGATTTGAAAGAAGATTGTGAGAAGAAAGGTGTTTAAGAATCTTCCTATTAAGGATAAATTCAAAAAATTTGGAAAGGCAAGAAACCACAACAAATGAACGATAGTTGGATGGTTGAGAACGGTCACCCTTCTTTGGGAGAGGCTGAATGGAAGTGAACTTCTAGCAGGAAAGAAAAGTACCAGATGAGAGACAAAGACGAAAGAGTTTGCCTAGGCAGGGTGTCAGCACAGAAGCACAGTTCTTAAGAACAACAGGAGTAACACCATCAGGACCGTACGCCTTCCAAGAGTTGTTGTTGTTTAGCCGATCAGCCCACCCTGATCGAGTAAGCTGGCGGCACGCAGATAACCGATCGCCCTCTTCGGAGCGGACCAGAGGCTCAGCGCACTAGTGATGTTGTGTTGTGTTCTATGTTGTGCTAGAGTGGTACAGTCTGTCATAATGTGTTCAATTGTTTGTGGTGCTTCCTGGCATAGGTGGCAGGTGTCGTCTGTGGAGTTGTCTAGACTGTGTTTATATGTATGTAAGTTGGGGTGATGTCCACATCGGAATCGTACTAGGTTAACTCGATCCAATCTGCTCAGGCTGATCTCTGACCTGTTAATGGGTGGCGGCTTCGCACCTAGGACCGCATTCGGACCGAGTCGTGTCAGTGCTTTGTGGGTTAGGTTTGTGTATGTGTTTTCTGTTATAATGTCTCTCTGGTGTTACCTTAATGGTGCGAGGTGTCGGTGCATGATTGTACATGTAGTGGCAAGGGTGTTGTGGGTTAGTTGTCGCTGCTGCCATGAACTGTGTTCCCCTCATGTCTAAATGTTCCCTAACTTTCAGTATTTTTGTTTCTGTGTGCAGGTGTTCTATTGGTGTTGTTTGAGTGCATCCTGTAATGATACGAAGTGCGTTGTTTTGTATTGTCTGTAAGGTGTTTATGTGTGTGTTTGAGATAATGGGAACCCAGCATGGGCTAGCATAGTCCATAACTGAACGAATATATTGTTTGTATATGAGTGATGTTGTTTCCTGCTGGTGTCCAAAGTTTGTGCCTGTTAGTACCCTAAGCGTGTTAAGTCTTGACGTACATTTGTTTTTAATGTCCTGAATGTGGTTTGCAAAAGATAATGATGTGTTGTATGTAACCGCAAGTACTTTGGTCCTGTGAGTGTGTTGAATGTTGGTGTTGTTTAGTGTAAGCTGTGGAGTTATCTGGTGTTCTTTTGTGTTGCTTGTGAGCAAGGTGATGGTTGATTTTGTGGGCGCTACTTTGAGTCTATTGTGTGTGAGCCAGTCTACAGATCTACAGAAGCTAAGGCTAACAAAGACCCTAAGATCCACTCTGAGGTTAGCCCAAGAGAAAGGAAAGAGGAGGGGGTTAAAAGAGGAGAATAAGCGGTTAAGTAAGTAGCAAAACCTACCATTCGTGGGTTAACATTCATTCAGAAAAAGAGAAAGAAAGACTCCCCATCATCATCCGCCGGCCACTGCCGACAAGTCGGAAAAATAGTCGAAGAGAATAGGAGAGGGGTGAAAGATGAAAAGAAGTAAAATAAGAACGCTTACAAACCATGCAAATACAGTCTTAACTCACTGTCATACCATGCAAACGACAGACATGCAAGTAAAGAGTTACAGACATGGAAGTAAGGAGAGGAAAAAAAGAAAAAAGTAGGTAGAGTATAACAAAAAGTGGGTTAGTTTACTCTACGAGCTACATCTACGTTCGTGTTAGTCTAATTTTTTTTTTTAGTAATTTTATTGCTGGCATCACAAGCTGGCATGTCACAAGCTGGCATTGATCGTTAACAGACTCATCCTCGACCACCACCCCCAGAGCTCCTGTTGCTAATTGTTTTTTTATTTCAAACAACGTTGATATTTTTAAAATGCCTATCTAAACGGTTCTTAAACATATTAACGCTGGTAGAGTTAACGACTGACGCGGGAAGATTATTCCATTTATCAACTACTTTAAACGTAAAGTTTTTAGCAATATTAGTAATGAAACGTCTGCCACGCAACTTAAATCCGTTATTACGAGTATTGCTATTATCGAAAGTGAACAATTTGTCAAAATTTACGTTATCGATGTTATTAACGATCTTGAAAACTTCAATAAGCTCCCCCCTTAATCTCTTAGTTTCGAGTGAATGCAAGTCTAACTCTTTAATTCTATATTCATAAGGCTTGTTGCGCAATGACGGAATTAGTTTCGTGGCACGACGCTGAACCCTTTCTAACCTATCAATATCCTCACGCAAATACGGGCACCAAAACTGAACGGCATATTCTAAATGAGGCCTGACTAGGGACTTGTAAAGGGGCAATATAATATCCTTCGATTTAAATTCGAAATTACGCGCTATGAAGCCTAACATCCTATTAGCTTTTGCGCAAAACTCCAGGCACTGGTTCCTAACTTTTAAATCCTTAGATACGCCTACGCCTAAATCTACTTCCTCGTCAACGCTCGCTAAGTCTCTGTCATCCATCGTGTACGTGTAATTATTGTTACGAGAACCTATATGCAAAACTTTACATTTGTCTATGTTAAATTGCATCTGCCACTTATCCGTCCACTCCATAATCCTATTTACATCGTCTTGGAGCCTATTTCTCTCGTCCTCGTTAACAACCTTACCGCCTATTTTAGTATCGTCCGCGAATTTTGACACGTTACTATTCAGTCCTACATCTATGTCGTTAATGTAAATTACGAATAGCAATGGGCCTAACACTGAACCCTGTGGGACACCGCTACCTACATCCAACCACCCCGATTCACTACCATTAACAACGACCCTCTGTCTCCTAGCACGAAGCCATTCCTCTAACCAGTTAGCTACCTGACCGCGTATACCGTGCGCTTTAACCTTCGCAATTAATCTTCTATGCGGAACTGTATCGAACGCCTTTTTAAAATCTAAATAAATAACGTCAGCCGCTCTATGCCTATCGTATTCGCGCGCTATTTCGTTGTAAAATTCTAACAAATTAGTTAAACAAGATCTATGGCGTCTATACTATACTGTTTATGTATGTTTGTAGGTTATTTGTAGCAGCGTCGATGCATATGATGATAAGGTAAGCTTGTTATCTTTGGGTGTTGGAATGTCATGCATGTATACGTTGAACAGTGCTGGTGAGAGAACAGAGCCTTGAAGGACCCAGTTCGGAGAAAGCTTGTTTTTGGATGACTTGCCATTAAATGTTACATGTGAGTATCTTCCTGAAAGATAGTTGCTCAGCCACCTTTTGGTGTTATTGTGTATGTTTGTGTTGAGTATTTTGTTTATGAGAGGGAAGCGTGGGATAGCATCAAATGCTTTACTAACGTCTATTGTTGCTAATAGTGTACGTTGAGCTGGTCGTCTGGAGTTGATGCCATCCATGACGTGCTGCGTGAGGTTAGTGAGTAATGTCGTGATTGAGTGGTGAGGTCTGAATCCATGTTGAGTAGGCGATAGTGGTATGTGTGGGTTGGTAATTTGTAAGATTAGTCTTTCGAAGAGTTGAGCCCAGATATAGCACAAAAAACATCTTCAGGAGAGATTCTAATTTCAGACATAATAAGGTTAGAGGGGGGAGGAGATGGAGAAACAGCACCGGAATCGTCAAGGGATGAGTTGTAAGCGAAAGTTTGAGCGAAGAGTTCAGCTTTATCAGGAGAAGAGACGGTAACTCTGCCGTCGGAATGGAAAAGAGGAGGGAAAGAAGAGGAAGTAAAGTTGTTGAAGCGGTTCTTAGCTAGAAAGAGCGAGAATTATAATTGGATAAGTTTTAACATTTTTGTGGGATGAAGAAATTTTTAGCGAGTCGAAGAACAGATTCTGCACGATTCCGGGCAGAAATACAACCTGAGTAAGAGTCAGGAGTTGGATAGCGACAGTACCTTCTGAAAGCCTGCGACAGTACCTTCTGAAAGCCTCCTCTCTGTTGCGGATAGCATTAGAACAAGTACAGTTAAACCAAGGTTTTTCTGTATTAGTGGTAGGAATAGAATATGCAATGCACGCCTTCTTGCTCGAGAGAATCACCTCCGTGATGCTCTCAGACACCCGTAAGATCCCCGGCCACGGAAGCAGTAACCATTCCATGTGAAATCACAGAAGTATGCCTAAGGGCCTCCAGTCAGCGGCGCCACAGTGCCAAAGGCGCTTCCTCTTGGAAGGATCGAAAGGTCGAATTGGAGTGATAGGACAGGAAACAGGAAACTTACATATATAAGATTGTGGTCGGAGGAGCCCAACGCAACAGAGAAAAATTTCCACAGAGTAAGAAGAAGGATGAGAGTAAGAAATATATTTAGAATGTTGGGCCTATCTGCAAGACGATCGGGGATACGAGTAGGGTGCTGTACAATTTGCTATAGGTCATTTTGGAAAGAAAAGTTGGAGGATAGTTGAACATGGATGTTAATGAAATTGGAGGAAAGCCAAAGGTGGTGGTGAACATTGAAATCTCCTAAAATTGAGATTTCAGCAAAGGGAGAGCGAGATAGAATGTATTCCACTTTGGAAGTGAGGTAGTCAAAAATTTTTGGATAGTCAGTAGAATTAGGAGAAAGATAAACAGCGCAGATGTATTTAGTTTGAGATTGGCATGTAAGCTGTAGCCAGAGGGTGTAGAATTCGAAAAATTCGAGTTCGGGAATACGAGAACAAGTTAGGTCATTGTGTATATAAACGCAACATCCACCTTTGGAGTAAAATTGAGTATAGAGAAAGTAAGAGGGTACAGAAATAGTGTTGCTGTTCAGTCGTCTCAGACACCTGAGTTTCAGTGAGGAAAAGAAGATGAGGTTTAGAGGAGGAGAGGTGGTATTCACGACTGAAAATTCTAGAAAAGGCCACGAATGTTGCAGAAATTAATGAAAAGTGAATCAGGTAGAGACCCAGAACATCTTGAATGAGCGGTAGCAGATCCAGCCCCACTGCCCCGGTCTGCATTCCCGCTATTGCATTTATGGTCCCCTCCCCAGGGGACTCCGAGGCTTTTATAGTTGATGCCATTTCTTTTTTAAAAAGAGCAGTGTCCATTATAATGGCAATAGTAAAGCGAGAGTGAGGCAACATTGCGAAGAGAGAGGGACTGAAGAGAGTTAGGAAGAGGCGAGGAACTGCTGAGACGAAAAGCCTTTGATTCCACCCCGTCAAGTACGGTTGTGTGGGTTTAGCCACTCCATACATGAGAAACATACTCCATACAGGGGCGAACAAGACCCCTGTACAGAAAGAACAACTGAGTGGGGGTGAAGAAACTGCGGAGGCGGTACAGCATACCTAACCTCTTAGAAACTGTTTTGGAAAGAGAGTATATGTGGTCTTTCCAGAAAAGATCACGAGAAAAGGAAACACTAAGAATGTGTAGAGAAAAGGAAGAAATGAGTTGTGTATTGTTGAAAGTAAGGGGATAGTCCTCTGTATTGTGTGACGAGTAGATAGATGGAGGAGCTGAGGTTTTGAAGCATTAAAAGCCACAAGGTTTTCTCTGCCCCAGTCAGAGAGGGCAGAAAGATCAGAGGTCAGGTGTACCATGGCCGTCCCACGCGAATCATGGAGTGTCTGTTGAGAGGGACTCTTTTGGAAGCGGGTGAAGAAGTGGAGTGGAATCATCGGCGGAATCATCGGTATAAGAGTGAATAGAACAGGAAGTGCGACTTAATAGATCGTTCATAAATAAAAGGAAAAGACAGGACAGAACCCTGAGGAATACCACTGTTAATAGCTTTAAGAGGAGAACAGTGATCATCTACAACCGCAGCTATAGATCGGCTAGAAAGGAAATTAGAGATGAAAACACAGATAGAACTGCAGGGCCGCCGAGAGGGCGGGGAAGCCGGGTTAAATTTCCGGGGCCAGGACCTCTAGGGGGCCCGAAAGAGGGGGGATAAAATCTAAAAATATTAATAAAGCAATTGATTAAATAACAGAGAAGAAATATAATTAATGAACATACATTTTATAGAGATTACCATAGTCAAACTGAAACAGATAAAATATTATCTGCGGTCCACCAATGCCCAAGACCGACTGACAGATCTGGGAACCATTGTAATTGAAAGCCAGTTAGCCCGTACTTTAAATTTTATTAGAATCATTTACCACTTTGCTAGAGAGAAGGCAGAGAACGTACACTTCTAATTATGAAAATCTTGCAGTAAACAATTGTTTTGACTGCATGGACTGGTACTGCATTTATAAATTGTATGGTGATAGAATTAATATAATTGATTCAAAAAATAAAATGGCCATTTTCTTCTGAGTTGTTTATTCATACTGTATATTTTGAATAGTGACTTGGACATATAATCAGTTTGCTTGTTATGTACACAAAAAACATTCATAATAAAATACTGAGTAAACAGGGGGGCCCATATACCAATCCTTCCCCGGGGCCCGTGGCAGCTCTCGCCAGCCCTGGATAGAAGGATAGAAATTAGAAACTGAAAGAGGGTAGTTTGGAAATTAAAGATTTGTGCCAGACTCTTAAATATTACTTAAATGTTTCAAAAACAATTTATTTAATATTTAACTGCTCAAAATTAAAGATACAGAAAATTCAAGGACTTAAAAATTTGCAAAAATATTTAAATATGGGAGTATTTCTTCTTTGCACTGTTTAACTGACTGAATATCAAAATATATGAAATTATTCGAAGAAATTGCTCCACTCTCTAAATGCAATTTCAATCCTCTGCTCTGGTGAAAGGTAGTTGGATGTTTCCACTTCTGTAGAATTACTAGGAACTAAAGGGCAAGATTCTTAGCTCAGACATATATGGTTAGACTGGACGATGACTTATTTAAACAGCTGTTGGTGGGCTGTTCTGCCGTAACATCTAAACTTTAACAAACCCACAAACCATTCCGACACGCTACTGCTACTAATGTCCGAGAAAAAGTAAGTATATCTATACAGTGACGTTATTCCCGAAATACAGGGAATCTTTAAAAGAAGGTACAAGAATTTACTGTTTCTCTTGCTGAAAACAGTGATCATGCCAAAAGTGGAATACTGTTCAGTCTTAACGTTTTAACTTACTGAGTTTGAACAGCTTTTTAAAATAGAATTTAGAATGACGTCACTGTATCGACACATTTACTTTTTCTCGGACAGTTGTTAGGAGATAGCGTATCAGAAAGATTTGTGGGTGACTGTTTGGAAGGCAGGGTCTTAATGTCCACAGTTTAGATTTCCATAGCAGGTCTGTCTTTGTATGTCTGTGATTCTTTGAATCCGGTTGGACACCAATCAACGAACTGAATGGTTCTCTTCGTCGATTCTTACTTTGAATCCGGTTGGACACCAATCAACGAACTGAATGGTTCTCTTCGTCTTAATTGCTGCAATGGCTGCATTTACGTCCTTTGGTACGACGTCTCCTCGATAGAGAAGACAACACGCCATATACTTCCCATGACGAGGATCGCATTTCACCATCTGTAAAAGCAACAAATTACGATGAAAATGCTTCACGAAAATGATGATCTCATGATATTATGGAACTTTCTCAGTGTTATGTTCTTCACATAAGCTTCTAAAGTCTAAACTATGAACTGCAAAATTAACGTTCAAATAGGACACCCTCTTGAGGTCCTTTTGCTATAGTGAGAATTAACCAGTTCATATGAATGACTGTCAATTTAAAAAAAAATTAATCCAGTGTAAACAGTCAAACAAATCACACATTGAAGTATACCCATGCACGAGTCATCAATTAATTTCTTCGGACAAACCCCAATTTTTATAGTGATATTTGTATTTTTAAAATAAATACCTTTTTTCGATTGAATATCTGCATACTTCTGGAAAAGGAAGTATAAAAAGTCTATTAAACACGTTTCTCCCGGAGAGTGGAAAAAACACGTTTGGTTCTGAATTTACTCATTGATATAAGTGAAGTTTGGTTAAAGTTTTAAAACATTGTAACATCGTAACCACAATTTATTTTCAACATGCATATTAGCAGGGTGTAGTGACAAATTTTAAGGTGCAGGAGCTCTAAGGAAAGACTGGCATGTTGGTACATAATTTTAAATTCTGCTATTATTTCCTTGTACCGGTGCATCAGTTAAGTTGTCTTTAGATCTTTACCAATATTTACATATATATATATATATATATATATATATATATATATATATATATATATATATATATATAGTACTGTGCAAAAGTCAGAGACCACTATCGATCTAACAACCTTTAGATGATCTGTCGTATGAAAATTGGTTTTGATACTAAAATACATATTAACTAGAACCTCTGGTTCATATTAACGTATAACTAAGTTATTACTTAAGTGTATACAGTTGTATAAGCTGGATGACCCTCTAGTCTGTATAAATTGGACTTGAGGGTTGATTCATTATATTACTTATAACGCATGTGTTTAAAGATCTAGCGAACTATTACTGATGGATCTGCAGTAAATGCTCCTAAGCTATTGTTATATCAATATTTACAATTAAAAGTATTGACATATTCACTTAAATTCTGCAAAACAAATTTATCCAAAACGTTTCTCATTAGAATCCTAATTCATGCTGTTTTTTTCCTTTCACAGGCTTAAGAAATGATAAAACGTACAATTTCTGATGAGATTAGATATAAAATAATACATTTGCATGGCGAGGGACTGAGTCAAAGAAAAATAAATGAATCTACAGGCGTTTCCAAAACTGGTGTACAAAAAATCTTGGCTCGTCACAACTCAAATGGAACCCCAGATGATCGCCCTAGATCAGGGAGGCCCCGTAAGCTTTCTCCATCTAATCTACAATATCTAAAGATTACTTCCCTTCGAGACAGACGCAAATCCAGCACTTCACTTGCAGCAGATCTCGAAAAAACAATAGGTGTCTCAGTTGATCCCTTTACTGTATGAAGGAAACTTAATTCAGTAGGTCTTAAAAGACGTGTTGCAGCAAAAAAGCCACTTTTAAGGAATGGAAATAAAGAGAAGAGAAGAAAATGTGCTTTGGAACACAAGTATTGGACATCTGAGACCTACTGAATTAAGCTTCCTTCGTACAGTAGAAGGATCAACTGAGAAACCTGTTGTTTTTTCGAGATCCGCTGCAAGTGAAATGCTGGATTTGTGTCTGTCTCGAAGGGAAGTAATCTTTAGATATTGTAGATCAGATGGAGAAAGCTTAGAGGGCCTCTCTGATCTAGGACGATCAGCTGGGGTCCCATTTGATCTGTGACGAGCCAAGATTTTTCATACACCAGTTTTGGAAACGCCTGTAGATTCACTTATTTTTCTTTGACTCAGTCCCTCACCATGCAAATATATTTTATAGCTAATCTCATCAGAAATTGTACTTTTTGTCATTTCTTAAGCCTGTGAAAGAAAAAACAGCATGAATTAGGATTATAATGAGAAACGTTTTGGATAAATTTGTTTTGCAGAATTTAAGTGAATATGTCAATACTTTTAATTGTAAATATTGATATAACAATAGCTTAGGAGCATTTACTGCAGATCCATCAGTAATAGTTCGCTAGATCTTTAAACACATGCGTTATAAGTAATATAATGAATCAACCCTCAAGTCCAATTTATGTAGACTAGAGGGTCATCCCGCTTATACAACTTTATACACTTAAGTAATAACTTAGTTATACGTTAATATGAACCAGAGGTTCTAGTTAATATGTATTTTAGTATCAAAACCAATTTTCATACAACAGATTATCTAATAGTTATCAGATCGACAGTGGTCTCTGACTTTTGCACAGTACTGTATATATATATATATATGAAAAATTATTTCACGAAAGTGACACGTGAAAAATATTTATGATGAATAAAACCACGAAGGGAAAAGAAACACAAAGGGGTGCTCAAGCGCTTTCGTCTAATGACATCCTCAGGAACACTGGAGTGAAAGGACAGATCAAGGCAATATATAGGTTACAAAAATAAACATACATACATACATATTCATATATATATATACATATATATATATATACATATACATATATATATATATATATACATATATATAGTAAGCATAGAAAAAATTGTGGGAGGAGAAAACACATTTGTATGGGAAATTTACACTTTTAGCACTTCGGCCGACATTCAATATAAATTCAAATGGCTTGTTTATGAAACAGGTCACAAAAGAATAAAGAAATAAAAATAAATCTAAATATAAATTGAGGAAAAAAAAAAAATTAATTACAAAATAGTGCCTTAGTGATATATATGTCACAGCCTAAATAACCATAAAGAAATAAACCAACAAATAAAAAACCACAAATATATATACATATATATATATATACATACACACATACACACATATACATATATATAGTAAGTAAAGAAAAATTGTGGGGGGAGCAAACACATTTGTATGGGAAAATGACACTTTTAGCACTTTGGCCGACCTTTAATATAAATTCAAATGGCTTGTTTATGGAACAGGTCACAAAAGAATAAAGAAATAAAAATAAATATAAATAGGGGAAAAAAAAAAAAAAAAATTACAAAATAATGCCTTAGTGATATATATGTCACAGCCTAAATAACCATAAAGAAATAAACCAACAGATAAAAAACCAAAAATTGTAAGTGGAGTCTACAAATTCAAGCTCAAAAGGGAAGTTTACAATCAATTTAATAGATGATGCCAAATTGATATATATGTCACAAAGAAATAAAGAAATAAAAAAAATAAAAAATAAAAATTAAAAAATAATAAAAAATAATAATAAATTGAAAAATAAATTTTAAGAGAGGCACACCAATTTATAAGGAAAAATTACCAAAGGTTTTTTAGTTATTGTCTGAATCATGCATATTATGGTCACAAACGAATAAAAAAGTACAAGTAAATATAAATTGGAAAACAAAATGATGCCTAGATGATATATAAAGAACCATAAAAATATATACAACATATATACGGTATATATACGAAATATAAACGCAATATATACAGAATATATATATATATATATATATATGCATAAGGGAAAAAATTACCAAAGATTTGTTTTTATAATTATTGTCTGAAAAAACGGTAGGTCGCAAAAGAATAAAGAAATAAAAATAAATATGAATTGAAAAAATTACAAATAATACAACTACACATGTATACCCGCATAACCAAATATATATACATATACATACATATATACAAACACACACACACATACATATATATATATATATATATATATACACATACAAGCTTGACCTTCGCGAAATGAGAAATCATCGCGCGGAACCTTTGTAAGGTTGTAAGGTAAGGTAAGGTACATACACATATATACATATATATATATATATATATATATATATATACACACACATATATATACACATACATACATACATATACATATACACACATACATACATACATATACATATACACACATATACATACACACACATTTAACTGCAATGACCACGCACATACTCACATACACATACATACATACACATACACGCATACAGCAAAAATTGAAAAATAAAATTGTAAGAGAAACCTACAGATTTATAAGGAAACAAAGACAAAAACAAATTTTTACCAAAGATTTAACAACCTGCCCTTTTTGTTTAAATCCATTCTGAAGGAATTCAGAGCAACGGGATCGAGTTGAAACAGACCTTTACTCATGTTAAGGTTATTTGTAAGTTGAATTATAGCCGACTCAAGAATATTTCTATTAACAATGTTGCTAGAGTGAAACAAAACTGAAGCATTATTCCAATCAATACAATGGGATAACTCTGACAAATGGACAAAAAACGCACTGGACAACTGTCCCGTTCTAACGGAATATTGATGCTGTTTTACACGCGTTTGAAAATCCTTTCCCGTCTGACCTATGTAAAAGGAATCACATTGCTTACACCCAATTTTATAGATAATGCCTAAATTATTGGTAGGGCTATTTTTTACTATGATGTTTTTCACAATATTGTTATATGAAAAAACTACACTGATATCCAAAAGTTTAAGTACATTAGCAATGCCTAAGAAGCCCGGGAAAAATGGAAGTACTAAAATATTCTTTGACAAGGTGCGAGTGTTAGCCTTATTAAGACAAGATTCCATGAACGCAGATGGGTAACACAACTCACTTCCAATACCGTTGATATTTTCCAATTCGGCATCGATGTATTCCGGACTGGCGATCCTAAGAGCGCGGAAAAACATTGAGGAAAATATGGCCTTTTAATAGGGGTGTCATGTCCAGAGTAAAAGTGTACGTAGGACAAATTGTTTTTTTTTTTCCGATAGATACTAAACTTAAAACCCGGGCTATCCCAATGAACACGCACATCCAAAAACGGGATTGAGTTGTCTTGTTCCACTTCTAAAGTAATTTAATGGAGGGGACTTGGTCATTTAACTGAAGGAGGAAGTCATCCAGGTCACGATTCATGGGCCAGATACACAAAATATCGTCGACGTACCGCAACCAAGGGATGCCAACCCCCAGGATTCTCGGAATGTAAGTAATTTCAAAAAACTCCATATAAATATTGGAGAGAAGGGGCGACAAAGGGTTGCCCATGGCCATCCCAAAAACTTGTTGATAATGCTCGCCATTGAAAGTGAATTTACAATCCTTGATACAAAGCTTAATAAGTTCCAAAACAGTGTGTGCAGGTAATGGTAGATCATAGTTATGTAATTCTCGGGCGAGAAAGTCAAGCATATCATCAATCGGCACTTTTGTGAACAATGAACAAACGTCGAAACTGATCAATCTATCGTTGGTATTAATGCGAACATTATTCAATTTTTCAGTGAGATCCATGGAATTTTTTACGTGTGAATCAGAGACAGTTCCAAGAATGGGGGACAAAACATTAACAAGCCATTTGGAGAGTTTATAGGTAATAGAGCCCACCGAGCTAATAATAGGGCGCATAGGGTTACCCAGTTTGTGGGTTTTAATAAGAACATAAAGGTAAGGCAGAGCAGGTGAAGTGGACAAAAAAAGGGGAATTAAGTCCTTATGATCTTTGAGAATGCGTTTCAAGCCACTATTGAATGATTTGATGACATCATCCTGCGGGTTCTTCCTAAGTTTCACGTATGTGGCGGGGTCCTGAAGCAGCTCATTCATCTTTCCAATGTAATCCACTTTGTCCATAATGACTAAGGTGTTAGCCTTGTCTGCTTTAGTAATATGGAGCTCACTATCTTTTTTTAATTGTGAAAGGCTATTGCGGAAACGTTTAGGAAAGTTATCTCCCGTGTTGCGGGCATGCATTATGTATACACCTGTCGGCTGCTGTATGTGTATGAGCCAGTAAATAGCCTTGTGCCCATAACTGCGGGGATTGTTTCTGTGAATGACGGCTAAGGTGTCTTTAGGCAGGAAATTGTTCTTGAACACCGTAAAGCACGATGAGGCAATCTTGGTTGCGACTTGCAACGGATCGCATTTGAAACGGTCTATGTACATCCTTCTAAAGGTCTGGAACTCTAAGCACGCGCACATCATTCATGCAATAACGCTTAAGGGGTTCCAAAAAACCTTAGCCCCCCCCATTTGCAGCTTACATGTTTACTTATATCGAAATAGTTTTTAGTGATTATAAAAATATATAAAATTCTTTATTTATTGCAGATATTAAAATTACTCTAGCTGATAAAGTGATAATATAATGGCTTCTCAATTAATTGATTATTCGGAGAGGCAACGTGTGATAGATCACATACGAGCAATAACATTTCGGGAAGCTCGTGATGCTGGAGCCATCTTTATAACACGTTCATGGGTTGCCAAAAAGTTGCGAAGAAGTGAGGACTTCGTCAAAAGAAATTGGAATAAAACTTTGGATGAATGTGAAATAGATACAACCAAATCTGGGCGCCCAAATTTGCCACTCTCTCAGGAAACAAAGGACATCATTGAAAGCGGTACGCGTAAGCGGAAAAACAGCTGTGCTAAACTTTCTAGAGAGATCGAAGTGTTGAGAGGAAAGATCGTTAGTGGTGAGATCATTCGACTCTACCGTCATAGGTAAGGTTTAAAGCCTTGGCATGAACTTCCAAAGCCAAGAAAAACTCAACTTAACGTCGATGACAGAATGTGGTTTGCCCATTATCTTCAAGATTGGGATGTGGATGATTTCATGCATTCAGCTGTCTCCGATGAATTTTTTGTTTATGTAACACGTCGGCCTAACTACCAAAATGATCGAGTGTGGGCCACAACACCAGATGAAATCGATGACAATGAACATTATCGCGAATTATTAAAAAGTCCAGACTGTGTTGGTGTGTTTGTTTTGTTCACTGCAAAGAAGCTCATGTGGGTGCTGAAGCCAAATGGTCAGAGTTGGGATGGACAGTATTTTCGTGATATTATTCTATCCCAGCATGTCATTCCTTTTTTAAGAAATCCAAACAATGTTATGGATGTCGATCAGGTCACACTTCTGCACGATAAGGCCCCCTGCTTTAAGGCATTAGCCACTCAACAGTTGTTGCGGAACCATGAGATCGATTTCTTTGGAAATGAAGAATGGCCAGGAAATTCTCCTGACCTGAACGTCTGTGAACACATTGGATCAGTTATAAAGGACAAGGTTGAATGTCTCTTGTTTCAAGAACCTGCAGCAAATCGATTTTCGAAGGATACAATGACGCAACACATTGAAACTGTTTTAGCAAATTTGCGTAACGATCAAGATCTATTCACGTCACTTTTGGCAAGCTACCCAAAGCGAATTCAGGCTGTCTTGGAAGCCAATGGCGGGAACACCAAGTTTTAATTATTTCTCATTAAATGCAGGATTAAATTCTCTTTTGTAAGGTATGTTTAGTTTTACTGTACCTCTAATGGTTTAGGCCATGGGCGGGGGGGCTAAGGTTTCTTGGAGCCCCGTACATTCATCAGCTATATTGTAAGGATTAGATTCATAAAAACTGTTGTAGTAGCGGTCAAAATCTTCACGTTCACCTATACTCATATATTCATAGGTAAAGTAATGTTTGGGTGGAGGTAGTCCTACGTAATTTAAAGTTTCGTAGTGAGGAATGTGTAAGGGAAAAATCCTTTTGAAACTTCGGCGGCTACGCCCATTACCTTGGGTAACTTTGCTAATTTACAAGATGTGAATAATAAAGTGTCTTTAAATTGTACATTACCTCTTATTTGCATCTGTATAAGTTTGTTGCCGCCTCTTTTCAAGGTATCGCCTGTAAATATCTCCGATGACTCGTTCTCAAGGAGCTCCTTATAAAGGAACTGTGTGTCAAATTTTGCCCCGTTATGGGCAAACATATACACAGTCATTTTTTTTAACTTGTCCGCTAACTTGAAAATGTAGGACACAAAGAGTTTCACCATACTGTCGTGTGCATTCGTTTTAAAAACGTTTGTCCGTTTATCACATTTGTGACACTCATCACACTAGACTTCCATGCAAGTAGATGTTGGATAACCTCTTTGGTTTCAGTAAACTTATATGTTTTTATATCGTAGTACACAGTTATACAAGGTCTCTGTTTAGGCTTAGCGTCTTTTATATAACATACAGGCTTTACTCCTTCCGCCTTATATTTCTCATGGCATGTAGAAAAGTGAATTTCATCACATTTATGCTTGAAATTCCCCTAGTTATCCATAATATGAAACATACCACATTCACAGATTCTAATTTTCCTGCACGTGCCAATTGACTTATGGCGCTCAAAGCACTTATTATTGAAAAATGTGCGTCTGCATACATCACAATCCCTCTTCTTAGCTTCAACCACACGGCTTTCACATTTGGAGCTTTCACACTGCGCACATACCATGTGGCAGTCTTTACAATGTTTCACTATATCATCCGCAAACTCGAGATATCCCTGATACAAATCATGATGCCTTCCATATTTTCGGCTTTTATCATAACTCGCGTAAAGGTTCCTTATATTACGGATGGGGAGATACGTTGTCTCTGACAACCCTAAAATAAGTAGGGGTCTTGTATGATCTTTCACACTGCTTTTAAAAACATACACAGTCCAACGATGATCATCCATTCCAAATACAACTATTCGAACATCCATTTCTTTCTCCACCCTTCTCAACTCTTCAGGACCCATATTACAGTCAAACTCAAGCTTGCAATCTGAAGCCAGTTTACGAGCACGCTGCTCAACTGTAGGCAACCAAATTTTTTGCGACCGTGTATTTAGTACAGTAAACATACGGGCCAAGACTAATGCTATAAAGCCGCAACCACGATCGGCGTTTATATAGGCCTGAGAATTGAAGTTAAGAGCATAAGGTGTGGCACTATGACCCGCAACACGGAACACACGGTCAATATCTACCGTGAAGTTGTCCATATTGAAGGCTGTACTGCATTGAGAGGCCTGCATTATACGGCCTAATATATACTCTATATCTACAACTGCCAAGCGTCTGAATGGGATTACTACCTAAAAATCACCTACATCCCCGTCATCTGAACCGAACCCGAAGGACAGCCTCGTCCTGACTTCACGTTTGTCGCGGTTCTGAAGGGAAAACTCCACAATACGTTCAACAACGCGCCGTAGTCCGTGTTCAACACAATTGCTATACATGGATCCAGGGTCAACCCTGACTATATACCGATTTCTAGTCAGGGCTGGGGTGGGGGCCGCGGTGCGCACCAACTCGGATGTTATACCTTCCTCTACAGCACGAGAAGCTGCTGCTGCTGTTGTGGAGGATGTACCCGGAATTGACAGGAATAAGGGGGTACATTTTTATTTGAGGAAGGTACTATTGTGGGGGTTGTGTCGTAAGACGTAGAAGGGACTGGGGATCTAACAACCGGCGAAATCCTGGCACGTTTTATACCTGATTGGAAGGCTCTTCAGCATGCCTCCGCTTTGAACTGGTGCGTGTTACAGGTGTCGCTGGTGTGGGCTCGTCAGCGGGGATGGAGTCTGCGACAGCAACGACACTGTCATCGGGGTCGTCTGCAATATCGATGATCGGGACATAATGCTGTAGCTCATCGTCATTCACGGTTCTGTGGAAGAAAAGGAAAAACAAGACTGTAGAATATAAAGAACACCACTTAAATTTTTATTATATTTTGTAAATGACCCACTTAGGAGTGTGACGTGTTAGAGATGGATTCTGTAAAAAAATTCAGGTTCACGAGGCCATCCACATGTATTGTATTTGTCCCTACAGGATGTGGTAAAACTGTGTTTATGCTTAAAATCGTTAAAGAAAAGGGAGAGATGTTCTCAAAACTTGTGCATAAAGTTATATGGTGCTATTCGACGTAGCAATCAGTGTTCAACGAGTACCAAGATGATATTTTGTTCCACAAAGGTGTATATGACGTTAATTCGTTAAAAGGAAATGAACATATAGTCATTGCAATTGACGATCTCATGTTGGAAATAGATAAAACTTTTGCCAAGACATTTACAGTGTTCTCCCACCATCTTAACATAAGCATATTCTTCATCAATCAGAATCTATTTTTCAAAAATAGATACATGCGCGATGTGTCGTTAAATACACAATATATGGTCTTATTCGCGCAAAGTAGAGATGTGTCACAAATTGGGGTATTAGCCAATCAAATGTTCCCGAATCAGCGTAAGGAGTTTTTGGAAGTTTGTAAAGAAGCTACAAGTCAACGTTACGGACCTTCATCCGCGAAACATGTTTAGGGTGCTTCTAAGAATGAATATATTTCCAAACGAGCCTGAAACGGTGTATATTCCAGAATGATAAAGAGACTAAAGAAATTTCTTACCTTTCTTGCAAAAGAAATACCATGAATTAATAAAAATCTATCATCGACTGCCCCGGGCAATGCAACAGATGTTTGCTAAAAATATCGACTCCGACTTTTTAAAATGCATCTGTGAAATCTGTCTTAACGTTATAAATTGCAATGTATCAATTAAACCCCTTCAGAAAGCTAGCCTACGCCATTACAAGAACATAATACTACCCTCGCTTGTAAAAGTCAGACTGCGGGGAAGAAAAAGCAGATTATTGTACAAAGAGGAGGGTCATTCCTCCCCATCTTATTTTCAGTTTTGGGGCCTTTACTGACTAGATTAATATAATGAAGAAAGTGGTAATGATTCCGCACGAGGTGTATGCTTCCCTGCAAAGTTCAAAGAGTCCAAACATGGTTCTTGAACCCCGTAAAAGCAGACTTAAAAGAATGAATGGAAAGCAAATTGTTAGCCCTATTAAATAGTGAAAAATCACCTGATGAGAAAAGAATCTTATACCAAGAAGCTCTGCAGAAATTTCTTCACGAGTAAGAAAATTATAAGAATCCGACAGAGATCCCCGTGGTTATTAGGCACAGCACGAACAACGATGAGCATGGCGACATAGGATCTGTGTCCGACAATAGAGCTGACCAATCAAAGAATAACGGGTCGGCCCTACAACATATCGAGCATGTATTATAAAGCAGTCTCCCACATACATTGAGGAATAAAGGTTTAAGTCCTTATAATCTATTGAATGAGGATCCCAACATACAATGGACCACTACAGGTGAGATCTTTGTGGAAGGAGCAAAGGTACAGGGATCGAATATCGTAGACATCTCCATGATCTGGTGAGAAAGTGGGATAGACCCTCACCATCAGGATGGAAGCATATTAAAGCAAGACTACAACAAATAAATGTCCCCAAAACATTCACAAGACATCTGAACAGGTTAAAAGACTTGGAACATGGCTCGCATGTGTCACAACTGAGAACGCCATCAACCCCTAAAGGTAGCACCTCTGAAAAGGAGAAAGAAGAGGCCAAACAACAACAACGGCCAACCTTATCCACGTCTCTAAAATACGCAAATGGCTAACATATTAAGAAGACGTTATTATGACATTTCTAGCCCAGCCTCCTACGGAGGCGTAGATAGACTGTACAGAAGTGTTTACAATAATGGAGTAGGGAAAAAAGATGTTGAGAGGTTTTCGCGGGAGCAGAACGCTTATACACTTCATAAGCCTGTTAGGAAAAGGTTTAAAACAGCCAAGACAATAGCGGCATCGATTGACTCTATTTAGCAAGCAGATTTAACAGACATGCAAAGATATTCAGAGTATAACGATGGTTACCGCTACATCCTATTCATAATAGATGTATTCTCTAGATATCTGTGGCTAACTCCTCTAAAAAATAAATCGCCTGAAACAGTTGCTAAAGCCACCAAAACGTTGATGTTGAAAGAAAACAGGGTTCCAGGCTCCTTTTGTACGGATATGGGGAAATAATTTATAGGCCGAGCTTTTCAGAACATGCTGACAGAGTTTAATATCAGCTACTACACTACCAATTCTATACATAAGGCATCTTTAGCTGGAAGAGTTTAACGTACCATAAAGGAACGCATGCACCGCTATTTTACACATAAAAACACATACAGATATATAGACATTCTGGATTCATTGGCCTCATCATACAACCGCTCACACCATCGCACGATTGGGACAACACCTAACGAGATTTTAGAAAGAAGTGCGCGCACAGAGCCTGATGTGAGAAGAGATATTCGTAGAACACCGTCACACTCTACGCGTTTCAAAATCAATGATTATGTAAGGCTGTCGCGTTCGGGTAATAAATTCGTGAAGGGATTTGAGCAAGGATGGACACGTGAGATTTTAAAGTTAGGGCTATGAGACCTAAAGGTGAGTTAATGTTGTATTACGTTGAAGATTTGAATGGGGAAGAAATCGCAGGAGGCTTTTACCGCGAGGAGTTGCAGAAAGCGATATTTGATTTAGGAAAAAATGTGTTTAAAATTGAAAAAAATTTAGGAAGCAAAGGTTTAGGAAAGAGAAAAATGTACCTGGTGAAATGGCTAGGGTACCCAGAAAGCTTCAACACCTATATAAAAGCTGATGCAATAATGAAGTTTAAATAGTATGCAACATGGCGCCTAACCATTTCTACGTCACACTACCGTCATCTTCCCTGTTTGTACATCCTAACAACACCCTGGCCATCTTTGTAACAGAACTCCATGGCCCCCATTGAATTGGGTCGTCATTTGTATGAGGTGCGGATATGCGAAATTTAGCTGGACAACTTTTTAAATGTTGATTATAAAGAACCCGTTTTTACGGTTCTTATAGACCTTGATGAGTGTGAAAAAGACAGGGTAACTCAGGATGAAACCATACGTATCGCCAGGATTGGGGATGCATGGTATTATAGTACAGTAGTAACACTAGGTGCGGGCCATTATGGTGCGGCTGAGGATGTTGTGAGACTTGAACGTAAATTTAAAAAACTCAAATCTTACGGTTGATTTAGTATACGAAATCGTAAACAAAGGAAACCTTGCACATACTCTAATCCTAAAATCAAAAGTTAACAGAAATATTAAAGACAAAGGGCTGTTCAAAATTATAACCTAGTGGTGATATCGATCAGCCTTCCAAAGAGATATCTTTCACGAGATACAACATGACTTGTCCAGCCTAATGTTTCAGATGAAATAGGAGAAATTGTTTGCTGACTATACACCCCAGGCATATGCTATATTTACAGCAATGTACTGGTGCACCAGTTTGTTGGGGATACCCAGGCACGCTTGCTGCGCATTGCTCACATTCCCAACCATAGAGGGAAGAGCTTGAGTATTACATATGACGGGCCCCATTATGTGAATGTCGCGACTAATCTAATAATCAATATCTCAATATATATAAGAACGATTGAGGGAAAAAATTTCCCATTCGGTCATTGGAGCTTAACAGTGAAGCTTCACTTTCGACGCAGTGAGTTATAATGGACAGAAAGCCTTTCACAGTCTATCGAGGTGTGAGATACCAACGTGGTAGTGGATTTGGATCCATTTTTTCAACCATACTACGTACGGCTGTCCCCTTGCTGAAGAGGGGTGCCAGATATCTCGGGAGGAAAGAGCTACAATCAGGTCTTAACACGGCAGAAGATATAATTGCTGGAGCTAAACCTAAAGAAGCTCTAAAAAAAGAGTTAAAGCGTACACGGGACGAAATCATCAAAGATGCAAAGAGAAAAATGCGTGGTAGTGGGAAGAAGAAGAGGGCTGTCCGGAAGAAGGGATTACCAGCACCTGGCGTTAACCGTAAAAGGATACCGAAGAAGAAGTGTTCTAAGCGAATGAAACCTATGGTTGACCATTTTTTTTTACTGATATAAGCTAAGGACATTTCTCTCATGAATCATAGACTGTTTATTACTTGCCGAGGGAGGTGGTACTATTTCTGACTCGTCATGGCACGCTCCATCCATCCGTGTAGTTCACAATGTTGTAAATCGAAGCTGTCCCTCTTTGACATGCCCCCAACTCGTTTCTACTGAGCACAGTGACTTTATTACAATTAACCCGTTAAACACAATTAGTTCCCCGAGTGCTCCAATAGAATTCGTGATTCCCAGCTCAGGCCCTTAATTTTTTGACCCAAACTGCGTGCATATGTACGCTAAACTACGTATAGCACATTCTGATGGAAGGAGTGCGATGACAAATATGCTGTATACCCTGAGACAAACTTTCTGCACTCCATATTTAACCAGTGTAATGTATATTTAAATCAGGTCAACATATCAGCAGGAACGGGGTACTATCACCTTCGAACCTATCTGTAAAATGTGCTGAAATTTTCCAAAGAAGCGAAGGACACCTTTTTAAATGCCGAGGTCTATCATCAGACTAAAGACGAAAGTAGTATAGAGGCCAAATTTAAAAATTCTAAAAAGAAGTTATATGATTGTTTTGGACGCCTACATACAGAATTCACATTCCTGTAGAGGTTGCTTGTGAATAGGGTGGATATAAAAATAAAGCTCACCCACACGAATCCTGTGATATGTTTAAATCTGGATACTGATCAAGAAGAGCGTGCAAAGCCCGTTGTGATTCATATTATGGAAACATACCTACGCGTACGCCGTGTGAAATTAAGTTCGCCTAAACAAATAGAAATTGAGAAAACTTGAATACATGTCACACTAAAACACCCGTTTTCAGAGTACAAATCAAATTATACGCGGTGCCAGCAGGGTTGGCATCGAAACAGATAGAAAACATCACCACTGGGAGTTCTACCTAAAAGGATATTAATTGGAATGCAAGAACACGCATCGGTGAATGGAAAATATCAAAAGAGTGCCTTTAAATTCGAGAATTTCGGCCTTAAAAATATAACTCAATACGTCATTGGCGTTGCGTTCGGCGGGGCAATGGATACGGATTATTCATCAGACGTTGTGTTCCCGCTTTGCGGGAGAGCATATAGTAATCTGGCCCATATTGCAGGTGCTTGTGATGAGCTCGGGATTGGTGTAACGCAGAAAGAATTCATCAATCAATTTAACCTTTATCCTTTTGACATCACACCTAACTTATCTGCTAGTGTAAATACACACTTAAGTCCACAACAGAGTGGAATGATCTCAGTCAGATTGGAATTCGCCAAGCCGATAGACGCGCCTATTAGTGTACTGGTATGCCTCGAGTCACAAGCCCTAATAGAAATTGACAGATTTATGTAGGGGCGTTGTCACTGACTTTTAAAATTGATGCGAATACACTTCAGAGAGTAACGAATATTGGACGAACCACACGTACCAAATTTATAGGTGTGTATGCGAAGAATGAAACGTTGAAATTACTAACTACGAGAGATTGTGGTCTACAGATCTACAGAAGCTAAGGCTAACAAAGACCCTAAGATCCACTCTAAGGTTAGCCCGAGAGAAAGGAAAGAGTAGGGGGTTAAGAGAAGAAAATAAAGGGTTAAGTAAGTAGCAATACCTATCACTCATGGGTTAACATCAGGGTTGGCAAAAACCCATCAAAAACAAAAAACCAGCAAAGACCCAACTGGTTTTTTGCTGGGTAGTTGGGTTTTTGCTGGGTGTTTGCCAACCCTGGTTAACATTCATTCAGAAAAAGAGAAAAAAGACTCACCTTCATCATCCGCCGGCCACTACAGACAAGTCAGAAAAATAGTCGGAGAGAATAGGAAAGATTGCAGAACGGTCCTCTACTCCATAGGGAGGTAGAGCCCACTCTGCCGGAAAGGGGTGAATGATGAAAAGAAGTAAAACAAGAACGCTTACAAACCAGGCAATACATTCTTAACTCAAGAACAACACATTCTTAACTCAAAGCAACACATACTTCCAGCTGTTGCAGACCGAGCCTCCACTCCATAGGGAGGTAGAGGATGCAGCCCACTAGGCAAGAAAGGCGTGAAAGACGAAAAGAAGTAAAATAAGAACGCATTACAAACCATGCAACACATTCTTAACTCAAACACTATCATACCATGCAAACTACAGACATGCAATAGAGTTACAGACATGCAAATAAGGAGAGAAAAAAAGTATAAAGAATAAAAAAAAAGTGGGTTAATTTACTAAACAAGCTACAACTAAGTTCGTGTTTAATTTTTCTTTTTGCTGGCATATCACAAGCTGGCATTAGACGTCAACAGACTCATCCCCGTTTACCACCCTCAGAGCTCCTGTTGCCAATTGTTTTTTAATTTTAACGTTAATATTTTTAAAATGCCAATCTAGACGGTTTTTAAACACATTAACATTGGTAGAGTTCACGACAGGCGCGGGAAGATTATTCCATTTATTAATTACTTTAAACGTAAAGAGGTTTTTAGCGATATTATTAATGAAACGTCTGCCACGCAACTTAAATCCGTTATTACGAGTATTGCTATTATCGAAAGTGAAAAATTTGTCAAAATTTACATTAGCGATGTTATTAACGATTTGGAAACTCCAGTAAGCTCCTCTTTTAATCTCCTAGTTTCGAGTGAATACAAGTCTAACTCTTTAATCCTATATTCATAAGGCTTGTTGCGCAATGACGGAATTAGTTTCGTGGCACGACGCTGAACCCTTTCTAACCTATCAATATCCTCACGCAAATACGGGCACCAAAACTGAACGGCATATTCTAAATGAGGCCTGACTAGGGACTTGTAAAGGGGCAATGTAATATCCTTCGATTTAAATTCGAAATTACGCGCTATGAAGCCTAACATCCTATTAGCTTTTGCACAAGACTCCAGGCACTGTACGTGTAATTATTGTTACGAGAACCTATATGCAAAACTTTACATTTGTCTACGTTAAATTGCACCTACCACTTATCCGTCCACTCCATAATCCTATTTACATCGTCTTGGAGCCTATTTCTATCGTCCTCGTTAACAACCTTACCGCCTATTTTAGTATCGTCCGCGAATTTTGACACGTTACTGTTCAATCCTACATCTATGTCGTTAATGTAAATTACGAATAGCAATGGGCCTAACACTGAACCCTGTGGGACACCGCTACCTACATCCAACCACCCCGATTCACTACCATTAACAACGACCCTCTGTCTCCTAGCACGAAGCCATTCCTCTAACCAGTTAGATACCTGACCACGTATACCGTGCGCTTTAACCTTCGCAATTAATCTTCTATGCGGAACTGTATCGAACGCTTTTTTTAAATCTAAATAAATAACGTCAGCCGCTCTATGCCTATCGTATTCGCGCACTATTTCATTATAAAATTCTAACAACCCCATGCTGACTACTATTACTCAAATCTCGACTTTCTAAGTGATCGATGATACGATCCCTAACTACGGATTCCAAAAGTTTACCGACAATTGACATTAAGCTAATGGGCCTATAATTGCTAGCTACTGTGCGGACGGCTTTCTTAAAAATGGGCGTGACGTTAGCTAATTTGAAGTCTTCAGGAATAATCCCCGTTTCGAGTGACTGATTAAAAATCTTCGGTAAGGGGCCTACAATAATATCTTTCAAGTCTTTCAAAGGTCTGGGATAAAAAGCGTCAGGGCCTGGAGCCTTGCTACTTTTAGCCTATCGATATAATGCGAAATCTCACCCTCGTAAGCAGTTATTTCAGCAAAAATAGTCTCGCTACTAAATGGAACGACATCATCCACGTCGGGGACGTTATTTACGTCTTCTACGGTAAAAACTGTCGCAAAAAAGTTAGTGAAAATACCCGCTATCGCCTGAGCGTCAGAAGCCAAAGCGCCGTTAACATCCACTAGAGGGCCTATGTTATCTTTTATCGGCTTACGATTATTGACGTATTCAAAAAACTTTTTTGGATTATGTTTACTATCCGCAGCTACAAGTATCTTTAAATTACGCTTAGCATTCCTAACTGATCTTTTAACCTGATGTCTAAGCTCGATATATCTATTAAAGTTAGCTGCCGTGCCATTACGCTTATTAAATGTATACGCTCTGTTACGCTCGTTTATGAACTCGCCTATTTCCCTAGTCCACCACTTGTGCCTACCATGATTTCTAGCGCGCTTGGGCCTACGAGGAATAAACTCCCTTTCAATATTCATAAAACTTTCTTTAAACGCTTCCCAATGCAAATGTTTGTCATTACCCATAAATAAGTTATCCCCGTCCACTATTCTACTCTCATCCCATCCGCAAACTATCAAAATTAGCCCTACGAAAATCAGGGACTTCTATTACGTTACTATCCTTAGTGTTTTCTATCAATAACTTAAACCTAAGAATTTGATGATCACTACATCCTAAACTCTCGCCTACTTCTAAACCTTTAACTATATTGTCACCGCGTGTTGGTTCGGTAACCATCTGTCGTAAAAAATTATCTTCCATAAACTCAATCTCAAACCTTCATCATTACCAGTAAAAATCTCGTAATTAACATTAGGGCAGTTAAAGTCTCCGACAATTATACTATTCCGATTGTCAATAAAGTTACCAAGAAGTGAATAAAATCTAGGATCGGTATCGAGGGGTTGAAAGGGAGGTCTATAAACAACAACAAAATTAAAAGTAATACTACGCGCCCTAACTTCACCGCATATCGCATTAATTGCTGCCGGAAAATCTGTCTTAATCCCGAGTCACGGTATTTAACCACGTTTCAGTGATAGCAACTATATCGTAGTTACCGGAATAAATTATCGCCTTAAATTCATTTAATTTATTTCTAATACTACGCGCGTTACAATAAAAGACGTTTAAGTTATTTTTTAACACGGGCCGGCGTTTTAAACTATTTTTCACGTCGGGCCCGCGTTTCCCGGACCCACAACATCTAAAGAAGGCTTCGACCTATAGAGCTTTCGTACCTTTTCGTCAATTAACCTACCTAGCCTAGCATTACCTATTTCATGAAAATGCACCCCCACCTTTTATAAAAAGGCTAGGATCACTGAATTCTGACCACAGCTTTACGAAGGGCACATTTTCCTGAGCACAAATCTCTTCTAATTTAGTATTAAAAAATATCGTTTTAGACGTAATCCTAAGACCCAAACCGTGCCTAAGGGTAATACCTAAAATTAAAGACCTATCTGACCTCGCCTTTAGGGACCTAATTAACCCCCTATATCTCTCCAAAAGGTCAGGCACTCTCGTATCGGGCCTATACGAGTCGTTGCCCCCTACCATCTTCACCAACATCGAGTGACGTCAATCCTATCCACTTCGTCTCTAACTCTGTCAACCCTGGCCCCTGGGAGACAGACCCTCCTCATCTTGGTTGGATGCCGTTGAACGAACTCTGTGTCCATTTGGCGCACTAAAGAGTCCTCATTTAAAATAATTTCCCCCTCATTCACGTCCCTTTCCAAATGGGCGAAAGGGTTCGAAACCTCGATAGTGGGGGGGATTCCTATCACCTAACGTACGCGGCCTAGCTCCACCCTTAACTTCTCTAAATCCCTCCCCATCCCTCCTCAACTCTATCCAACCTTCCCGATAAGCTACCTAAACTAGAAACTAGGTTACGCACCTCACCCTTCAAATTACTAACGTCTTCAACGTTAGTATTGGTTCGGCTTTCGTCAACCGTAGCCCTACCCCTGCCTTCATGAAGCGCTGCAAGTCTTTCCGTTACCTCACGTACACTGCGTTTTATGTCCACTATTTCCTCCATTAACTCGCAAAAGAAACAAACTGATCTCTCGGTAATCGCCATAGGACAGCCGTTATAATCTTTAAAATCCGTATTCCACCAGTTTACCCCACACCTAAAACACGACGCTTTCTGCGACGGTATCGCGAGTTAAAATTAGTTATAACCGTCACAAGTTTAAGATAAATTAAGCCGGCATGGTATGAAAACTTCTAAATCGCTAAAAATCACTAATATTCAATTACTTATCTATAACAGTGTGAATATAAACACAAGTATATAAAATTCAAAACTTTCCAAAAGTAAAATTATTAGCAATATGCAAAAGTAGAAGCAATATCAGAGAGCTCAGCAAATGCGTCCGTTCAGTACAGTCTGGCTGACGAATGAGTACAGAATGAATATCGATGTTATTGGTGGTGAAGGGACTCATTGGATAGCTATCTATTTTAAAAACAGGGACCCCTTATACTATTTTAATTCACTCAGGACTCATCCATGGAGTGACCCTGTTATTGTAAAATTTCTTGAACAGTTGCTTATCCCCGAAATTGTATGGAATCCCTACCGATTCCAGGGATATTTTAGTAATTTATAAATTTTTAAAAATTATTCGACCCGTGTCACACTGAGCGGAATGATCAAATGGTATACAGACAAATAAGAAAAGGTACCCGTTTGTGCGCACTCGATGTGTTATATGATGTTTTGATCGTATATATAAAATGAATATTTGCATCAATGTTGTCTCCAATAATGTTAGTTTGTGTATTCTGTAGCTTATTTAAAATGTAATAGAAACTAATTTAAGATAGCTATAAAAAAATTGTACTATTTTGTAAAACATGATTTCTATAATTTAATAAATTGATGAAAATACATTGAGGCTTCTTCTTACCCGAAACACATGTAAAAGAAGAAAAAGCTCTTACCCATAACATAAGAAAAAGAAAAAGCTTTCATTATTTCGTTGATGATGTGGCAATCGCTGGGTTGAATGCGCGGTAAAACTTCTACCTCTGTATTCATGTCCACGACATGCGTTTCTTCATTGCTATCACGAAAAGATTGTATAAAACGAGTCAATTCCTCATCAGACCTTTAAGGAGAAAGGATAATTTTAAATTAATTTGATTAGTTCATACATTTTTTGAACCTTTTTTAATAAAATCCCAATTGCTTTTCATCAAAACATATGCAGAGTATATATATATATAGGAAGAGAGTTGCAATGTGAAGTATCAAATATCTTCGAACCAACCGCTCAGAGAAGTTCGTGACCCTTTAAGATAAAATGGGGAATAACTTCACATTTTAAATTAATTTATTATGGAATTTTATAAAATTATTTAAAAGTTGCAAATGAGTCTTGATTGTTATAAGTTTTTAAAAAATTCAACGATTTTTGATGAATAGGAATATCGAAACAGGACTTATGATAATATTAATTACTAATGCAAACTAATCTATAATTAAAAATTGAGGACACCTGCTATTTTGATGAATCATTTTACAATAAAATGTAATGAGGTGAAAATAAATTACTACAGCCCTCCATATATATATATATATATATATATATATATATAATACCTTATGAACCTTATGTTGTTTCGTGCGTTGGTCTCTCTTCACACGGAGGTCAAGCTGGTGGCCCCGCCTCTAGGTCTGGCCTGGTGGAGGAGCGAGTTGCCTTCTTGCGCTCTCCACCGTACATAGCCAGGCACGCCCGGCTCATCTGGTACTGTCCTGAGCCAGGCATCCAGTCTTTTCTTGAAGACTTCAACTTTGACCCCCGTTACGTTTCTGAGGTCCTTAGGAAGCTGGTTGAAAAGTCTTGGCCCCCTGACAACCAAGCTATTTTCCTTCAGGGTTGAGGAGGTCCCTTGTCGTGCCTTTAATTTGGGAACACTACACATTCTACCTTTCCTATTTTCCAGCGTTGTTTGAATGGTAACTGGGTTTAGTTTTAGGTTTGGTACCAGTTTTTCGATCATTTTCCATATGTAGATTATGATGTACCTCTCTCTTTTACTTTCCAGTGAATACAGATTTAGTTTATGTAGTCCTTCCCAGTAGTTGAGTTCTTTGCAGCCATCAATCTTGGCTGTGAAATGCCTTTGCGTTTCTTCTAGTTTATTAGTTTCTTCCTTTTTATATGGGGACGTCAAAACTGAGCAGTATTCAAGTTTTGGTATAATCAGTGGTTTTAGCAGGGGAATCATTACTGTCCTGTCCCTTCTCTTGAACGTTCTTAGAACCTGTCCGGCGACTCTTTTTGCTTTATTTATCGCTATCTGATTTTGTGTTTCGAATTTCGCATCATCTGTCATTATTATCCCGAGATCAATCGCTTTCATGCTTCTCTGAATTTCCTGTCTATCTGGAGCATAATATGCAGTCTGTTTAAGTTCTTCTTTTCTACCATATCTCAAGAGCTGAAATTTCTCGGCGTTGAATGACATGTTGTTGTCTTCTGACCATTTGTATATTTTGTTCGTGTCCCTCTGCAAGGCCTCCACGTCATGTACATCGCTGATTTTTCGGCTGATCTTTGTATTGTCTTCAAAGGATGTTACTATACTATTGCTGTTTACTCCTCTGTCTATGTCTGTTAGCATGATAATTAACAGGAGTGGGGCCAGTACTGTCCCTTGTGGTACTGAGCTGCGTACTTCCGATTCTGATGATGATATACCTTGAATTTTGACGACCTGCAGACGATCACTAAGGAAGTTGTAGATCCATTTTCCCACTTTGCCTGTTATTCCCATGTCTTTAATTTTATGTGCTATTATACCATGGTCACATTTATCGAAAGCTTTAGCAAAATCTGTGTATATAACATCGTAGTTGTCATTGCCTTCCAATGCATCTAGGATATTGTTGTATTGCTCTCTCTCTCTCTCTCTCTCTCTCTCTATATATATATATATATATATATATATTATATATATAGTATATATATATCATGAAATAATCGAAACAGAACGATACTCAAGAGCATTCGTCTAATGACATGTTCACGAACACTAAAATAAATAACAAGTTCGCGATTAAATATAGGTCATAAAAAAGAGAAATACAGGTACATAAATTTTTACACTTATATTTCAACTGCAATCCTTTGCGCCGGATCTTAAGGAGCGTCATTGCAAATATCATCAACGGTTTGCGTTGGAAATAATCCGTCCCGATCGGTTGCGTTAAAAAGATTAATTGTGTCTCCATCTTCATATACACCCGGTAAACTGTAAAGTTATTGTGATTGACTCATAACGGAGGGAATGTGTTTGTTTATTCACTGGTGAAAATAACTGCTGTGAGTTTCAGCTGAAAATACTCACTTTTATAGGCATGATCCCCAAGCACGACCCCGAAAGACTGATAGGCGGATAGTAAGTTTGCTGATTGGTTGTCAATGTAACTGGACTGGCTACGTTAAATTTGTGTACCAATCAGCTGTCGTAACACCGCTATAACGGACCCACGCTTTAGGCAATGAAGTTCCGATTGGTCACCTTCACGAATAATGAAGGTGTCTTTATCCAATTTGTATTATTCTCTCCGCAGATTTATTTTCAATGCTCATATCTCAAGGTGAGTGAGTGAATTGCCCACTCGCACGCTCTGTCACGCTGCCTTCAAGTACTACTCTCAGCTTGATCCTCAACTTTCCCCATTTTGGACATGGGATAGGTTAGGTAAAGTTACATTGGTTATGGAATCCTAACCATGGTCGCTACATCATCTGAACACGGTCCCCCGTTCAACTACTATCCAAGCGTTCGACGAGTGTGACCATGGAATCATAATACATAAACTCAAATGTTTGGGAATAACAGGAAAAGTAGGGAAATGGATATATAATTTCCTTCGTGAGCGGCGGCAAGTCGCTACAGTACAAGGAATATCTTCATCAGAATCAGAGGTCCTCAACTCAGTACCACAGGAAACAATATTAGCGCCACTACTCCTCATAATCATGCTTACTGACATAGATGAGGACGTTACCAGAGACAGCACAGTAACATCCTTTGCCGATGACACAAGATCAGTAGAAAAATAAGAAACCCAGAAGATTAGGATCTCTACAAACAGACATGAACAGAATCTACAAGTGGACGGAAGACAACAATATGAAGTTTAACACTGAGAAATTTCAACTGTTACGGTATGGAAAAAGGGAGGACCTAAAATCCATGGAATACAAAAGATTAGACGCCTGGCACAGAACAATCCCCGATGAACCGGGTGTACCTGGCTATGTGAGTGGAGAGTACAAGACGCCAGCTCACTACTTCACCAGGCCAACTCAAGAGGAGGGGCAACAAGCTTGACCTTCGTGAAATGAGGAATCATCGCACGGAACATTTGAAAGGTTGAAAGGTAGAGGTATATATATATACCTCTACCTTTCAAATATATATATATATATATATATATATATATATAGAGGAATACCTCAAAATTCGTCGTTTCGAATTTCGTCGTTTCGCAGATTCGTCGTCAATCTTTTACTACCTATACTGCAGGGGTGGCCAAGTTTCCTGGACCCAAGAGCCACATACGACGTTTTTCAGATGTACGAGAGCCGCAAAATATTTTAAAAAGAATTTAATTATTAAAAACATATACATATACATATAGTTATACTCACATTATTAAATTGTTTATTTATTGCTTGTAGAAGGCTTAGTCTGGGTCTTCATTTTGGCTGTTAATGCTTTAAAGTCTGGCTGATGTGATGTTAAGGCGGTATGAAGAAGCTCAGTCAGGTGTTCGTTAGTGAGGGCAGCACGATGTTTTGACTTTACAAACTTCATTACCGAGAAGAGTGCTTCACAGCAATAAGTTGTCCCAAAAACTGAGATAAGTCGGAAACTGGTTTTCCTTAGGTGAGGATACTTTGTCTCTGGTACTTGCTTCCAAAACTCAACTGCTGATAAGCTTTTATGTATCAACTTTAAACTCACGTCCTCCTGTAGCTCCAAAAGTTATGTTTGTATTGAAGCAGCTTCCGTAACAAAAGGTGTGGTAACAGGACAGCCATCGTTGACGACATCAATCAGGAAAGGATTTACAAGAAATTCGAAGCATGGTTTTAGCTTCTTTAGTTCATCAAACCTGAACTGAAAATCATCAATTATTTCTTCTAATTTGTCTTTGTATTCCTCCAATTTACTATCTTTTATTTCAATATCAATAAAAGTGTTTGCTTGGTTTTTCAGGTGGGGAAAGTGGTCAAATTTTTTTGTTACTAAATCTTTTTGGAAGAGCTTTATTTTATTCTGGAAACTGAAAACTGTCTGTGTAAGGTCAGAAATGACCTTATCCTTTCCCTGAAGTGCCAAGTTTAGATTTTGAAGGTGTATTACATCAGTAAAAAACATCAGATCCTGCACCCATTCGTGATCTTCTAGTTGTGGGTATGACTTTCCCTTTTCTTTCAAGAAATCAATGATAGGCTCCAACAGTGCAACAAACCTATTCAGGAGATTACTAGTTGATAACCACCTTACAATACAGTAGAATGAAAGGTCATCTGGCTTATCTTGAAGATCCAGCTCCTCGATAAAATTTCTAAACGCTCGGTGCGTTTTTGCATTTGAACGAATGAAATTCACAATTTCTAGAACACATTTCATAACACTGTCATACCTAAAGTACTGGCTTACCAAATGACCACAGTGAATGATACAGTGAATAAAGAGACACACAGGATATGTGGGATCGCGTGTCAAGAGCCCAACTAGGCCTACATTTTGTCCTACCATAGCTGGTGCTCCATCTGTTGCAACACTGACAAGTTTATTCAATGGTACTTGAGCATTTGATAATGCCTCGTCAAGTGCGTTCTTTATGTCAACCCCCCTGGTGGTTTCTCTTAGGGTCATTAAGTCCAAGAGTTCTTCTTTCACATTTCCATCGCCAGTAACATAACGAACAAATATCGCCAGTTGTGGGTTATCTTTAATATCTGTGGATTCATCGAGGGCCAAACTGAATGCAACAGAGTTCTTCAAATCACTCTGCAACGAGCATGTAATTTCAGCACTGATCTGGGAAATACGTCTCTCTGTAGTGTGGCGGGGAATAGAAATACTTGGTATTTGTTCTCGAAGCTTTGTGTTATCTGGAGCGAGAATTGCAGTAACATCGGCAATATTCTTCTTCACATATTCTTCACTACTGTAGGGAAGTTGAGCACGAGCAATATTCCATGCCATAACAAAATTAGCTTCAGTAGTTAAGTCAGCTGTCTCACACGATGATGAAAGTACAGTTTGTTGGGCAACTAGGCTAGATTTCAACATTGTTAACTTAGTCTTCCGCAATTCTGATTTGGGAGGAAATTCCGTAATAAAATTTTTATGGTTAGTTTCATGATGACGCTTTAAGTTACTAGCTTTAAAGTGATTGAGTGCCACGTGGCAGATAAGACACACAGGTTTCCCACCCTTAACAGTAAAGGCAAAGCTCTCCTCCCACTCTTGTTTAAAAACTATATTTTCTTCTTCATATTTCCGTTTCTTACACTTTGTCTGCTTAGTCATTTTAATCAACTAAGGGGTTGTATAACTTTCACTTGTATAGCTGAGAAAAATAGCCACTATTTGATCTAAGAAGCCAATTTTAAAGCACACTCACTCGTTACTACACGTGGCCCGCAGGGTAGCTCGAGGGGTACTGGACACTGGTGAGTGGCGATTGGTGTTAATTACGTAATTATCCCGCTTAGTGCCTGTCACGCAAAAGAAATTGTCGTACGCATGACGCATTTTATTGTCAATTAAATTTTTCCTTGTTATTTTTTAATATTTTTTTATTATGTGGAAAAAAATTATATTTGTATTATGAATTTTGTCTTTTATGATAAATACAATAAAAACCAAAATTGTCTCGCGAGCCGCAGTTAACAACCTCGAGAGCCGCATGCGGCTCGCGTGCCGGGGTTTGACCACCGTTGATCTATAGTTTCGCAATTCGTCGTCCATATTCGCAGATTCGTCTTTTTTTTTTTAAATGTGAAAAAAAACGATCGAAATTGACGAAATTCAACTGTTTAAAAACGCAATATACATTATACTTTGCCAAAAACGAGTAGAATTTGATTAATTAATCTGTTTAACAACATAATACAGTAAAGTGTTTTCTCATTGAAACATGTTATAATATACCTCGAATTTCGTCGTTTCGTATTTCGTCGTGTTACTCCGGAACGAATTAACGACGAATTTTGATGTATTCCTGCAGAAAAGATTGGCCAAGGCAGAACGCCCGCAAAAGTGCCCATCCTCATAGAAAAAAAGAAGCCGAAATTAAGATCCAGAAAAATGATGCTTTTTTCTTTTAATTTTCAAAAAATTGTGTGTATATATATATATATATATATATATATATATATATATATATATATATATATATATGGGGAAGAGAGGAGAGAGAGAGAGATTTATGTTTATATTACATTGTTTAAAGTGTGTATTTCTTATGTTGAGGGAGAGAATTGCTGTCTGATCTCCTCTATTATTATTATTTTTTTATGCTTATATTCCGTCGTTTAAAGTGTGTATTTCTTATGTTGAGATGAGACAGAAAAGAGAGAGAGAGTGCGGGTAGTCAGTTAGAATGTAGGGCATCCGCATTCAGATGTGCCCGCTTCTGTGGTTTGTCGATTGCCTCAGGCAATTCACCTGTCTCTATTGTGCGTTTTTATGCGTATTTGCCCCGTTCCTTCTCGTTCAAAATAATAAGGTGAAAAATAAATATTATTCTCATAAAATATATAAAATGTTTATTGTCAATTTTAATATACTGAAAAGAATGAATATTAAGAGGAACGAAAAAAATTGTACGAAATTAAGAAGCGAAGACATGTTATATATATATATATATATATATATAGGTCTGGTACTAGTGTCTCCGAGCAACTGATACAATGAGCAAACCACACACACACGAGGATTCACAAAAGCAAATAGACACTTTCCGGTTGCAATTCCGCCGGTGTTTTTATATGCTAAAGGAAACCGTTCTAAAGTATAAGATGTCAAGTAACAATGCATTTGAACCACCTTGAACCTACAGTTTAACATGGAATCCGAAACACTAAGCTTAAGAGTGAAACACTCTACTGACATATGTGTTTATATGCTAAAGGAAGCCGTTCTAAGGTACAAGATGTCACGTAGCAATGTTTCTGAACCACCTTAGACCTACATTTTAAAAATGAATCCGAAACATGATACGGAATCCATCACTAAAACTTTTTATTTTATTCGTGTTGCAAAATAGTACACGTATCTTTTTAACAAATTTAGTTGGTATTTTAATATATATATATATATATATTATATATATATATATATATATATATCACATATGTATATATATATACGCTATATATATATATATATAGCGTTTAAAGTTTGTATTATTATATTTGGTTGTATATTTATTTTCTATGCCATTTATTTTTTCATTCAATACCTGTTATTGGATTAATGTACAATATAAAGAGTTCTGTGTATTTCTTTTATAGTTAGTTTTTTGTTAAATAATTGGGAATTGTTTTGCGTCTAAATAAACAAAAATAAGTAGAATTAATTAATTAAGTAGAACATCTCCCTCTCTCTTGCCTTTAATAAATAAATAATTAAATAATTGGCAACTCCTCTAAGCATTGAGAACTTCTCTCTTGCCTTTAATATATAAATAATTAAAATAAATAGCGGTAAATGGCAACCCACTCTAAGCATTGTGATTATCTCTCTCTTGCCTTTAATATATAAATAAATTCAGTAACTGGCAACCTTCCATAATAAATAAACAATTAAAATAGTGGTATCTAATAACCCTTCATATAATTGAAATAAATAGTGGTATCTGGCAACTCCCGACCCTCTATATAACAGATGCTTGTCCCCTGAACGCACGCGCATAATGCGTCTGACTGAGGCTACGCGAACGGATGCTCCCTCTCTCTCTCCTTCTTAGGTTAAGGCTTACCTTCTTAAGTTAGGACACCCCTTTGGGGAGTGAGGCCTTCCTAACTTCTCCCCAAAGACTCTCCTCCTTTCTCTCGTAGGTTAGGTATATCCCTTTGTGGGGTGGGGCCATCCCAACTTCTCCCCCAAAGCTCTCCCACTTCATGCAACTTGGGTGGCTACCCCCTTGTTGCATACCCCCTTGTTGCATAACCTCCCTTTGCAACATTACCCCCTTTGCAACATTACCCATCATCCTTTGCAACAGTGGTCATCATTTACAACATTGCAATTGTAATTGTACGCTCCCATTTTGCACCCATACTACTGCAGTGAATGAAATGAAAGAAGAACAAACCTGATTTGCTGGTTCGAAACAAGCATTTGTGATTTCTGATACAGAAAGTTGTTCGTGATATGCCTTTTCAGCTGAAATAACTGGCGCGTACGTCACCAATGGGAAGTGAATTCGAGGGTACGGAACGAGGTTTGTTTGGAATTCTGTTACAGTAGATCCACGTTCAGAGCTCCATCGAACCTACGTAAATTTGATCAAGTTTGCTGTCAGTTATTATATAGTTAATTGTGTATTGACATGCACGATGACTCATTGCGTCTGGACATTAGTTTTCCCGTTTTAATTTTGAATTAGTTGAACCTAAAAGAAATTGAGTAAACTTTTACAGCAGTAGAATAACGTCTAGATCACCCATTACCACTACACGAGTGATGTGGATTTAACTTGTGAACGTTTTCTTCATTTCACAGTTATGCTCACCTGAGAGATGCAGTAATTGAAGATACGATTTGCCCTATTAATCTGTTGAGATTTGTATATGTTGGTCTTTCGATGTCGAGGTTCCTTCTACAGATGTCGTAAATAGCCTCATTGTCGACCATAAAGGCACAGTCGGAGTGTTCAAGGGTAGTGTGTGTTGTCAAAATAGAGTTGTAGGGTTCGACTACAGCTGTTGCTACCTTTTCAATAAAAACTCAAAATTCATTATAATTATGATTGTAATAATAATAATAATAATAATCATAATAATAATAAAATAATAATACTCATTAGGTGTAAGAAGAATTTTATATATATATATATATATATATATATATATATATATATATATATATATATATATATATGAAAATTATTTCACGAAAGTAACGTGAAAAATATTTATGATGAATAAAACCACGAAGGAAAGGAAACACAAAATGGTGCTCAAGCGCTTTCGTCTAATGACATCCTCAGGAACACTGAAGTACATAGAAGGTTACAGCCTATATATAGGTTACAAAAAAAAAATATATATATACATACATACATATACAATAAACGGAGAAATGAAATTTAAAAAAAAAAATATATATTATTAAAAGATTGTGGGATGGGCATACAACTTTGTAAGGAAACACTATCGATTTTTAGCACAAGATCAAACTACCGATTTTTAGCACAAGATTAGATTAATTGTTTCCAACCAATGTTATAAAAAAAAAAATACAAATTTATACTGGAAAACTGCCCGGGTTTTTATCACTCTACCCATCTTGTATATAAAAAAATAAAATGACAATTAAAAGTTAATAAAGTAGCATACAAGTTTACCAAAGATTTAGCGTTCTACCCTTCTTATCTAAATCTGTTTTGAAGGAATTCAAAACAACAGGATCGAGTTGAAAAAGACCTTTGCTTATGTTGAAGTTATTTGAAAGTTGGATAATGGCAGACTCAAGAATATTTCTATTAACAATGTTGCCAGAGTGAAATAAAACTGAAGCATTATTCCAGTCAATACAGTGGGATAACTCTGACAAATTGACAAAAAGGGCACTGGACGACTGTCCTGTTCTAACGGAATATTGATGCTGTTTTATACGTGTGTGCAAATCCTTTCCCGTCTGACCTATGTAAAAGGAATCACATTGTTTACAACCAATTTTATAGATAATGCCTGAATTATTGGTAGGGCTATTTTTTACTATGATATTTTTCACAA
The DNA here is from genome assembly GCA_023014485.1 of Bathynomus jamesi. Taxonomy (NCBI): domain Eukaryota; kingdom Metazoa; phylum Arthropoda; class Malacostraca; order Isopoda; family Cirolanidae; genus Bathynomus; species Bathynomus jamesi. The sequence continues at coordinate 839,511 of JAJOZX010000698.1, read as the reverse complement.
TATTGTTATATGAAAATACTACATTAATATCCAAAAGTTTAAGTACATTAGCAATGCCTAAAAAGCCCGGGAAAAATGGAAGTACTAAAATATTTTTTTACAACGTACGAGTGTTATTATTGACATGATAGAAAGTTCGTTTTGCCTTGTTGAGACAAGATTCCATAAACGCAGATGGATAACACAGATCACTTCCAATACCGTTGATTTTTTCCAATTCGGCATCGATGTATTCCGGACTGGCGATCCTAAGGGCGCGGAGAAACATTGATGAAAAAATGGCCTTCTTAGTGGGGGTGTCATGTCCCGAGTAAAAGTGTACGTAGGACAAATTGTTTGTTGTTTTCCGATAGATACTAAACTTAAAACCTGGGCTTTCCCTATGTACACGCACATCCAAAAATGGGATTGAATTGTCTTGTTCCACTTCTAAAGTAAACTTAATGGAGGGGACTTGATCATTTAAATGAAGGAGGAAGTTATCCAGGTCACGATTCATGGGCCAGATACACAAAATATCGTCGACGTACCGCAACCAAGGGATGCCAACCCCCAGGATTCTCGGAATGTAAGTAATTTCGAAAAACTCCATATAAATATTGGAGAGGAGGGGCGATAAGGGGTTGCCCATGGCCATCCCAAAAACTTGTTGATAATACTCGTTATTGAAAGTGAATTTACAGTCTTTGATGCAAAGCTTACTGAAAAATTGAATAATGCACGTACTGAAACTAACGATAGATTGATCAGTTTTGACGTTTGCTCATTGTTTACAAAAGTGCCGATTGATGATATGCTTGACTTTCTCTCCCAAGAATTACATAAGTATGACCTGCCACTACCTTCACACATTGTTTTGGAACTTATTAAGCTTTGCATCAAAGACTGTAAATTCACTTTCAATAACGAGTATTATCAACAAGTTTTTGGGATGGCCATGGGCAACCCCTTATCGCCCCTCCTCTCCAGTATTTATATGGAGTTTTTCGAAATTACTTACATTCCGAGAATCCTGGGGGTTGGCATCCCTTGGTTGCGGTACGTCGACGATATTTTGTGTATCTGGCCCATGAATCGTGACCCGGATAACTTCCTCCTTCAGTTAAATGATCAAGTCCCCTCCATTAAGTTTACTTTAGAAGTGGAACAAGACAATTCAATCCCATTTTTGGATGTGCGTGTACATAGGGAAAGCCCAGGTTTTAAGTTTAGTATCTATCGGAAAACAACAAACAATTTGTCCTACGTACACTTTTACTCGGGACATGACACCCCCACTAAGAAGGCCATTTTTTCATCAATGTTCCTCCGCGCCCTTAGGATCGCCAGTCCGGAATACATCGATGCCGAATTGGAAAAAATCAACGGTATTGGAAGTGATCTGTGTTATCCATCTGCGTTTATGGAATCTTGTCTCAACAAGGCAAAACGAACTTTCTATCGTGTCAATAATAACACTCGTACTTTGTAAAAAAATATTTTAGTACTTCCATTTTTCCCGGGCTTTTTAGGCATTGCTAATGTACTTAAACTTTTGGATATTAATGTAGTATTTTCATATAACAATATTGTGAAAAATATCATAGTAAAAAATAGCCCTACCAATAATTCAGGCATTATCTATAAAATTGGTTGTAAACAATGATTCCTTTTACATAGGTCAGACGGGAAAGGATTTGCACACACGTATAAAACAGCATCAATACTCCGTTAGAACAGGACAGTTGTCCAGTGCCCTTTTTGTCCATTTGTCAGAGTTATCCCACTGTATTGACTGGAATAATGCTTCAGTTTTATTTCACTCTGGCAACATTGTTAATAGAAATATTCTTGAGTCTGCCATTATCCAACTTTCAAATAACTTCAACATAAGCAAAGGTCTTTTTCAACTCGATCCTGTTGTTTTGAATTCCTTCAAAACAGATTTAGATAAGAAGGGTAGAACGCTAAATCTTTGGTAAACTTGTATGCTACTTTATTAACTTTTAATTGTCATTTTATTTTTTTATATACAAGATGGGTAGAGTGATAAAAACCCGGGCAGATTTCCAGTATAAATTTGTATTTTTTTTTTTTTTTTTTTTTTTTTTTTTTATAACATTGGTTGGAAACAATTAATCTAATCTTGTGCTAAAAATCGGTAGTTTGATCTTGTGCTAAAAATCGATAGTGTTTCCTTACAAAGTTGTATGCCATCCCACAATCTTTTAATAATATTTTTTATTTTTTTTAATTTCATTTCTCCGTTTATTGTATATGTATGTATGTATATATGTGTATGTATGTATATATATGTATATATATATATATATATATATATATATATATATATATTTTTTTTTTGTAACCTATATATAGGCTGTAACCATCTATGTACTTCAGTGTTCCTGAGGATGTCATTAGACGAAAGCGCTTGAGCACCATTTTGTGTTTCCTTTCCTTCGTGGTTTTATTCACCATATATATATATATATATATATATATATATATATATATGTACGAGTATATATAAAATGAAACAACCAAATTTTGTACTTTATTATCAGAATTGGGTTATTTGACAAATCTTTTTACATAATGCAGGAAATTTAGGTTATTTATAGTAATTTCAAAGAGACGTACAGACATAAAGATTGCCTGCGGTAATTTTAAGATACATATTTGTATATACATTTAGATATGCGGCTACGATTACACATTTTATTTGTAGCTATATAGAATCTAAATATTAAATACGTACCTATTAAAAACCTTGTGAATGAGTCTTAGATATCTAACACATTTTTATTTTTACCCTTTCTCTTATTAATATTATTATTATTATTAGTAGTAGTAGTAGTAGTAGCAGTAATAGTAGTATTTGTTTTGTTATAAAAAATATAAATTATTTAACATTAATATAATTCGTGTGGAGGGGAAGGGAAACGGAAGAAGAAAGTTGGAATGAAAATAAGAAATATTATGGTTTGTATGATTTGATGAATTTGTCTTTGTTTTATATGAAAAGGTTTTAGGGTGTTAGATTCTTTTGTCTCCTGATTGAGGTTGTTCAAAGGTGGGTCTTCTGAAGCATAAAAATCTTGTTCCACAATCTAGAGTGTAATTTTTTTTTTTTAATATACGTGAGTAGTTTGCGCTCAAAGAAGTAGAGTAGTTGCCATGGAAAAGACTGGAAAGAAAAGGGTAAAGAGGGGGAAAAGGCAAAAGAAAGGAGATTTTAAGCACAATGAAATAGCGGGTCTGATATAAAGTGGAAATCGCGAAAGTATCTGAAGACGTCTCCGTCGCTATATATATATATATATATATATATATATATATATATATATATATATATATATATATATATATAGAGCGACGGAGACGTTTTCAGATACTTTCGCGATTTCCACTTTACACCAGATCCACGATTCCATTGACACGGCCACGACCAAGATGACGTCACATCGCAAGGATTCACTCAGGGCATTTGCCTTTGCCTTGAACGTCACACCTCTCTTTGAAGGACGCTTAGTGACGCGTCAGACACCATCATGTAAACATCGTTGTGTAGGCCCCACTTGGTCTGGTGTTAATTCACCCATTATTAATACTGAAGTCATTAATTGAGTGCACATTTAATTTCAACTGAACTTATATTCAAACAACTGCAACTTTATTTTCTCTTCATAAATTATTTATTTTGTTTAATAAAGGAAGAAAACTCATTATATTAATTTCCTTAATGAATAACATTAAGTGGACTGAAAATGAAAAGACCTGGTGACCTGAGCCTCAAGCAATCAAATCAATTAACCTAGCAACTTAGCCTAATTAACTTTATCAAGAATTTCTGTAGGAAATTCTTATTGAAATCGTTCCATTCATTAAGAATTTCCGTAGCAGAGAACTCGCCCTTCGTGCCGGTAGCAAAAATATCCCGCGTTTTAACGAAAATATCACGGCTTCACCTAACTAATAGTCAAAGACGTACAGTTGACCTAACCAGGCATTCAATAATTTTACCGTAGTTTCGATATATATATATATATATATATATATATATATATATATATATGCCCGGTGTCGTGTTTAATTTCTTTAAGGGCCCATTCCTTCATTATTACTTCATTATTTACTTTACTTTTTATTCAATTTTTCTTTATCCTTCATCATTCTCTTTACACTCATTTCGCTGTACTTTATAAATACGGGTAGCATGTGAGCCGGTGGAGGCCATTATAATTCCAACAATGCAAAGGAGACCGGGGGATTAATTATACACTAATTACACTTTACTGACTTTTATTTATGCCGAAACGCTTTTAAATAAACGGGGTAATGCGAGGGGGGAAGAATTAACGTTAACATTTTAAGTCAAGTCGGAGAGAGAGACGAAATACTATTCTAAATTTACAATTACAACGTCACACACAAATACACCTCACTAAGCCCAAGGCCGTCCCATGACTCACTCTTGGGCATTTTCTACCCAGCCTCTAGACTAGGCCGATTCTTAGTGTTGCCAACTTGTATTTCTATATTTTTAATTTAAACAAACATTTTTAATTTCTTATTTAATAAAACTTAATTGAACATTTTAAATTCTTATAAACAAACATTTAATTCTTAATTAGACATTACTACTGTACACTCGCATCACCCCCTTGAAAATGAGTTTCACACTAGGAAAGCTTATTAACATCGTTAAACTAATTTATTTATTTTGCAGTTTTTTTTCTTTAACAAGTTCACAGTTATGATAGACAAGAAATCATTAGAATGACAAATTCCACACATCAGATATTTTGTATCATTTTATAAAAATCGAAAAGAAACAAAACTATAATTTCCACAACATTTGCACAAAAATAACATTTCACACTAATAATCAATTTTTACAACCTGTAACGAATTTGTAACGTGACAAATAATGGATAATTTTCTTAACAGGCTACAACAAATTTCAAGTTCACAATCTATTCCATTGATTTGCTCATCAAAAATCGCTTTACATTCGAAACAATTATTCCTATAGATACAGTTACTATCAGGGCAACATAGAAAGAACGAGAAAACGTTTATATAAAATACTGACCAGAGCGCACATCCTATTTCACAAAACACAAAACAAATTTCGGCAATAATCGTACCCCTTCACTTATAATTTCATTACGTAATAATCAGTACATAATAGCTGGACGTTGTTTAGATCACAATCCGCACAGTTGACAACGGACTTCTTCAATTTTCAATCGCAGCTCTCCTGCTCACTTCGCTAGAATGCAGGGGGTTGTATCACTGCTTTGTTTGTAAGCGAGCCTCTATAAAAATATTCCTTACCGAATTTAACTGCAGGACATCGGGAAACAATTTTTGTAACTTTTCCTATGCAAACGCGCGAACGTAAAAAAATTTCATTTTTAATACCTAAAATAAAACGTTAAAAAAAAAAAACTCCCTCACAATAAAATCTAATTTCAGAATAAAAAAAAATTTAAACAGCCTAAGTATACAAAACCACTCGGAATTGTCTTGAAAATGAAAGAAAGAAAAAATTAGACAACAAGCAGCCCACCTATAAAACTATAAAAATTAATGAATATATACAAAAATAAAAAAAACAGAAATTAATTTATAAAAAGAATTTACGAAAACAATTTCTCTATTTCAATTAAACAAATTCTTATCTTTTTATACAAAATTTTGCTTACTTTGACGTCTCACACAATTTAAATACGGCAAGCATAATAAACTTAAATAGTCCGAATTTGACCCAGTATAAATTAGTGTCTTTAACGATTATTTTTCGACTTTAAACCTTAAAATTAACTTAAAATTATGAAGCGAATTAAAAAACGATCATATGCACATATGATTAGGCTTCGGATTTGCATATTGCATATTTGCATGCATAAGTGCATAATTTACGGTTTTTTAAGATAAATGCATATTTCCACGATTTTTGTGTTAAAGTGCATATTTAGGACTATTTGGTAAAAGTTTACAATAAAAATGATGAAAATTTAATGCATATTGTAGTTATAAAGTGTAATTCAATTTATTTGTAGTCAAGAACCTAATTGCAGTTCTAAAATGTGTCCTATTTTTGTTGTAAATTAAGCAATGGATTTGTTATTTTAGTTTTATTATGATGTTTGTTTGTTTGGTAAATACAATTTTGTTTCATATATTCAATAAACTGTAATCTGGTGCTTCATTATTTGAAAAACCTAATTTAGACTAGGAACGTTCAAATTTATAGTGCATAAATAAGTGCATATTTTCAACATTTTCAGTGCATATTTGCATGCATATTTAGCAGACTTCTAATGCATAGAAATCCGAAGCCTAATTATTATTATCATCACAATTATTACTAATTCGAAAATGTAAACACAAAAAGACTTTAAACATAAAATAGGTAGGCTTTAAACAGGTAATAAAAGTGGAAGGAAAGAAAAAAATTAAACGAGTCATCGGACAGCCAATACCAAATTATTATTTTTTGTCTCCCTCTCTCCGACTGAATGAAACGAAATCTAAAGAAAACAGACTGGGGAAGGAATCAACGCGATGAAAAAAGAAAACAAACGACTCTCGAATTTTGACTCTAATTTTTGACTCCACATTACAACGGCTTCGACAAGACGACTCAGGGAAATTTGAGTCGGAGCCGTTTGGAAATCTAGACTCCAACGAGAAGAGAAAAAAAACAAAATTTTGACCGCGAAAATAAACGAAAATGCTCGCGATGAGAAGAAATTTTGAAAATGATGGGCGCCATCTTGAAAAACAGTTACAATGATTTCTTAAGGAATGGGATTCGAAATTTGCTTGCAAATGGTTAACACAATGCATCTTACTATTTAAATAATCGAAACAGAATATTTATTAATGCTATAATACGGGTAGCAACAATTTTGACCGAAATATAAGGCGACGTGGGAAAGCTCTTATATTTATATAAAGGACACCGCGTAGCCACCAAAATGTCGTGTTTAATTTCTTTAAGGGTCCATTCCTTCATTATTACTTCATTATTTACTTTACTTTTTATTCAATTTTTCTTTATCCTTCATCATTCTCTTTACACTCGCTTCGCTGTACTTTATAAATACGGGTAGCACGTGAGCCGGTGGAGGGCATTATAATTCCAACAATGCAAAGGAGACCGGGGGATTAATTATACACTAATTACACTTTACTGACTTTTATTTATGCCGAAACGCTTTTAGATAAACGGGGTAATGCGAGGGGGGGGAGGAAATTAACGTTAACACTTTAAGTCGGAGAGAAAGACGAAATACTATTCTAAATTTACAATTACATCGTCATACACAAATACACTTCACTAAGCCCAAGGCCGTCCCATGATTCACTCTTGGGCATTTTCTACCCAGCCTCTAGCCTGGGCCGATTCTTAGTGTTGCCAACTCGTATTTCTATATTTTTAATTTAAACAAACGTTTTTAATTTTTTATTTAATAAAAACTTAATTGAACATTATTAAATTCTTATAAACAAACATTTAAATCTTAATTAGACATTACTACACTGGTTAGGTCAACTGAATGCCCGGTTAGGTTAATTGAATGCCCGATTAGATTAATTGAATGCCCTGTTAGGTTAATTGTACGCCCTTGACGATTGGTTAGGTTAAGTCGTGATATTTTCGTTAGTTTTAAGGAAAATATCACGACTAAACCTAAACTTAAACCAATCGTCAAGGGCGTACAGTTGACCTAACCGGGCGTTCAATGAACCTAACCGGATATTCAATAATTTTACCACAGGTTTCGATATATATATATATATATACGTAATGACGTAATGATCTTAATGACGTCATTTAATTTTTTAAAATTAATTATTTAATTTATTATTTTGGACCTATGGCTGGAACACACACACACACACACACACACACACACGCGTCCTTTTATTATTGTAGATTTATTATTCTTCCTTTATTCTGTCACGCTTTCTGACTTAACTACTGGTTAGATTTTCATGAAATTTTAAATTTTTTATCGCTCTTGGATTCTAATGAAAATGCCCTAATGGGCTTACTTGCCCAAATTTTGACCATAGGTCACTATATCATCTCCAAAAATATTGCCCGTAGCAGCAAAAGTGATAGGAGTCAAAATATTTTCCTCTGAACACAAGCTAATAATATTATCTTAAAAAGTTACTACTACTGATAGTATTATCGGTATTCGTGATAATTTCTAAAATCGTGAATTTTCAACCTATCATGGTAAAATTCGGTACGAATATAGAGAGACGCATGTTCTTCCGATTCATTATTGTTTCGGAAAAATTCCTTCATATACCTACTCAGGACATCCCATCAAAGGGCGAAAAACGTCATCAAAGATGGCACAACAAAAAATCTCAAATTTTTTCAGAACAGATTTTTTGTATTCTCTTCTACTTCCCAAAAAGTCATTGAGTATATCTTGGCTATGCGCAGTTTATGACGCATTTCTTTTTGAAGGGTAGCCCACACATTACCAATTTTATAAATACTTATTGGATGTTCATGAAATTTGGAGGGAATATTAAAAATGTAGAGCTCTATGGGATATGCCCGAGAGGGCTTATTCCATCAAGTGTTTACCATAGGTCAATGTATCCTCTGCAAAAATCTTGCGAGTACTAGCAAAAGTGATAGAAGTCAAAATATTCTCCTCTAAATATATGCTAATAAAATCATCTTTAAAAAATTCTATAGCATTCTAAAATCATGGCTTTAAAATCTAATCGTGATGAAACTCGGCAAGAATGTTCAGAATACACCATATTGGGCTTATTCCCATAATATTAACCCGTTCGACTATGTAAGTAGTGCTGAAATAATTTCGACGAAATGTTTTAAATGAGAATTCCAAAATTTAAGTTCGGCATGGGAAATTCTTGCATTTTTCGCAGCTTGCATTTTTGCTGCTGCTTGCAGCAAAAATAATTAAAATATTTTGAAAGGTTTATATTTGGAGAATTTCACATTAGTTATCTATTAAACTTAAACGGCAGTAAAATTAAAGATGGCTATAAACTGGTGAATACCCGGTCGTGACAAAAAGAACACCCACAACATTCTCAAAAACTGAAATTTGTGTAAACATTTTTTTTTCTAAGTGACATGTTAACAAACAGCGCATTCAACATTTAGTTTTTTTTTCTTTATGACGAAAGAAGAACATTTTAAAATTTTTGTAACATGTGTTGGCATCATCATTCAACAGTCGAGCTTCAACCATCGACTCCCTCCGTCTTTCACGGAGGGAAACCCCTCCCCACTCACATTCTACCCCAGCTAGCAGTGACTCACCCGCATTTCCAAGTTTCCCCTGTTATAAAGAATTCCACCCCCATTTCCTCACCCCACCCCTCCGGGCGCTTAGGACACCATGCTCCACACACTCCCCCTCTTTCCTAGGACTACAGTAAGTTCAACTCGCTTTGCATGGCGCATTGTTTCGTCAATGCCTTTTGCCAAATATGTCAGCGGTCCTCTTCACCCCCTGTGCAGAAAATCATTTGGCAAGAACCCTTCTGACGACGGCGTCTACTGCATCAGCGAGCTATTACTGAAGCACACATGTTTTTCCTCCCACTCCTACGGGAGGCCTTAAAAAGCATTCTTGAAGCAAACAAGCGCGCACGCACCCAAGCAAGCACGCACGGATCCACGCAACCAGGCGCACTGCAAGCACAGAGGGCACCAATTTGGCTCAGTGTAGCGGCCTCCTGCCTTCTCCAATCTCTAGCATCTTTTCGTTGAATACTCATTTTTTCTGCTTGTTTTTATGAACGACGCTTTTTCTTTCCCTTCGGCAGGAGCGTATTCATGGACGAGAATTGCCATGCAATGAGCCTTGGGCACTGCTTGCGAACTCAATACAGTTCCCCTTGCCCCCACTCGTCGCCTCCTTTTCTTCCCCACTCGCTCTGTGTACCTACCGCACCCATCCCCTCTCCTCTGTGGACCCTTCGCCGAGTACCTTCCTCACGCTTCACAGACTCTCCCATTTTACCTCATTTCAGCACTGTTCCTCATGCTACGTCTCAACGAGCAAGCGTCCCCCAAGATTTTCACTCGTGTCAGGTCCTCTGTTTGGAGGACTAATTTAGCGACAGAAAAGCCTTCAGATACTTTCGCGATTTCCACTTTACAACAGACCCACGATTCTATCGACACGGCCACGGCCAAGATGACGTCACATCGCAAGGATTCACTCAAGGCATTTGCCTCTGCCTTGAACGTCACACCTCTCCTCGAAGGACACTTAGTGACACGTTAGACACCATCATATAAACATCGTTGTGCAGGCCCCATTTGGCCTGGTGTCATTCACTTAACTTTATATTAAGCTTTTCATTACCTCACACGTTATTAATGTTGAATTAATTATTATATTGAAGTCATTAATCAAGTGCACATTTAATTTCAATTGAACTTGTATTCAAACAACTGCAACTTTATTTTGTCTCTTCATAAATTATTTATTTTGTTTAATAAAGGAAGAAAACCATCTTATTAATTAAAAAAGAGAAACCCTCGTCGTAGGCGCCGTTACTGCTACCCTGGTGCAAGGGTGGAGGATATAACTAATAGTGTTGACCATTTTACAAACGGCGACCTATATCAACAATAACCTAAAGTCTCTTTGCCAACAGGAAGGAGTGCATTTTGCGAATTCTTGGAACAGTTTTTACGGCAGGAGTGACTTGTTCCTCGGAGATGGACTTCATCTTAATGACGTTGGAGCTGCGCGTTTAGGAAGACTATTTCATAATACTGTCTCTTCTTTTCAGGCTGCCGTAACTCGAACGGTCCCAGCGTAAATTCCACAAATTTCCCCTGCGCTCGCGAAGGTGTCGCAATAACAAACAATTTGAAGGTTCTATCCTTAAATGCTCGTAGCTTACGAAAATAAAATAAACGAATTTTTTTTCTTTAATTGTTTGTAAAGACTATGATTTAATTCCGATAAATGAATAGTGGCTTAGCACTGAAACACGTGACTTTGTAGGGGAGTATCAAATTAGAGGTTATAGACTCCTTGTTAAAAACAGAATAGTTAGGCAAGGAGGCGGTGTTATGTTGTATATCAAAGATAATATTGCGAACGTTATAGAAGTAAAGCACACAATTCCAGAACCAATAGATTCGACTATAGCAGAACTTAAATTGAACGATTTCAAACTTGTTGTTGCGGATATATATATATATATATAGGCCCCCTAATCAAACAGCTGATACGGACGAAATGTTATATCGTGAACTAAAGAGAATAATAGGTAGTGAGCAGGCTTTAGTTATGGGTGACTTTAATTGCGCCAACGTGAATTACGATACAATGAAGGGAGACGCGGAAGGTAATCGTTTAGTTAATTTTCTCGAGGATAGCTTTCTTATTCAAAAGGTTGGAGAACCTACGAAGTTGGACAGTATTTTAGATTTAGTAATAACTACGGATGATAGGCTAATTACTGATCTTCAAGTAATAGAACCGTTAAGCAATAGCGATCACAATATGGTAGAGTTTGTCCTCTCAGTAAGTCACTCGAAACCAGCTAACTCGACATTATAAAGAGTAGAGATAGGGCTCGTGGGCTACATAAGTGCGATAAAGACAATTTGTGGTTACGAAACAACTACATATCCCTAAGGCGTGAAGCGAAAAGTGTAATAAAAAAGTCGAAGCACGAATTTGAAGTCTCCATAGCTCGTGACGGTAAAGAAAACCCCAAGCGATTCTTTCAATACGTCAATAATAGAAATCCAGTAAAAAGGGTCTTGGGGCCTTTGAAAAATGTTAACGGAGATCTAGTTTCTGAAAACAAGGAAATGACTACCTTGCTAAACGAATTCTTTACGTCAGTTTTTACTAAAGAAGATGTAACGAATATCCCTACGGTCATAGACATAATACCCTTTGATAATGGTAATATTTTGGATAATATTGTGGTTAGTAAAGGGGAGGTAATGCTCTATATTAATAAAATGAAAACGGGTAAATCACCGGGGCCGGATTCCATATATCCCATACAACTAAAAGAATTAAAAGATAGCATTGTTGTGCCGCTAGCAAGATTTTTATTGCGTCTATTTCTGAGGAGTGCGTACCAGATAATTTCAAGTTAGCAAACGTAACACCTATCTTTAAGAAAGGCGATAAAGGTGCGGCGGGAAATTACAGGCCAATCAGTTTAACGTCTCTTGTAGGTAAGCTACTGGAATCAATAATTAGGGATCGTATAGTCGAACATTTAGAATTGCATAACTTAGTTAGAAATGCGCAGCACGGTTTTAGGCGAAACAAATCTTGCTTAACTAATCTATTAGAATTTTTTCAAAGCGTGGTTGACGTTTACGATAGTCATAGGGCGGTTGATGTAGTGTATTTAGATTTTCAAAAAGCGTTTGACACCGTACCGCACAAAAGACTCATTGAGAAAACTAAGGCTCATGGAATCAGGGGTGTAGTAATAAATTGGATAGAAGAGTAGTTGCGAGGTAGGAAACAGAGGGTGGTCGTTGATGGAGCGGAGTCGTGTTGGGCTAATGTAGCGAGTGGCGTTCCTCAGGGTTCTGTATTGGGCCCCTTGCTTTTTCTTATATATATTAACGATTTAGATGTCGGCCTAGTCAGTACAGTTTCAAAGTTTGCGGATGACACGAAGCTGGGTGGTAGGGCGATTAATGAAGAAGATAGAGGTAAAATCCAGAATGATTTGAATAAAATCGTTGATTGGTCAGTCACATGGCAAATGAGATTTAACGTCGATAAGTGCAAAATTTTACATATAGGTTCGCGTAACGGTAATTTTGCGTATAGTATGTCAGGGAAAACGTTGATAAGCGTAGAGCAGGAAAAAGATTTAGGAGTTATAGTCAATGCGAAAAACTTCACTTTTTTCTACGTGAAGGTCAAAATATGAAAATAAAAACCCACTCTAATAGACAGAGTTTATTTCCACGACAGTTTCGACGCCCACTTGCATCCTCCTCGGAGGATACAAATCGCGCGATATTATAGTTCCTCTTTATAAATCATTAGTTAGACCCCATTTGGAGTATGCGATCCAATTTTGGAATCCGCATATGCGCAAAGATATAGACAAAATCGAAAGAGTTCAAAGACGAGCAACTAAGATGATTCCGTCGCTTACGTCAAAGTCGTACGAGGATAGGCTTAAGGAGTTAAAATTGACTACACTCGAGACTAGGAGGCTGAGGCGTGATCTAATCCAGGTTTTCAAAATTATGAATGGGTTCGATAACGTAGATAGAGATAGCTTTTTCGAAATATCTCAATATAATAGGACTAGAAATAACGGGTGTAAGTTGACGAGTAGAAGGTTCGAGACAGCACTTGCGAAAAACTTTTTTACGCATAGAATAGTAAATAGCTGGAATAGTTTGCCGGTAGGAGTAATTAGTAGCACGTCTATAAACATGTTTAAAAATCGATTAGACGCATATATTGATAGATTGGGTATAGTTTAAGGTTGTGAAATTAAGGGTTGGATAAGATTTTGATTCTCTTTTCATCAAGATCACAATAACCAGACTAGAGGTCATAGTATGAATTTATTTTAGCCAAGATGTAGAACAAATTTAAGAAAACAGTTTTACAAACAGAGTAATTAAGTTTTGGAACAGTCTAACAGAAGAAGTGGTGACTTCAGATACAATTGATTCTTTCAAAAGAAGGTTGGATAGTTTGATGTTTGCAAAGAACATCTGGTTATAGTGTTTAAGCCCATTTTTATTGCATGAATGGTACTAGTTTATTTCATATATATTATGTACATTTAGGTGATAGATCCCCAGCTCAACACAAGTGTTGTGAGATATAGGGAGGGAGCATCTTGGGTTAGGTGATACTCTCTGTCCTTACACACCCCATTTAAAGAGATTCCTCTGCCGAGCGGTGCCCCCCATAGTACTGTGAGGCATTGAAAAACTTATGATCTTCACTTGCCCCACAAACACCTTTAAATGGGAGACCCAAAATGGGTGCACACACATTTCTACATTACTGTACAGTCTTTACAGCCACACCTACACTTTTCTTCCTAAGTATATATATTGTAATGTCTATGGTTGTAAATTGTGACTTGGTCCGCAATTGATATGGACCGTGACTTATTTTCGGTTCGCAAAGTACTGGTATTGATGGATACCGCAATGAAACTGACTGGATTCTTTGGATCTGATATATTTGCATGTCGGTTATAAATAGATATAGAGTGTAACATATTTGTGGATAGTAGTCTATTATGACTTGATCCTCTGGATCCTTGCAGGAATGTTGCAAGAGATAATGATCAAATGTTGAAAAGGAGGTGGGGTTGCAAAAGGGGGTGAGGGGTATGCAACAACTCAATGCTGCAAAGGGAGGTGGGGTATGCAACAACTCAATGTTGCAAAAGGGGTGGGGGGATGCTGCAGGTGCAACAAGGGGTCATGAAACTTGGAGGCGGCGTTATCCCCCAAGAGAAAGAAGGAGAAGGAGAGGAAAGGAAGAGAGGTGTTCACCTGGCAGGAGCCAAGTGCATAATAAGACTTCAGCCGAGTGGCCGTTGTCTTATAGACTCCTAATCAGCCAGTTGGCTTAGAAGGAGCCAAGGGGGGTACACCTGAAGGGGGAGAGGGGAGGGATCTTCCGGGGGAGAAGGGAGGATGACCTCCCCCCAAAGGGGTTGCCTCAGCCTAAGAGTGAAAGGATAGACGGAGGAGGACTTTGGGGGGTCAAGGTGGGATGTCCTAACCCCCCAAAGGGACACTAAGCTAAGTCTTAATCTAAGAAGGGAAGGAGAGAGTTCTTTATTCGGCCGAAGTTCGCATCAAACTACCAGCACCGAAGCCAAGCGGGTCTTATATAGATGATGGTTGAGTTGCCAGATGCCATTTTTTATTTTAATTGTACAGGTATACATTATTAGGGTGAGTTGCTAGATACCATTTTAATTCGTTACCAAAGCATACAGACTTAAATTCGAAATTGACAAAAAGAAAATGTTTATTAATTAAATAAATAGAATTTGCCTTCTACTGCACAAAAATAATATAATACGTACAATCGTCAAAATAATAGTTCATACGAAATACACACACACACACACCGAATTGAACAACTTTCTCCTTACCTTATATATATAAATAATAATAAATAAATTAAATATAGAAAGAATCATATTAACTGTCAATTTAATTTTGTCATTCCTGAGGATGTCATTAGACGAAAGCGCTTAAGCACCATTTTGTGTTTCCTTTCCTTCGTGGTTTTATTCATCACATATATATAAACGGATTTTCACCTTAAATTAATTAAAACAATGTTAACATTAAAAAAAATCACTAAACAAATGGCTTAGCAAAAGACATCGTTCAATTAACATATTCTCAAATCTACACACACACACACACACACACACACACACATGGATACCATTTTTTATTTTAATTGTACAGGTATACATTATTAGGGTGAGTTGCTAGATACCATTTTAATTCGTTACCAAAGCATAGACTTTCTCTTGAAAATCGAAATTGACAAAAAGAAAATGATTATTAATTAAATAAATAGAATTTGCCTTCTACTGCCCAAAAAATAATATAATACGTACAATCGTCAAAATAATAGTTCAGACGAAATACACACACACAACTGAACAACTTTCTCCTTACCTTATATATCTATATATATAATTATTTATATATATATAGAAAGAATCATATTAACTGTGTCTATTTAATTTTGTCATTCCTTATAGAAAGAATCATAATAACCGTGTCTATTTAATTTTGTCATTCCTTATATATATATATATATATATATATATATATATATAAACGGATTTTCACCTTAAAGTGAATTAAAACAATATTAACATTAAAAAATCACTAAACAGATGGCTTAGCAAAAGAATTCGTTCCATTAACATATTCTCAAATCTACACACACACACACACACACACACCACACACACACACACATACTTATATTAAATAATAAACAGCAAAAGAAATAAACACATTAGCTGTGTCTATTTTCTTTTGGCAAACCTTTCTTATGTATCAAAAACATAAAAATATCATTACACACTTTTCACGTTCTCCTTACCTTATATGTATATATATATATATATATAGATATATATAGAAAGAATCATATTAACTGTGTCTATTTAATTTTGTCATTCCTTATATATATATATATATATATATATATATATATATATATATAAACGGATTTTCACCTTAAAGTTAATTAAAACAATATTAACAATTCACTAAACAGTTGGCTTAGCAAAAGAAATCGTTCCATTAACATATTCTGAAATCTATACACACACACACACTATATATATATATATATATATATATATATATATATATATATATAGGGTGGTGCAAATTACAGTAGTAATAATAATAATTAACTCCTTTTCGCCGAATTGCAAAGATTAAGCTTTTCACCCCGAATTAGACCTACAGTTTAATGTGGAAACCGAATCAGAAATACATCTCGTCAGGAAATGATTGCTCACTCTTTCACATCATCTCGCTGATTTGTTCATTTTGACAATGGTTAAGCTTTTCACTCCGGCCTTAAACCTACAGTTTAACGTGGAAACCGAATCAGGAATACATCTCGTCAGGGAATCATTGATCACTCTTTCACATCATCTCGCTTATTTGTTCATTTTGACAATGGTTAAGCTTTTCACTCCGGCCTTAGACCTACAGTTTAACGTGGAAACCGAATCAGAAATACATCTCGTCAGGGAATCATTGCTCACTCTTTCACATCATCTCGCTGATTTGTTCATTTTGACAATGGTTAAGCTTTTCACTCCGACCTTAGACCTACAGTTTAACGTGGAAGCCGAATCAGAAATACATCTCGTCAGGGAATCATTGCTCACTCTTTCACATCATAATTTCAACATTTAAAATAACAGTCATTTGATTATTGATCCGGATTTAAAATAACAGGATCATTTGATTATTGATCCGGGAATAGTATTTCTGCAAAATGTGATATGTACAAAAACAATGTAGATTTTTCTCTTTAGTAATAATAACAATAACTAACTCTTCGCTGAATTATAACAATGGTTAAGCTTTTCACTCCACCTTAAACCCACAGTTTAACGTGGAAACCGAATACTCTTTTCTTTTTTAAAAAATATAATTAAAGGAATGGATATATTTATAATTTCTTTATTATAAAATCCTCTCGATTACATTAGTGATTGTTGATCCGGGAATAGTGGGGGGAAAACCAAGTATTGTCGCAAATATTGACATGGTAAAGACAGCAAGGGGTAATACGAGCATTAAATCTATTGGAGAAAATATAAAGATGCCATTAGTCGTCCAAAGCATAGACCCGTTATAGCGGTGTTACGATTGGTACACAAACTTATCATAGCCCCACCCAGCTACACTGACAACCAATCATTACGAACATCTGCTCTTGATCTTTTGGGGCGGAGCTTGGTGATTGTGCATATAAAAGGAAAAAATTTTCAGTTGGAAGTAACAGTAGCTATTTTCGAGCCAGTGAATAAACATTCCCTCTGCCAGTGAATAAGCATTCCCTCCGCCATGGATTACGAACTTTACACTTTTCCGGATTTGTATCAAGAAGGTGACACTGCAGCATTGACTGCAATTAATCTTTTTAATGCGATTGACCGTGATGGATTATTTCCAACGCAAACCGTTGATGATATTTGCAATGACGCTCCTTACAATCCGTCGCATGGGACTACCATAGAAATGTAGGTGTCTATAATTTTATTTTTAATTTTTTATTCACAAACTGTCAGAAAGATGATTTCATATATATGGAGGGATGTAGTATCTCGTCAAATACTTCATTTAGATACTCACCATTATGCTAAAACCGAAATTTTTATGGCAATCTTTTGCATGTTTTTTTATATAAATGTTATTCGGATTTACCTCTTAAATGAGCTTCTCTGAGCGAACCAAAGATATCTTCACATAATGGGGTCTGTCTTACAATATGTATACTCTGTATATGTTTTTATTAAAAAAGAATCAATATGAACATTATTCTTTTTCCTTTAAGGTCCGATGAGGATTTGACACGTGTTATACAATCTTTTGAAGAATCTCGTGTCATGAATACGGAGGATATACTGAACAGTCACACCGAAATAATGTAAGTGTTTTTCGATCTTTTTGGGGGGAAGAAGACAATATATTTTCAGCAATTTATTAAATGAAAGAAATCAGTACAATAACCATCTTAAACTACAGAATATACAAACTAACGTTACAAATATACACACGAACAAAAACATTATACTATACAACGAGTACGCACAATTGGAAAACGGATTTTCATCTGTCTGCATACCATTTCATCGTTTCGTCGAGTGTGACACGGGTCGAATAAATTTTAAAAAATTATAAATTCTTTATCACGTGATATATGCATGAGAAATGAGATGCAGTACATTCCACAAGTATTAATAAAATATCCTTGTATACGAAACGGGTTCCATACAACTTCGGGAATATGTAACTGAGCGAGAAATTTTACAATAACAGGGTCACTCCAGGGTTGAGTACCGAGTGAATCAAAATAGTAGAGGCGGTGTCTATTTTTAAAATAGACAGCAATCCAATGAATCCATTCATTACCGATGACATCTGTGTTCACAATAAGACTACCGCATTCTCGCGTACTCGGCAAACTCAATGTTTCATTCTTCGCAAACACGCCGATAAATTTGGAACGTGTGACTCGTTCACTATTCATTACTCTCTGAAGTGTATTAGCATCCATTTTAAAAGTCAGTGATAACGCTCCTAAATCTATCCACTTCTATTAGGGCTTGCGATTCGAGATATACTAGTACACTAATAGGCGCGTCTATAGGCTTGGTGAATTCCAACCTCACTGAGATGTTTCCGTTCTGTTGTGGGCTTAAATGCGTATTTACGCTAGCAGAGAAGTCAGGTGTAATGTCAAACGGATAAAGGTTAAATTGATCAATGAATTCTTTCTGCAGTACCCCATTACCAAGCTCATCACAATCACCTGCAATATGGGTCAGATTACTATAAGCACTCGAGCAAAGGGGTCACACAGCATCTTATGAATAGTCCGTATCCAATGTTCCACCCAAAGCAATGCCATTAACGTATAGAGTTATATTTTTAAGTCCGAAATTCTCGAATTTAAAGGCGCTCTTTTTATATTTTCCATTCACAGAAGCATGGTCCTGCATTCCGATTAATATCCTTTTAGGAAGATTTCCCAGGGCAATGTTTTCTATCTGCTTCGACGCCAACCCTGCAGGCACCGTATACAGTTTGATTTGTACTCTGTTAATACGCAGTGCTGGGCAGCGCAAACGAAAATTCACTTGCGGAAGCGCAAATGCGCAAACCCAAACCCATACCTTGCGCAAGCGCAAATGCGCAAACTTCTCGAAACTTGCGCTTGCGCAAACGCAAACGCAAAAATATTTTAATTAATATTTATTTTATATTTCATATTTCTCTCATGTGGACATGACAATCCAAACCTACAAAGTTATACAGTAAAATTTTTTAAAAATAATTATTTGAAATTAAATATTTAATAATTTATAATCTACATATTCTAAATCTATCACCTTGAAAAAGTCATCCTCCTCATCCTCCTCTTCACCATTGCTGCCTGTGGTCTCTATGGCGGCCTCTTCCTCCTGGTGAGGCTCTGAGCCATGGCTGGTCACGCTGCCGGCTGGGCTGGGGGTAGAGGTGGGGCTGGACAGAGACTGGTGTCTGAGGCTGTCCATGGTTCACTAGTTATAGACACTAGTTATGACTTATGAAGTTTCTAGAAGTTACTAGAGTAGTTAGTAGTTTGAACTCTGAAATAAAATTAAAATCAACTAATCAAACAAACGTGTTTCACTAGCGTTGTTGGTATACTGAGTGCTTACTGCTGTCTGGCGGTGCCACCTGTCTGGCAGTCACGTGTTTATGAGCTAAATCCACTATTTTTAATATTTGTTTTTTTTCACGTTTGCGCACAAGTTTGCGTTTGCGCAAGTACTTGCGCAAACGCAAATGCGCAAGTTTGCGCAAGAATTGGCGCAAACGCAAATGCGCAACCGAAATCACACTTGCGCAATTTGCGTTTTGCGCAAGTGTTTGCGCAATTGCCCAGCACTGGTTAATAGGGTATTTCACTGTAGCGTTTAGTAAATTTTTCTCAATTTCTAGTTGTTTTGGTGAACTTAATTTCACTCGCCGTACGCGGAGGTATGTGTCCATAATGTGAACCACAACGGGCTTTGCTCCCTCTTCTTGATCAGCATCCAGATTTAAGCAGATCTCAGGATTCGTGCGGGTGAGCTTTATTTTCATATCCACCCCGTTGACAAGCAACTTCTCCTGGAAAGTGAAATCTGTGTGCAGACGTCCAAAACACTCGTATATCTTCTTTTTAGAATTTTTAAATTTGTCCTTTATACTACTTTCGTCTTTAGTTTGATAATATCCCTCGGCACTTAAAAAGGTAGCCTTCGCTTCTTTGGAAAAGTTGAGGACATTTTCCAGATAGGCTCGTAGATGATAGTATCCCGTGCCTGACGATGTGTTGGTCTGATTAATATACGTCACACTGGTTGAATATGGAGTGCAGAAAGTTTGTTTCAGGGTATACAGCATATTTGTCACCGCAGTCCGTTCCATCAGAATGGGCTATACGTAGCTTAGTGTACATGTGCACACAGCTTGGATCAAAAAAGTAAGGGCCTGAGCTGGGTATCACGAATTCTATAGGTGCACTCGGGGAATTAA
Organism: Bathynomus jamesi; assembly: GCA_023014485.1. Lineage (NCBI taxonomy): Eukaryota > Metazoa > Arthropoda > Malacostraca > Isopoda > Cirolanidae > Bathynomus > Bathynomus jamesi. The sequence continues at coordinate 818,675 of JAJOZX010000698.1, read as the reverse complement.
TTGTGTTTAAAGGGTTAATTGTAATAAAATCACTGTGCTCAACAGAAACTTGAGTTGGAGGCATCTCAAAAAGGGACAGCTCCGATTTACAGCATTGTGAACTACATGGGTGGATGAAGCGTGCCATGACGAGTTAGAAATAGTGCCTCCTCTCTCGACAAGTAGTAAACAAACTATGATTCATGAAATCAATGTCCTTAGCTTATATCAGTCAAAAAAGTGGTCAACCATAGGTTTCATTCGCTTACAGCACTTCTTTTTTGATATCCTTTTACGTTTAATACCACGTGCCCCCTTCTTCCGGACAGCCCTCTTTTTCTTCCCGCCACCACGCATTTTTCTCTTTGCATCTTTGATGATTTCGTCCCGTGTAAGCTTTAAATGTTTTTTTAGAGCTTCTTAGGTTTAGCCCCAGCCAATATGTCTTCTGCAGTGTTAAGTCCTGATTGTAGCGCTTTCCTTCCGAGGTATCTGGCACCCCTCTTCAGCAAAGGAACAGCCGTACGTAGTATGGATGAAAAAATTGACCCAAGTCCACTACCGCGCTGGTATCTCACCCCTCGATAGACGGTGAAAGGCTTTCTATCCATTATAACTCAGTGCGTCGAAAGTGTAGCTTCACTGTTAAGCTCCCGTTACCGAATGGGAAGTTTTCACCCTCAATCGTTCTTATATATATTGAGATGGGGTCTGTCATATGTAATACTCAAACTCCTTCCTCTATGGTTGGGGATGTGGGCAATGCGCAGCAGGCGTGCCTGGGTATCCTCAACAAACTGGTGCTCCACTATATTACTGTAAATATAGCACATGTCAGGGGACTGAGAGATTTCAGCCAATTTCTCCATCTTCAATTGATACATTAATCTGGACAAGTCATGCTGTGCCTCGTGAAATGTGTCTCTTTGGATGGCTGCGCTATATCGTCCATTGGTTATAATTTTGAACACTCTTCGATCTTTAATACGTCTGTTAGTCTTTGATTTTAGGATTAGTGTATGTGCAGGGTTTCCTTTGTTTACGATTTCGTATACTAAATCATTCGTAAGGTTTGAGTTTCTTAAACTTACGTTTAAGTCTCTCACAACATCCTCGACCGAACCATAATGACCCAGTCCTAGTCTTACTTCTGTACTGTAATACCGTGCAACCTTAGTCCGAGCGATACGTATAGTTTCATCCACAGCTAACCCAGCTTTTTCACACTCGTCAATGTCTCTAAGAATCGTAAAAACGGATTTTTTTATATTCAATATTTAAAAAGAGGGTGTCCAGCTGAATTTCGCATATCCCCACCACATACGAATCACGACCCAATTCAATGGGCCCGTGGAGTTCTGTTACAAAGTTGGCTAGTGTGTTGTTAGGGTGTACAGACAGGGACGAGGAGGACGGGAGTGTGACGTAGAAATTGTTAGGAGCCATGTTGCATACTATTTAAGCTTCATTATTGCATCAGCTTTTATATAGGTGTTGAAGCTTTCTGGGTACCCTAGCCATTTCACCAGGTACATTTTTCTCTTTCTTGAACCTTTGCTTCCTAAAATTTTCTCAATTTTAAACACATTTTTTCGTAAATTAAATGCAACTTTCTGCAATTCCTCGCGGTAAAAGCCTCCTGAGATTTCTTCCCCATTCAAATCTTCAATGTAATACATCATTATCTCACCTTTAGGTCTCATAGCCCTAACTTTAAAAATCTCACGTGTCCATCCTTGCTCAAAACCCTTTGCGAATTTATTCCCCGAACGCGACAGCCTTACATAATCATTGATTTTGAAGCGCGCAGAGTGTGGTGATGTTGGTGATCCATCTCTTCTCGGGAGCGTACCTCTTTCTAAAACTTCGTTAGGTGTTGTCCCAATCGTGCGATGGTGTGAGCGGTTGTAGGATGATGCCAATGATTCCAGAATGTCTAGAAATCTGTATGTTTTTATGTGTAAAATAGCGGTGCATGCCTTCCTTTATGGTACGTTGAACTCTTTCAGCTAAAGAAACCTTATGTATAGAATTGGTTGTGTAATAGCTGGTATTAAACTCTGTCAACATGTTCTGAAAAGCACGGCCTATAAATTCCTTCCCCATATCCGTACAAAAATAGCCAGGAACCCTGTTTTCTTTTAACATTAGCGTTTTGGTGGCTTTAGCAACTGTTTCAGGTGATTTATTTTTCAGAGGAACTAGCCACAGATATCTAGAGAATACATCTATTATGAATAGAATGTAACGGTAACCATCGTTATACACAGAATATCTTTGCATGTCTGTTAAATCTGCTTGCCAAATAGAATCAATCGAGGAAGCCGTTGTCTTGGCTGTTTTGAACCTTTTTCTCACAGGCTTATGAAGCGTATGAGCGTCCTGCTCCCGCAAAAATCTTTCAACATCTTTTTTTCGTACTCCGTAAACACTTCTGTACAATCTATCTACGCCGCTGTAGGAGGCTGGGTTAGAAATGTCATAATGGCGTTTACTTAATACGTTAGCCATTTGCGTATTTTAGAGGCACGTGGGTAGGGTTGACCGTTGTTTAACCTCTTCTTTCTCCTCTTCAAAGGTGTTACCGCCAGGGGTGACGGCGTCTTCAATTGTGCCACATGCTTTGCATGTTCCAAGTCTTTTAACCTGTTCAGATTTCCTATCAACGTTTTAGGGACGTTTATTTGTTGTAGTCTTGCTTTAATATTCTTCCATCCTGATGGTGATGGCCTATCCCACTTTCTCACCAGATCATGGACAATGTCTACGATATTCGACCCCTATACCTTTGATCCTTCCACAATGATCTCGCCCGTATCGGTCCATTGTATGGCTGGGTCCTCATTCAATAGATTATAAAGACTTAAACCTTTACTCCTCAATGTATGTGGGAGGGTGCTTTTTAATACATGCTCGATATGTTGTGTGGCAGATCCCTTAATTTTTGGTTGGTCAGCTGTATCGTCGGGTACAGATCCTATGTCGCCATGTCCATCGTCCCCCGTGCTGTGCCTAATAACCGCAGGAATCTCTGTCGGGTTCTTATAATTTTCGTACTCGTGAAGAAATTTCTGCAGAGCTTCTTGGTATAAGATTCTTTTCTCATCAGGTGTTTTTTCACTGTTTAATAGGGCTAGCAATTCGCTTTCCATTCTTTTAAGTCTGCTTTTACGGGGATCTAGATCCGTGTCTGGATTCCTTTGCAGTGAAGCGTACACCTCGTGTGGAATCACTACCACTTTCTTCATTATATTAATCTAGTCAGTAAAAGGCCCAAAACTGAAAATAAGATGGGGAGAAATAACCCTCCTGTTTGTACAATAATTCGTTTTTTCTTCGTTACAGTTTGACTTCTACGAGCGAGTGCACGTATTATGTTCTTGTAACGGCGTAGGCGAGCCTTCTGAGATGGTTTCATTGATAGATTGCAATTTATAACGTTAAGACAGATTTCACAGATGCATTTTAAAAAGTCGGAGTCGATATTTTCAATAAACATCTGTTGCATTGCCCGGGGCAGTCGATGATAGATTTTTATTAATTCACGGTATTTCTTTAGTCTCTTTGTCATTCTGGAATATACACCGTTTCAGGTTCGTTTGGAAATATATTCGTTCTTAGAAGCACCCTAAACGTGTTTCCCGGATGAAGGTCGCAAAGCAAATATCCGTAACGCGTGCTTGTAGCTTCTTTATAAACTTCCAAAAACTCCTTACGCTGATTCGGGAACATTTGATTGGCTAATACCCTAATTTGTGATACATCTCTACGTTGTGCGAATAAGACTAGATATTGTGTATTTAACGACACATCGCGCATGTATCTATTTTTGAAAAATAGATTCTGATTGATGAAGAACACGTTTATGTTAAGATGGTGGGAGAATACTGTAAATGTCTCGGCAAACGTTTTATCCATCTCCAACATGAGATCGTCAATTACAATGACTGTATGTTCATTTCCCTTTAACGAATTAACGTCATATACGCCTTTGTGGAACAAAATATCATCTTGGTACTCGTTGAACACTGATTGATACGTCGAATAGCACCATATAACTTTATGCACAAATTTCGAGAACATCTCTCCCTTTTCTTTAATGATTTTAAGCATAAACACAGTTTTACCACATCCTGTAGGTCCAGATATAATACATGTGGATGGGCTCATGAATCTGAATTTTTCTACAGAGTCCATTTCTAACACGTCACACTCCTAAGTGGATCATTTACAAAATATTACAAATTTTGAGTGCTGTTCCTTATATTTTGTTTTCTTCTTCCACAGAACCGTGAATGCCGATGAGGTACAGCACCCCATCATCGACATTACGGATGACCCCGACGACAGCGTAGTTGTGATCACAGAATCCTCCCCTGTCGATGAACCCTCACCAGCGATACCGGTAGCACGTTCAAAGCGGAGGTATGATGAAGAGAACCCCACGTCAGGTATAAAGCGAGCGAAATACGCGCCTGTTGTTAGCCAACCACCACCAGTAATAGATCCCCAACCCTCAACCTCTTACGCAACAAGCCCCCAGCAGCACCTCCCGCTAATATATCCCCTTATTCATCCGCCACAGTTGCCCCCCGTTCTGTTGAGTCTACAATAATAGACTCCAGGCCCTCAACGTCTTACGCAACAAGCCCACCAGCAGCACCTTCCGCTAATATATCCCTTTATTCATCCGCCACAGTTGCCCCCCGTTCTGTTGAGGATGATATAACGTTTGAGTTGGTGCGCTCCGCAGCCCCCACCCCAGCCTTGACTAGAAATCGGTATAGAGTCAGGGTCGACCCTAGAGCCATGTATAGCAATGGAATTGAGCGCGGGCTACGCCGGGTTGTACAGCGTATTGTAGAGTTTGCTCTTCAGAACCGCGACGAGCGTGAAGTCAGGACGACGAGTCTGTCCTTCGGATTCGGGTCAGATGACGGTGATGTAGATGATTATTGGGTAGTAGTGCCATTTAGACGTTTGGCGGCTGAAGATGTAGAATATATATTGGAACGTATAATGCAAGCCGCCCAAAGTAGTATAGCCTTTAATATGGACACCTTCACGATAAATATTGACCGTGTATTCCGTGTTGCGGGACATAGTGCCATACCGTATACTCTTAACTTCAATTCTCCGATTATTTACCGAAAGCATATAAACGTCGATCGTGGTTGCGGCTTTATAGCAGTTGTCTTAGCACGTATGTTTACTGTACAAAATACACACATTACACAGGCCACAAAAATTTGGTTGCCTACGGTCGTGGAGCGTGCTCGTAAACGAGCTGTAGACTGTGAACTTGAATTTGACTGTAATATGGGTCCTTAAGAGCTGAGAAGGGTAGAACAGGAAATGAATGTCCGTATAGTTGTATTTGGGTTGGATGATCGTCGTAGGACTGTTTATGTTTTTAAAAGCTGTGTGAGAGATCGTACAAGACCCCTACTTATTTTAGGATTGTCAGGGACAACGTATCTCCCCATCCGTAATATAAGGTGGCTTTACGCGAGTTATGACAAAAGTCGAAAATATGGGAGACATCATGATTTGTGTAAGGGGTGCCTCGAGTTTGCGGATGATATAGTGAAACATTGTAAAGAATGTCACATGGTATGTGAACAGTGTAAAAGCACCAAATGTGAAAGCCGTGTAGTTGAAGCTGAGAAGAGAGATTGTGATGTGTGTAGACGCACATTCTTCAATAATAACTGCTTTGAGCTCCATAAATCAACTGGCACGTGCAGGAAAATGAGAATCTGTGAATGTGGTATGTTTCACACAATGGATAATTGGGGGAAATTTAAGCACAAGTGTGACGAAATTCACTGTCCTACATGCCAGGAGGAGTATAAGGCGGATGGAGTAAAGCATGTATGTTATATGAAAGATGCTAAGCCTAAAAATAACCCTTGTATAACTGTATACCATGATATAGAAACATATACGAACGCTGAAACCAAAGAGGTAATTCCACATTTACTTGTGAGCCAGACTATCTGCGATGAGTGTATGGGGATCGAATGTGACGAGTGCCCCAAATGCGGTAAACGAACAAACATTTTTAAAACGAATGTCCACGATAGTCCTGTGAAACTCTTTGTGTCCTATATTATCAAGTTAGCCGACAAGTTCAAAAAAATGACCATACCGGGGCAAAGTTTGACACGCAGTTCCTTTATAAGAAGTTGCTTGAGCACGAATCCTCTGAGATATTTACAGGTGATCCATTGAAAAGAGGCAACAAATTAATACAGATGCAAATAAGAGGCAATGTACAATTTAAAGACACTTTATTATTCACACCTTGTAAATTAGCAAAGCTACCCAAGGTGATGGGGGTAGCAGCTGAAGTTTCCAAAGGATACTCCACTTACACTTTCCTCACTAGCGAGACTTTAAACTACGTAGGCCCACCACCACCCAAACATTATTTTAACTATGATTTTATGAGTGTAGCTGAACGTGAAGACTTTGATCGATACTACAACAGTTTTAATGAACGTAATCCTTATAATATAGCTGATGAATGTGAGCGTTATTGCGTGAATGATGTGCGCGTGCTTAGAGTATGCTTCCAAGCCTTTAGAAGGATGTACATAGGCCGTTTCAAATGCGATCCGCTGCAAGTCGCAACCACCATCGCGTCATTATGTTTTACGGTGTTCAGAAATAACTTCATGACTAAAGCCACCTCAGCCATTATTCACCGAAACAAACCCCGCAGTTACGGCCACAAGGCTATTTACTGGCTCATACACCTAAAGCAACAGACAGGTGTATACATAAAGCACGCCCGCAACACGGGTGAAGTGCCCATTAAGATTAACGGTCGTGTTTTTTCGATTGATGGGTTAAGTGAAAACCGTGTCACTGGTGTGAAGACTGTGTACTCCTTTAACGGATGCTGGTGGCATGGATGCCCCCGTCCTGAGTGCGTAATCGCCGGAGATATCCACGGTAGATGGGTTAAGTGAAAACCGTGTCACTGGTGTGAAGACTGTGTACTCCTTTAACGGATGCTGGTGGCATGGATGCCCCCGTCCTGAGTGCGTAATCGCCGGAGATATCTACGGTAGATCTCCTGCCGACTGTCTTGCATGGACCCGCACCCGCGATCAACTTATAGGATCCCAGTTCACTCACAAAGTCTTGTGGGGTCATGAATATGATGCACAGATGGAGACAGACGAGGTGTACCGTGAGGAAATAAACACGATCAAGCGTTCAATGGTGCTGGATCCTCTCAAATGAGGTGATAGCTTGTTTGGAGGACGTACAAATCCATTCAGGTTATACTTTCCACCTACGGAGGGCGTGAAGCTCCATTACTACGATTTCTGTTCTTTATACCTATACGTGATGAAGAACAACCCGTACCCCGTGGGCGCTCCTGAGAAACTGGTGGGACCTAACCTGCCCTCCATCAATGAATTTTCAAGAAATTTGAATGATCGTTACTTTCGGCTCTCTTTCGTAGACGTACTCCCCCCACGCAATTTATGGATGCCAATCTTACCCGTCGTTATCGACCACAAGCTCATGTTTCCCCTGTGCGTGAAGTGCGCGGAAGAGAATAACGGTAATTGTAACCATATACCCCACCAGCGTAAGATCAGAGGCGTATATACAAGTCCTGAGCTGGCCCTAGCCGTACGCCATGGGTACAGAATACTGAAGATACATGAGGTGTGGAGGTTTCAGAAGCTACCCAACCTTTTCACACCATATATAAACGCATTTTTGAAGGATAAGATTGAGGCATCAGGGTATCCGCGAGGAGTTGACACCGAAGATGAAAAGTCTGCCTATATTCAACGTTACCGCGACCGCGAAGGTATACAACTTTATCGTACCCAAATTGCAAAGAATCCTGGCAAGCGCTTTAGTGTAAAGTTGTGTCTAAACAGTCTATGGGGAAAATTTGCACAGAATACCGGCAAAGGGAACATTCATTTGGCACAAAGTTATAGTGATGTCTGGGATTATGCCAATGCTCCCGATAAAGAGGTCATGGAGATCGTGAATGTAGGTAATAAAGTACAACAACACTGAATTGGCCACAGATACCTCAAGGGTTACAAACATACCTGTGGCCAGCTTCACAACAGCCTACGCCCGCATAAAACTTTGGGGTCTATTGCGTTCTCTTGGGCGGAGAGTATTGTATGCTGATACAGATAGCGTGATATTCACAGAGAGGGAGGGTGAATACATGCCTGCTACTGGGGAGTTCCTCGGCGAGCTCACTGATGAGATCAAGGATGAGTATGGGGACAACGCATACGCCGACTCTTTTGTCTTAACAGGACCTAAAACTTATGGATGGGGTACGGGTGAGGGTGGGGGAGGATATGAAATATATCGTGAAGGCAAAGGGTATTACGCTCAACCATGCGAATCGGCGGGTTGTTAACTTTGAATCGTTGAAGGATCTAGTGTGTTTGGACGATGAGAGCGATCGGCCTCCCCAACTAACTGTAGGCACCCACAATTTTCGGGCGCAGAAGCTGGGGGGCGTGAAGGAACTTAGGGGAACGAAGGTGTGCCGTAACATCTATAGGAAACGTTACCAGTTACCTGGCACCTATGATATCGTACCCTTTGGATACCATAACCTTTGATGCGTCTATTGTTAACTTACTTATCACACGTATTTGTAAATATGTATGTCTTGTATATAATCTTTGATGTAT
>JAJOZX010000698.1:787500-800000 GCA_023014485.1 Bathynomus jamesi | reverse complement strand
GCAGGCACTGCAGCGCAGCCGGAAGCGGTCCGGCGCCACAGGTGAGGCAGCCAGGGCGGCCTTCACCGAGGGACTCGATGACATTTTTGACGTGGCTCTCGACAACGCCCTCTCCGTCATCACCATCCAGGAGGATCGCGACTTCCTTCTTGCTCAACGCGAAAAGGGTCGCCGTGGTGTCATGTCCGGGGTGGACAAAATCCTCACTGGAATTGAGCAACGTGCATCCGCGCGTGAAGCTGCCAAAGAAAGGCAACGCCAAAAGCAATCAGAGCAATCACTGGCAACAGCAACCCTTACATCATCAAACTCGTCGTCGTCGCCTAATTGCTCGACAGAAGAGGAAACCAATCCACCTACAAAGCGCCGTCGCAAAAAGAACATTATGACTCAAGACCTAGCGTCGGCACTGGACCGGACCAAAACAAGCAACCGTGGAGCCGTTCAACTCATGAAAGCAGCTGCTTCCAGTCTGGATATTCAAGACACAGATGAACTGGCTCTCAGTCACGAGACGATTCGGCGTTGGCGATTGCGTCATCGAGGGGAAATCGCCAAAGAAGTGAAGATGACGTTCGATCCCAGTGTCCCGCTCATCGTTCACTGGGACGGGAAGATGGTCTCCGACTTCAGCGGCAAGAAGGTCGATCGCCTCGCCATAGTCGTGTCCGGCGACGGCGTCGACAAACTTCTCTCCGTGCCGAAGCTGCCTGCTGGAACTGGTCGCGCCCAAGCAGATGCTGTGCTGAACTCGTTGGATGACTGGGGAATCGCTGATCGTGTCGTCGGGCTCTCCTTTGACACGACAGCTGCCAACACGGGCGTCGTTTCGGGCGCTTGCGTCTTCATCGAGCAGGGCCTTCACCGCCAGCTGCTGAACCTGGCCTGTCGGCACCACATGCTAGAATTGGTGGCAGAGAAAGCCTTCATCGAGTGCATGGGCCCCTCCTCTGGTCCTGACATTAAACTGTTCTCGCGACTGAAGGAGCGCTGGCAATCCGTCTGCACCGACCAATTCAGCGCCATCTCCAAGGAAGACCTTACTAAGCCGCTGCTCAAGGCGCGAGACGATCTGATCGCGCGTTTCAAGGGTCACATCACCAAGGGCCAGCCGCGGGACGACTACCGAGAGCTCCTGGAGCTGGCGATCATAGCGCTTGGAGGCGTCCCCCAGCGAGGTGTGCGCTTCATGCGACCGGGCGCACTCCACCGCGCCCGGTGGATGGCCAAAGTGATATACGCCATCAAGCTCCACCTCTTCCGGCAGCAGCTCCCCATTAAGGCTCGCGAGGCCCGGGGCATCCTGCGCTTCGTAAACTTTGCGCTGCTGGTTTACATTCCGGCCTGGTTTACGGCGCCCCTTCCCGCCGCTGCCCCTCGAACTGACCTGGCGATGCTCAAGGCGCTGGTTGACTACGACAAGGTGGACAAGGACGTGTCCAAGGCTACCTCCCCTGTGTTTCGACGACATCTCTGGTACCTGAGTGAACACCTGGCCGCCCTCGCTCTCTTCGATGACGACACTCCGCTGGAGGAGAAGAGTCGAATTGCGACGGCCATCAAGGATGTCGAGGGCACCGAGGAGCCACCCAAGCGCATTGCCCTGGACGTCTGCCCGGAGGAGCTCGAGCGAAAGACAGTCGCAGACTTTTGCACGACATCCAGCACGCTTCTTTTCGAGCGGCTCGCGATCAATACTTCTTTCCTAGAGTTGGAGCCGGCTACCTGGTCGAACAATGCGTCCTACCTGGCGGGGAAACGCCGTGTCTCTACGTTGAGCGTTGTCAATGTCCGGGCGGAGCGAGGGGTCGCGCTGATGCAGAACTACAATCTCGCACTCACCAAGGACGAGGAGCAACGGCAGTACTTGATGCAAGTCGTTGAGAAGCACCGCAAAGAGCACCCGAGCGCCCGCAGCGGAAATCCTTAACGGGTTTGGGAGTACTTTATGGTATATTTGAATTTGCTTCATTTTTATAGGGTGTTACTCCTATTAATCCTGTATAACAATGTATAATCGTATATACTTTATTTCTTAGTTATTATTTTGATTTATATGGCCAGTAGGCTCAGTATATTACTATGATTAATACGGAATAAAATGTTTTTTATTTTAATAATATTAAGTTGTTTTGTTGCAATAAAATTGAAATTGATTTAATGATTTTGTATTATTAATAACATTACACACAGAGAATAGTATCCTGCTACCCAGGCATGGTGGGACAAGTTTATTCCAATTAATTATGAAATAATGTTGAACAATATTGTTAAGGTGTTTGCACTGTTTGCTAGTTGCGTATTGTGTTGTTATAAGCTGGTTGCCGGTTGGTGTGGTTTGGATTACAAAGCATAAACGTATTAAGGTGAAACTTTGAAAAAAAACTTTTGAACCGCGACAAAAATATTAATATAAAAAAAAATATTGGAGATGGAATAAACTTAATGCTATGGAAATATAGCTGTGACTGTCCTCTACGCCATGGTATATGATAGCATTTATATTGACATTGTACATGTTACTTTACCCCTTGGAGCTGGAGCAATTTCTTGGAGAAACTCATTACTTCTGACACGTGGTACGCCAGAGATGATCGATGCGGAACCCCTAAATATCCTTCAATTTGGCTAAAATTTCATATTCAGGGCTTTTTGACCCAACTTAACAATCCCACAAAGGGCCGTCCTAAAAATAAAAAAATGATTTTTATGTGGCACCCTAAATTGTACAGGCAGTTGTTACATAAATTTCTTACGTTCTTCTGGTTCGGAACCAACGTAAAATTATAGGTCCCCTCCACCACCACGGAGGACATACACAATACACAATTACGAACACAGTTATGTAGACCAGCCATGAGTAGATCCTAGGGTCTTTGTTGGTCTGAAACATCATAACATTATAACAATATCTATATATATAATTATATATACACAAACTCAGAATGGTCCCCTGAGAAACTTATATGTTAGACACAGACCGTGCATGGAACAAGGAACTCTTCTGGGAAAATTAAATCCACTATAGTCCGAATAAGTAATGGTAAATGACAAATACCATAGTTTTTCTTTTTCATGATGCTAGCCCGACGTGGGCAACGGGTCTCTCGCAAAGAGATCCCATAAATATAGCTTCCCTCACCAGCTATCTGCAAAGCAGAGAGGATCCAGCTTTGGGACATGGACCTAGGGTTTAAAGCAAGCCTAGTCCCTACATTCAGAACCTCTATATAAGTAAAAGACTCGTTGCATTCACATCGGATTGAATAAATCAAAGAAAAAAGGGGTAACTATTGTATTTTTAGCCAAAAAAAACAAAACTTAAACCTCAACCGGGACATTGAGCGTCCACTTTTCAAGGCACGTAACACGTCCGCTTAATATACACAAACTCAGAATGGTCCCCTGAGAAACTTATATGTTAAACACAGACCGTGCATGGAACAAGGAACTCTTCTGGGAAAATTAAATCCACTATAGTCCGAATAAATAATGGTAAATGACAAATACCATAGTTTTTCTTTTTCATGATGCTAGCCCGACGTGGGCAACGGGTCTCTCGCAAAGAGATCCCATAAATATAGCTTCCCTCACCAGCTATCTGCAAAGCAGACAGGATCCAGCTTTGGGATATGGACCTAGGGTTTAAAGCAAGCCTAGTCCCTACATTCAGAACCTCTATATAAGTACCAGATGAGCCGGGCGTGCCTGGCTATGTACGGTGGAGAGCGCAAGAAAGCAACTCGCTCCTCCACCATGCCAGACCTAGAGGCGGGGCCACCAGCTTGACCTCCGTGTGAAGAGAGACCAACGCACGAAACAACATAAGGTTCATAAGGTTATAAGGTAAGGTATAGATATATATATATATATATATGATATCGGGTGGCCCAAAAAAAATGGCACCAATTTTGAGAAGTGATATCTCAATAACCATTGCAGCTAGGGACTTAAAAAAACAACTAAATGAAAGATAATTCTTTTCTCTTTAAATACCTATTCTATGGCTTGATGGTTATAAGCCCATATAATGCCCGAAATTGGCTTCCAAAAGAAATATTAAAAAAAAGTTGCGCATTTATATTTATTCCTTGATCCTAATTTTAAATGAAATTTTTCTATTCCAGACCCCTCAAGATGGGATTGAGAGAATCTGATAAGAACATTATACAAGCACTACGTGAAGAAAAAGGATATTCATTAAACAGAATCCTTTACGAATTTCCAAATAGAAATTGGAAAAAAAGAACTGTGGCACATTTTTTACAAAAACTTAAAGAAACCGGCAGCAGTCAACGGCGTCTGGGAAGTGGTCGACCAGAAACTATTAGAACGCCAGAAAACATTGAAAAAGTAAATGAAATGGTTTTAAGTCAAGAGGAACAACCGGGAACAAGTAAAAGTGAACGTGAAGTTGCGAAAGAAACCGGGATTTCACGTTCATCAGTACAGCGAATAAATAATTCGCTGTACTGATGAACGTGAAATCCCGGTTTCTTTCGCAACTTCACGTTCACTTTTACTTGTTCCCGGTTGTTCCTCTTGACTTAAAACCATTTCATTTACTTTTTCAATGTTTTCTGGCGTTCTAATAGTTTCTGGTCGACCACTTCCCGACGCCGTTGACTGCTGCCGGTTTCTTTAAGTTTTTGTAAAAAATGTGCCACAGTTCTTTTTTTCCAATTTCTATTTGGAAATTCGTAAAGGATTATGTTTAATGAATATCCTTTTTCTTCACGTAGTGCTTGTATAATGTTCTTATCAGATTCTCTCAATCCCATCTTGAGGGGTCTGGAATAGAAAAATTTCATTTAAAATTAGGATCAAGGAATAAATATAAATGCGCAACTTTTTTTTGTATATTTTATTTGGAAGCCAATTTTGGGCATTATATGGGTTTATAACCATCAAGCCATAAAATAAGTATTTAAAGAGAAAAGAATTATCTTTCATTTGGTTGTTTTTTTAAGTCCCTAGATGCAACGGTTATTGAGATATCACTTCTCAAAATTGGTGCCATTTTTTTGGGGCCACCTGGTGTATATATAGATATATATATAGATATGATATATATGTAAAAATGAAATGAATAATCAATATTCATTTTTACATAAGAACCAAAATCGCTTAACGCGAGTTTGGATAATAATTTTACTTGTAGCTTCCTATTTTTTTGTTCGTGTCACAACCCTACGATCTACCATATCTATGGTTTAGTCGTATCCATTTTCCATTTGTTATAGAAGTTATTATAATTAATTATGATTGTCTTGCATCTCACCCTCGACCCTAGATTATACATACACATTGCATATAAGAGGACTGGAACCCGTAGTTGTGCTTCTTAGTCCTTGATACCCATTCTGTCTTTAATTCGTTTCTTTTAGGTCCTCCCAAATAATGACTTACAGTTATACTGCACGTATGACATAATGTGAATAACTATGACGTCATAAAGTAACTTAATTCTCTTCACGTTTTCCATACCTTGAACACTGAATCACGTGTTTAGTATTTGGACATCTTCCGTATTGAATGTATGGTAAATTCCTTAATAATAATAATAATAATAATAATAATAAAAAGAAAAAGAAACTTCATTCTCTATACATCATTAGTTATGTTGTTTCCTACCTATTGTCTACTGATACCTATCAACCTATCAGTCCATATTTTACGCGTCTCTATATTACGCACACAACCTATTGGATTATGTACATGTAAAATACGTCCACATATATTTTTTTTAATTATTTTTTTTTAAGTGCGTTCAACCCTCACAAGGCATTCATTAGGCTTACAGTAGTTAAATGCTCAAATTCGCGAATCAGCAGAACCGAACGTTTCTAAGATAAACAACCTTTCGCTCTGATCCAAATTTATAACATATAATGTAATATAACATATTATGTTGTATATAAATTATCTTGTCATGTCTCATGTACTTGTGTTGTACTAATAACCATATATATAATAACCATATATAATCTAACCATATAATCTGACCATATAATCTGACCATATAATCTGATCATATAATCTAACCATATTATCTAACCATATAATATAACCATATATATATATATATATAAAAACACTGTAAGAATGGTAACGACGTAATGTACTTCAATGAAATTATAATTGAATGTAATGACTTTATATATAATGTAAGAATGTACTTTAATAGAACTATAAGGGACAATCATAAGCGAATGGGAAGTAATCCATAATCGAAATCATAATTGTAATAAACCCAAACAAAAATGTACTCAGTCATGTACTTCAATTGTACTTGTGTACGACTATGAAATGAAATCGCCTTCAGAAATGAAGACGTGGCAAAAAAAAAAAAGATGTTTTTATTTTTATTTTTTTTTTTTAAATCTTTATTGGAATCTTTCAAACATATGATCGTGTTTAAAAGGGGGGAAACTTAACCTCCAACTGCCGTTCCCCAACATTCAGGCTTATATATTATACATGTATTTGTAAAAGGAGGACACTTCATTA
Organism: Bathynomus jamesi; assembly: GCA_023014485.1. Classification (NCBI taxonomy): domain Eukaryota; kingdom Metazoa; phylum Arthropoda; class Malacostraca; order Isopoda; family Cirolanidae; genus Bathynomus; species Bathynomus jamesi. The sequence goes on along the minus strand of JAJOZX010000698.1, from coordinate 793,490 downwards.
CGGCTCTCTGCTTTGGTCACTGCTAAGAGACTCCCCTTGTTAGCAGCCTCGCTGCGGGGAGGGGGCAGAGGCCCCTTGCCTCCTTAATATTTTTAGATTCCGGCCTGAGCTATGGTCGAAAGAGGTCGAACCTCTACCCCTGTAAAATTCAGACCACTACCTGTACATTTTTAAGAAGAAAATTACAGTAAGCGAAACTTTTTATTTTCCCCCTCGAGTTGGGCTATCTTCAGAGGAATTTAGTCAAGAAAGTAGAAGTATCAGAGTATTATTGAAAGAAAAGAATTAACAGAGTGTCGACCCCATAAAGCGAGAGAAAAGAATTAGAAAGTTATAGAAGAAAAGTATATAGAAGAAATATCCGTTGCTTGGCTCCGTAACTAGAACCCCCGTCGATCCGAACCAACCCAGGGCCATAGACGGAGGGGTTAACAGACTGGCGACCCTTTACCAGGATAAGAAGAAGATTTATAAAAGAAGATTTGTAAAAGAAGATTTATAAAAGAAGATTTATAAAAGAAGATTTATAAAAGAAGATTTATCAGGATAAAACCATTTGACCGGCGTGTCACGACTTCTTGTTCTTAACATCCACCCTTGAACCGGTGTGTCACGACTCCAAGTTCCCCACGCCTAGTTTTCATCCCTGAAGAAGTAGCCAGCAAGACGTCTTCAGGACACGTCTCTAAGGACTGCGCCCCAGAAATTTTGTTAAGTACAGTTGTTTTTTTTTAAGAAATTTATAAACACTTGAAAAGTCAGTATTATTAACAGTTAATAATGAGTATCAAGTCAGAATTTACAAGAAACACAGTGAACATTTCAGACACCAGTGATACATTTTTTTAGTGAAACTAATTTTCACAGAAGTTAATTGTAACAGAGAGTTAATTGTAACAGAGAGTTAATTGTAACAGAGAGTTAATTTCAAAGAGAGTTAATTTCAGAGTTAATTTCAAAGAGAGTTAATTTCAGAGAGAGTTAATTTCAGAGAGAGTTAATTTCAGAGTTTATTGTAACAGAAAGTTTATTGTAACAGAAAGTTTATTGTAACAGAAAGTTTATTGTAACAGAAAGATTATTGTAACAGAAAGTTAATTTCAGAGAGAATTAATTTCAGAGAGAATTAATTTCAGAGAGAGAATTTCAGTTATTTTCACTGTTATATTCAGTATAGAATAATTTTATTTTATGTACCAAACATAATAGTACCGTACCTTCACGTACGTTCGAGTGAAATGTCGTGTACATTTTATATTTTTGTTTGCAAATTTTTTTCAATTACTGAATTGAATTGACTTGCAAATTAAGAGAGAGTGTGTTTATAGAGAGTTTATAGATTTGGAGAGATATTTGAAGTCAGTTTTCGTTGCAAATAAGTTGTAAGTCAGTTTTGAAGTCAGTTTTAGTTGCAAAGAAGTTGCAAGTCAGTTTTGAAGTCAGTTTTAGTTGCAAAGAAGTTGCAAGTCAGTTTTGAAGTCAGTTTTAGTTGCAAAGAAGTTGCAAGTCAGTTTTGAAGTCAGTTTTAGTTGCAAAGAAGTTGCAAATAAGTTTTGAAGTCAGTTTTAGTTGCAAAGAAGTTGCAAGTCAGTTTTGAAGTCAGTTTTGAAGTCAGTTTTCGTTGCAAAGAAGTTGCAAGTCAGTTTTGAAGTCAGTTTTCGTTGCAAATAAGTTGCAAGTCAGTTTTCGTTGCAAAGAAGTTGCAAGTCAGTTTTGAAGTCAGTTTTCGTTGCAAATAAGTTGCAAGTCAGTTTTGAAGTCAGTTTTCGTTGCAAATAAGTTGCAAGTCAGTTTTGAAGTCAGTTTTCGTTGCAAATAAGTTGCAAATCAGTTTTCAGAAGGTTGCGCCAAGAGGGACAACCAAATCCCAGAGATTTATAAAGATACTCGAAGTAGTTTCGAGTCAGTTTTATTTGCAAATAAGTTGCAAATCAGTTTTCAGTTGGTTGCATCCAAAAGGGATAACCAAACCCCAGAGATTTATAAAGATACTCGAAGTAGTTTCGAGTCAGTTTTATTTGCAAATAAGTTGCAAATCAGTTTTCAGTTGGTTGCATCCCAAAGGGATAACCAAACCCCAGAGATTTATAAAGATACTCGAAGTAGTTTCGAGTCAGTTTTATTTGCAAATAAGTTGCAAATCAGTTTTCAGAAGGTTGCGCCAAGATGGACAACCGCCCCCAGAGATTTATAGAAATACTTGACAAGAGGTCAAGTCAGAAGGTTGCGCCAAGATGGACAACCGCCCCCAGAGATTTATAGAAATACTTGACAAGAGGTCAAGTCAGAAGGTTGCGCCAAAAGGGACAACCGCCCCAGAGATTTATAGAAATACTTGACAAGAGGTCAAGTCAGAAGGTTGCGCCAAGATGGACAACCGCCCCCAGAGATTTATAGAAATACTTGACAAGAGGTCAAGTCAGAAGGTTGCGCCAAAAGGGACAACAGAGATTACAGAAGTCAGTTTTGAAGAAGCCAGTTTTGAAGAAGCCAGTTTTGAAGAAGCCAGTTTTGAAGAAGCCAGTTTTGAAGCAGTTAGTTTTGAAGCAGTTAGTTTTGAAGCAGTTAGTTTTGAAGAAGTTAGTTTTTAAGAAGTCAGTTTTTAAGTCCCAAGTCATTTCAATGCAGTCAATTGAATTCAACTTTTTCTTTGTAAGTTAAGAGAATTTAATTTAAGAAAATGTAATTTAAGAATTTAATTCAACCTTTTTTTTGTGTTGTAAAGAGAATTTAATTCAACCTGAATTGACCGGGTTGCGTCTTTAGTTAACCTTTCTTTGTTTTGTTGTAAGAAGGAAATGGACCGATTTGTCTTTCTTTTTCATGCCATTGTTGCGTATAAAAATATATAGGTAAAATGACATATTTTATTGTTGGCAACCAAAACCGTTTTTACAAATGTTGGTAACGAGTTTTATAATTATTGCGATTATATGATGACAGAAATAGTGTAATAATTAATCGATCATGTACCTAATTTATCTTGCTCTGTATGGTCGGGAAATTTACCCGTAGGACCGCACATACCCTAAATTTCAGTTGTGTTTATTCTTTTTTGTCATTTAATTTTAATAAAACTTCTACACAATAAAACATATGTATTTATCATATGCAAACAAGTTTTCAGACTAAAATATCAAATAATTCAGTCTATCAACATTTAACGAAAGAGTATAATTTTTCTACTTAACATGCAAAAATTATTAAACCTTTTTAATATTTTTTTTAGTATATAAAAATAATTTTTAATGTAAAATTTACCTGAAATTATTAAAAGAAAAGATTGTTCGAAATGCTTTCCTTCCATTTCAATAACACTTTTATTCTTGGCCGAAACTCATCTAAGGTTCGATTTACTTTTATTTTTAAGAATATTATAAAATTATGTTTAGCTCATTAAAATGCATAAATTGATTTATATTTTTAATTTGTATTCTTAATTTTCTTAATTCAATTATCGTACCGATACTTCTGGTTAATGTTAATGGTTATATAGTTCATATATAGCTAGGAATGTTACTAGTCGAATTTAATTCCATCTTCAAAATTCAATTTTTAAACCGTGAGATTTACTTTCATCAATTGTAAGTCCTCTAAGTACATTTCTTTTTATTACCTTAATACGTGTAACTGATTTAATTAAATACTTAAATACTACCTTGAACTTAAAGGATTTTATGATAATAATAATAATAAAACAATAATTGACTCAAAAGATTTTATAACCCTAAACCCATCTTAAATTATTATACATTATTTTTAAACTTTGTTAATTCAAAAACCTTCCAAATCTCTACACATACACACGCATGTATGCACACTATATATACTATATATACAAACCTTATTCTAAAATCATTCGATATCACAAACTATTTCATAGCGTGTAGGTGCTAACTCTGCTATTTATATAGTCCTAAGCCTTTTTGCTTACTATATATAAATTTTTGCTCAGGCATTTATTCAGTTAATTTAAGAATCCTCTCCGCTAATCTATCCCTCAAATTTATAAGATACACACTTTGTATCTAATACACACACATACACACTAGACCACAGGTCTATACATCATCCATTACGTAATTCGATTTTTACCTACAATAGTCAATAAAATTAGTTATAGACTGCACGATCAGGGTAACTTTGGAAAATAATTTATATTTTTCCCTTTTACCTACTATTCAGTATGTATGTAATTTTCCCCACAGAAATTTTTTTTTTTAACAATACCATTCTTTGCCTAACTTAATTGTTTGTCCAAATTAATGTATTAATCCTTTTATTCTGTTTGCATAAATTAAAGTATTAATCTTTGAATTTTTTATATTATATAATAACTCACTTGTTCTGTATAAAAATTTGTAATGTAAAGAAAAAATTCGTCATCTAACTTGAAGTAGTTAGGATGTTATTTTCTCATTTGTATTGTATTAATGGTACCCTATTAGATTATTGTATAAATATCGTTTTTTAAAAGGGGAGAGCAATGTAAAAATGAAATGAATAATCAATATTCATTTTTACATAAGAACCAAAATCGCTTAACGCGAGTTTGGATAATAATTTTACTTGTGCTTCCTATTTTTGTTCGTGTCAAACCCTACGATCTACCATACTATGGTTTAGTCGTATCCATTTTCCATTTGTTATAGAAGTTATTATATTAATTATGATTGTCTTGCATCTCACCCTCGACCCTAGATTATACATACACATTGCATATAAGAGGATTGGAACCCGTAGTTGTGCTTCTTAGTCCTTGATACCCACTCTGTCTTTAATTCGTTTCTTTTAGGTCCTCCCAAATAATGACTTACAGTTATACTGTACGTATGACATAATGTGAATAACTATGACGTCATAAAGTAACTTAATTCTCTTCACGTTTTCCATACCTTGAACACTGAATCACGTGTTTAGTATTTGGACATCTTCCGTATTGAATGTATGGTAAATTCTTAATAATAATAATAATAATAATAATAATAAAAAGAAAAAAAACTTCATTCTCTATACATCATTATTTATGTTGTTTCCTACCTATTGTCTACTGATACCTATCAACCTATCAGTCCATATTTTACGCGCGTCTATATTACGCACACAACCTATTCTGTTACTTACATGTAAAATACGTCCACATGTATTTTTTTTTTTTTTTTTTAAGTGCGTTCACCCTCACAAGACATTCATTAGGCTTACAGTAGTTGAGTGGTCGAATTCGCGAATCACAGCAGAATTGAACGTTTCTAAGATAAACAACATCTTTCGCTCTGATCCAAATTCATAACATATTAATGTAATATAACATATTATGTATATAAATTATCTTGTCATGTCTCATGTACTTGTGTTGTACTAATAACCATATATAATAACCATATATAATCTAACCATATAATCTGACCATATAATCTAACCATATAATCTAACCATATAATCTAACCATATAATATAACCATATATATATATATAAAACACTGTAAGAATGGTAACGACGTAATGTACTTCAATGAAACTATAATTGAATGTAATGACTTTATATATAATGTAAGAATGTACTTTAAGGACAATCATAAGCGAATGGGAAGTAATCCATAATCGAAATCATAATTGTAATAAACCCAAACAAAAATGTACTCAGTCATGTACTTCAGTACGTACGAATGATATCGCCTTCAGAAATGAAGACGTGGCAAAAAAAATAAGATTAGTTTTTATTTTTATTTATTTTTTATTTTATTTGGAAACTTTCAAACACCTGATCGTGTTTAAAAGGGGGGAAACTTAACCTCCAACTGCCATCCCCAACATTCAGGCATATTTATACATGTATTTGTAAAATGAGGACACTTCATTACGGCTCTGCTTTGGTCACTGCTAAGAGACTCCCCTTGTTAGCAGCCTCGCTGCGGGGAGGGGGCAGAGGCCCCTTGCCTCCTTAATATTTTTAGATTCCGGCCTGAGCTATGGTCGAAAGAGGTCGAACC